>JBBMOE010000051.1:2460062-2502262 GCA_037975065.1 Chaetodon trifasciatus
TCTTTCTTTCTTTCTTTCTTTGAAATGTATGATTTTAATGTATTTTTATGCTTCTGTAAAGCACTTTGAATTGCCTGGTGTATGAATTGTGCTATACAAATAAATTTGCCTTGCCTTGCCTTGCCTTACATAAAGCTCATCAGTTGAGTCATCACGTGACAACGCTCCGACCATGTGTCCTCCCAAAATACTGACAAATTCAACTCCATACCCACATGTCCACGGCATGCTAAAATACTGACTGTAGAAATTGCCTCATAATCTGGACTTCAATTGACCTATTGTTGGTATTAGACTTTCCCAGTATTCCATTGAAACGCTCAAATGAGAAACACCAGAAAGAATACACTGGTCCATAGTCCAAAACACACTCCTTTAAATGAAGATGTAGATGCATAGGGGTTGTTAGGGGTGCAGTGCAGTGGACCAAACAGTTCTACAAATTTTGTTAAAAATGTCTGTAGGTATCTATCTTCTTCCTGCAGTCTCTGGATGGATATGACTCTAGAGCAGAGTATGATACAGGCCTGCACAAAGTCAAACCACATGTCATAATGCCGTCTGCTGATAATCCCCTTAAGACAAAATAAGGAGTAAATGGTCATCCAGTTTTTCCATTGATCTGCTGTAAAACCTGCAAAGCCAGATGAAATTCATAAGGGAATTCTTCCGACTTTGTTTGGTACTTTGATATTTTCCACCCTAGTCTGAAGTTCATCCAAGCTCTTTGTTGTTAAAATGCCCAATTCTGTCAACAGTCGGAATACATGTCTTGCTGTACCAAGAAGAAGATTGTGCATTGGATCTATGACGACAAATCTGATGGCATTATAGTAATTCAAGCAGAAGAGTTCTGACCATCTTGCTCCATGCTCATGTTCCAATCATTTCTGCTCTGCCTTTGACTTTGCCCGTTTGGCAAGTCCAGCATAGTGTATGTGTTCCTCCGATGTGTGTGGCTTCCATGAAGACCAGTCAAATCCAGAGTAGTCCGTTTTTGCTCCAAGTTATTTTTTGCTGAATGTTTTCAGACACTTGTGGCATCCTATAAGCTAGAACAAAATCAACGTCTTACAATCACATATATATATCTTTATATATATTAAAGTGCTAACAAAAATATAACATTAAGAGATATAGAATTTTCAAACACTGACAAAGAGACCAAAAACATTTCAATTACCTCTGAATGCTGCATGTCCAACAAAGCCTCCACACTTTCGAGTTGCTGGGACATCTGATGACAGACAAAGTAGAGCAGCTCTGTAAACCTGATGTCCTGTCAAAGAGCTGTCTTCCAAAACTATGCCATGCCAAAGTTGTTGAAGCTCATCAACCAAGGGGTCTAAGAAAACATTTATGTTTAGTAATGGCTCCTTTTTCCCAGGTATCACTCCAACAAGAATCATATTTTCTTTCTTAAAGCGGTCTTCATGAGGTAAATTTAAAATGACCAAGTAGATGGCACTGACTGAGTAAGGTGCATTTTTAAATGGTTGATTTATTATTCTTATTGCACTATGTTCTGAACGTTTGGTAACCGTTCATGTTACATTTAATATTACAATGTATTTTTGTATTTTAAAGGAAAAGGTGCGGCGCCTGCACAACATTGATGGAAATGACAGGCAATATGAACCTGAGTAGGGGTAAGTTAATAAAATACACAAAAATACACAGGATATATTCTGCAGAATGTAAGTAAATGTAAACGTTGCATGACCTGTTTGTACTTTTTTAACTTGTTTTTACAGACTGAACTCGTCCCACAACGAAGCAGTGACGTCACATTTGATGGCCACTTTAACTGGGAGTCCAGACATGGATGGTGTGGACAGAGGAGTCCTTTTATGTAAGTTTTTTTATTTAAACCCTTTCTGTTGTTTGTTATTGTTGTTGTTTTTACTTTCCTGAAGCCTGTCTTAATTATTTCAAACGAAAATATATTTTCTTCCAGTGGCCTGTAAGACATATTATGAGACCGTGCGGAGGAGCTTCAGGTATGCCCAGCCAGCTCTTTCAGTTCAGACAGCAGCTCTAAAGATTTCAGCTCGCAGAAGACAGAGAAGGAAGCGGGTAAGGGTTACATGAATGCCACTTTATTTTCACAACAATGTAAAAATGGGCTGAATTTTATTTATTAGCTGCATTGTTTTTGACAAACATGGTCACATATGTTATCATGTGTTATTGTTTCTTAGGAGTACTAATATTATATTAATACCTGTATTTACAGCTGCTGGAAGCAAGAAAGAGTGTCCTAGTCACCCAGCATGAAATTGATTTTTGGCAGGGGGTCACTGCTGACATGATGTCCAATGAGGAGGATGACACCACGGAAAGGGAAGCTGGGTGGATAGTAAAGCCTCCATCTTTCCACAGTCAGACACTCTCCCAACTCTGCCAGACACTTCAAGGGGGCTGGAGAGCAACCAAAAGTATGTGGTGACACACCACAAGAGGCTGCGCATCGAGTCCCCTTCAAAGCGACAGGCGCCAACTCAGTATGACCCAGAGGCAGTAGACAGACTCTTTTTTTCATGCACCATGGACCAGCGGCATGGCCCAACCCAGAGACTCTACCAGGGAACTCCTCTGCGGATTTCCTTTCTTTTTCCAGGCACCAGGCACCAGGCACCAGCTGTGTGGCCCAGTCCCCAGTAGTCACTGGTTTTATTTGGTTGTTTGCTGTTCCTTGTTAACGTGTTGTATCAATTGCCACAATTTCATTAAAGACTTTTTCAACATGTTTCTGTCAACTATGTTCTTTGTGTTCTACTGTTTGGTAGTGTAGTTTTCAGAAGGTGGATCATCAAATAAATGAATCATTAAAACAAAATTAAATATATAATGTGGTGCACAGATGACCAATAACAGCAGAGTTGCCATCCAATCGCACGATCACTCACTCACGTGATTAGAGTTACTATCCAATCAAATGAAGGTTTCCTTTTAAAATGCCTGTGGAATCATCCAATGGTTGTTTGTGAAGCCAGCAGGCCAACCTGAGTAGATCAACATCGGTAGTATTCATGTGCTAATTAGAGTTATTTGCACCTTCGCGAAGGTGCGAATAACCACACCCCCCGCTGACAGATGGTCCATTCCCGACGATATTCTGAGTGGACGAAATTCCCTGTAAACTGGCCGTTAATGGTGGATAATCAAAGAATGTCGTGGGGGTTTATTGGTTGTTAATGTGGTTTTTCATGCAGTGTTGTGTTGGTTCAAATTTTCAGGCAAGGTCTGCTCTCTTCTCGATCTTACACTGCAGCTTTAGGATTGGATTTGTGCTATTTTTCAGGACCCATGTAGTTCTCACTTTCGACACCATCTGTGACAAATCCAGGCTCTCCCAGTTGGATAAGCATCTGATTCTCACACATGGCATTTTAAATGTTAATATAAGTAAATTAAGTAAATTTAATTTGTGTTTTTTGACAAAAAAAGGGGTCCTGGACTGCAAGGAAGGATAATAACACAGGTAAATTGCCTTGAGATAATATATTTTGTGAGTTGGTGCTTTAAAATTTAAATCAAATTGAGAGTTTATGTCAAGCTGTTTTCACAGATAATCAAGTTGATGTAGGTAAAGAGGTGCAATTTATCATGGTTGCCATGGAAAAGTTTCCAAAATTGTTTGGTAAGTGGATTTAACAATTTACATCAGTAAATTCATCAATTTACATGTTGCTAATTATTGATCGCAGTGAAATGCCAGACATTGTGGAGATCTGCCTGTGAGGTATTGGTGACGTGGGTGCATGACTCCGCCGGTTTACGAAAATCCACTTGCCCAGCGGTGCGCCGCAGAGTTGACTAGGTCTGGCGTGGACCGAAATGGACTGAAAATCCGAATCCGCTGGCTGATTATGCCGACACCTCCCCCTACTGCGCTGCAAAGCCCATCCTGGCATAGCCCTGTGCGCCTCGGTTTACCAAAATACCAAGTGCGCTGCACACCCCCTGCGCTGCACGAAAATACCATTGCGCAGGGCGTGCACCCTGCGCCCCGCCAGTGGCGGGTATGAAAATAGAGCCCAGTGAAGCTAACCAGGTGAAGTGAATTTGAAGAAAGCAGAATGTCTGATGCAAAAACTGACCGCACTAAGTTTATCTGTTGTGTTATTGGTAATAAGTTTTGTGATATACAGGCTACACACAGTATATCATGCTTTAGAACTAATATCCGGGGGGGACAATTTACTTTTATTTCATGTGGACATGACTGATATAATGTTTCAACCACAGACCCTTTTCAGGTAAAAGTGAAGATGTTAACACACCTGCATGTAATAGGCAAGAAATGATGAAACACGGCATTCTCTGATGAATGAGCTCCATGGTTCTTTGTGATGATAATTAGAACTTGGAACATCTATACTGGAATTATTTTAAGTTTAAAGACACAATAACATGTTGACACTCTTTACATTTACTGTTGACATAACAGACATGGTCTATAGAAAGTCATGGACATGGTCATACACATGATTTGAAAATTTATTTGCCAAATCATAATACAGGAGACAAGTAAAGAATGTAATTAAAAATAATAATAATAATAAATTTAACATTTAACATTTAAAGGACACATTCCTTTAAATGTTACATGACATTTTTCTACCTTGTTTTTCAGATTTCCCTGTTATGTGCTACAGTCCAGTGATGGTAAGGATAATTTTAGACAAGTTAATATTAACATAGTCTTTGTTTACATAATGTCAAAATGGTTTCTGCACACCTCAGAGACTCCACACAGTCCAGATACTTTAAATTTGAAATTAATCATACACTGATTGTGATTTTTAAAGCCCAAATTGACCAACACGATTTCCCCATCTACATACCAACAGGAGTTGATGCAGAGAAGCTTTGTGATGTAGATCATAAAATGGATTCAGTTTTAGTGTTTTTACAGATACCATTATGTTTATTAAAACAAAGATCAATAACAAACAAAAATATGTCAAGATCAGTCAACCAAGCTTGGAGGAATTATTGACTGCTGGTAAGCCATCAAGCACATCCAACTGTAAAAACAAAAAGAAAGTGGATGTGTCAGTTCATGATTTGAGATGCACGTCATTGGTTGAAAATAATTTCCATGTCTTACTTTCTGGCAAGCTACTTTCTGGGCATCTCCTGAGGTTACAGCAATCAAGGGCTGACTTGTGTTGGTTGGCTTAGTTGAGTTTATTTCTTTCCCAGTGATCAGATTGGTGGCATGGTCAAAAGGTGTCATTGAGGGTGTTTTGAAATTTGTTTGAAATTAAATTTCTAAACCCTAACTTGAATATTTAATAACAAAAATCTAAATTAATCAGATGATGAAGTAAAATTAAAAATTGTTGGTTGTCTGGCTGTAATCCTGCTTCCCAATATATCCTCCCAATGGAAGTTCCTGTATCATTTGTATTTTCCTATTGGTGGTTTGTTGCATTTAAGTGTCATTGTTATTCAACCCATAGACAACTTTCTATCCTCAATTCAGAACTTGGCCAAATGCTAAAGTCAACACCAACACACATGAAGGCAGGCACGCTCTCACGTCACAACTCATTCAGTGGCCACTTGGATATTTTGGTATGAATTGGATGGTAGATACCAGATGATGGCAAAGTTTGTTCTTGGTTGAAAATGGCTGGAATTATCCTCTGATATGTGTATCCTCTGAAATGCTCTTTAGACACATTTTTTAGTGTTAAGAGAAATGATTAAGATTTTGCAATTTACCATGTCTTTTAAGAACAATGTTTTATGTTTCATCTTTTAAACTGAAAGTGAAGTTTAATTATGTTGCATGTAATGATGTGAGCATGTCTCAAAACTTAAAGATGATGAAAATTTGTTTTCGAACCAAACTTAACCTGAAGGTTAAGGTTTTCATTCCTAATAAATTTGTATTAAGACATGGATGTAATGTTTTTTTTCCTCCATGCAAACATTTTTAGTTTTACTTGTTTTAAGTGTTGGGTGGACATGGTAAAATAGAAAATGCAAAAACAATGGTCATTCTGTTGAAGAATACATTTTATTAAAAATTAGTCCATTGAAAATAGGTGTTGGGTAAGAGTAACACTTTAAAGGGCGTAAATACTTGAGTAAATATTTTTTAACACTGACAGGAGTCATTCAAAAAGCAACACTGTTGGGAATAATTTCTCAATCAGCACTTAGTGTTAAATAGGTTTAACACTCATGAAGAGTAAATCAATATGAGTTAATTCTGACACTTAAAAACTCCTTGTGTCAACTGTAAATAACACTAATAGTGTTATTTATGTCAAGGTGTAAAACTTGAGTAACACTTCTCAGTGTAGTGTAGTGCAGTGTAGTGTAAAATATTAACCATTAAAGAGTTGAATTGACTGAAAATTCAACACTATGTTTGGATATGTGTGTTATGTGTGGATAAGGACTGTGTGTTCACTGGTTTAGTGCTAAAATTGACTCTTAAAGCATTCGAATAACACTGCCGATTTTACTGTATACCAGCACCCCTCGATGAGTGGAAGCCCGGGCGCATGCAAGGGCCCACAGGGCACCTGTTCATGTAACTTTAACATTAGCATTATCATGTTACATAATAATCATGCAAGTGTTAAATAGATCTGTCAGTACAAATAATCTTCCTAAACGTGATAATCCAGTCGAGGGAGTGGATGGCAAAATCTAAGTTTTTTTTAGTTTGTTTATATTTTGTATGTATATTTGATCTTATGTTTATTTTTTCAATGGTTCAACTATCTGTCATAGTAAAATATTTAATTATATATTTAATTATCATTTGTTATCATTATTTGTCATCTGTGCAAAATTGTTTGAAAATAAAAGTTTTCAGTCAGAGGATCTGTGTTTGTATCCACTGCCTGTGTGAAATCTTGAGGAGTTATCAAGATAGAAAATATTACTCTGAAGGCTCATATTTCAAAGACAGAGGAAAAGACGACCCACATGATATTTTGCATCACCTTTGGGACACTTTCTGGTGTTCCACTGGAACAAAGATGGACACTCACCCTGTGGAGGATACCAGCTTTCAGCCAGAAGTGGTTGTAAGTCCCTAGCTTAAATACGGCCCCAAAATGTTTGGTAACTTTCCTGGTTGATTTTGCATTGTGACCTCTTGACCCTTCAAACATAAACAACCATAACGTGGACATGCAAAGGATTACAGATACAGGCCCAAGTGTTCCCGAAGGTTGTGGAGGAGCTCCATCACATATCTCACAATCAGACCCCTAGCTTATTGTTTTCTGTGAAAGCTCAGAGGTGGCAGCAAATTCAGATGGTGCATGAAGACTTGTATCTCCTTAGGTCTAATGGCCAAAGCAGATCAAAACAGGTAACTCACTCACACTTGGTCATAGAGCCTTGACACCTACAGAAAGGTCTTGATATGCTGGACAAGGGCATCATGAAACCAGAGTTCTATTCCATTGCTGTGAGGAGCCAGGGGGTACTAAATTTTGAAAATTTTGACCTTGTTAAAGCATTGTTTCTCAGTCAAAGAAGCACCAAGAGATATGGGACAAAAAGCTGTAGAAAGCTCTAAATGAGATCTACCACATATTGTGGACCAAACTTTGCAACGGAAGCAGATAAGAGGCGGGGTTGAGGGTGTCCCATAGACCTTGAGATCATGACAATATAGCCTAGCCCCATTGAGCCCCAAACAGGCTCTGCTGTCTTTGACAAGTAAGCCAATTTTCAATGGAAATATATTAAAATATGGAAGTACATCTAGAATTTGATGGCAATGATATATTGCATTTTGGATTTAGATTTAACAACCATCTGGATTCGGTAGAGGCTCAGGAATACAGGTTTCGAAGCCCTAAATGTCTTTCTAAATGTTTAAATTGCAATCAAAGTTAAAATCTCCAAAAAATGACACCCCCCTCTTGCCCACAGGCTCATGAAACACATTTCCCCCCCAATCCTCTTATTAGAGTTAGACAAGTAGTATTTCTGATTATGTTTAGGGTAAGTCTCCATGAATGTAAGTCTATGTAATGTTCCTGAAAAATGAAGGAAATATGACTCTGTGTGTGTGTGTGTGTGTGTGTGTGTGTGTGTGTGTGTGTGTGCGCTACCTCCCAGCTAAAGGTTAAATGGTAATACTGGTATTTAATCTGTGAGGTAGCAAACGTGGGCAAGCAAGAAATCAGATTATGACTTGCTCTGTCCTGGGACTCATAAAGGATAGGAATCAATATATTGTTTTTTTCAATGTCTGACCTGTGGATGATGGTGTATATGATATGTGTCCAATACATGGCTTTCATGTTCATTATGCCTTTCAGTCCCAAATAGCAGAATTCATTGAGCGTGTCTCTTCTTGTCAAAAGGATTTTTGCTGCCTACATATCATTTCACAGTAAACACTGATGATGTGATTTGCAGCCCCAAATAACTCTTGAACAGGGGTTTTCAAACTTGTTACTCAAAGATCTGCTTCTGATTATTATTCAAGGTCAGAGGTCCGGAACAATTGATGATAACAAAATAATACTTAATGAATTAACACGTTTCAACCGAGGCAGACAAGGCTCAGACAGTTCGTGCATATTTATCTCTTACTCAGTCATATTTGTACAACTACATTTACACTAGTTGAGGAAATTGTGTTCTAGGGAAAAGGAGACATATGGCACTCTCTCCAGCAGTTAACGTCACCATGACAACCATGTCAACAATAGGATTGGCCAAAAAACCACTTTCATCTTGGGACAGGCTCACCGTGAATGATAACCACTTTATATTAAAACTTATGGCATCGGTCCACAATTGTATTTTTCCAATGGCCAGAATGTTTCTGTGGGGCCTGGACTTTTTTTTATATAATTTCATTTAGGCCTAATTTGTGGAGATCTGCAGTCTCTCCTCTTTTTTCCCCTTTTGTGCCCCTGTGTTTACCCCTCCTTTTTTCTCCTGCCTGTCTCTTCTCTGCCTGTTGAGTCTGAGTCTGTGTCACTGCAGGGCATGGCTGACAGGTTGGGCCCAGCCTCCTCTTCTCCTGAGCACAGCTGTGCTCAATCAAGCAATCAAGACTCACCTGCCTACACAGTATATAAGCATATAAGCAGGGTTTCAACCAGTATTCGTTGAACCGTGTGCCTTGCTGCGTGGTAACGACCAAACCAGAGAATTGCCAAGTGCCTTCAGTATTTTTGCCTTGTCTGCTACCTCCCTTACTGACCTGCCTTTTCCTGTCTATGCTCAGATACCTATTCCTCACCTGTTGTCATCCATGCCCTGTCGATCTGCTCTGCTTTTATGAGTCCCCAGACAGACTAGACATTGATCATATCCATTGACAAACACATGCTGCTTGAAATTAAGTGATTCAGTAATAGTAACAAATTCCATAACTACACAATTTGTTGTGCCATGGATGTGCATGTTAAAATCACCAATAAATAAAACTTCATCCAGCTTAATACTACAAGTCAGAAAGACAAAATGAAACCAGATCTGATGGCCCAGAAGGTTGATAAATTAAAACACAATAAAATGGCTTTAATCAACCAGCTTAAGTCAGCAATAAGGAAGCCAAATTTTCCTTTGTAAACAAGCCAATTGTGATGTGAGCCCTGTTCACCACAGAATGTGCATTTGTTGAGCGCATTTTGATTGATGAAGCGACCATGTCTTCATCAGTGCAGAACGCTTTGAGGGTGCATGCAGCTGGACAGATAACTTGTACATCATTGCCATCAACAAGGGCACTAGCACAGGTCAGTGATTCTGACTGAAAATGGAAGTGAGAACAGAAACAGAGACAAGGGAGAAAGTATTGTAGTAGGATAACCATCAAATGGGAGCTAGACCACTAATGTTTCTTTTACTCTCTGGTGTAACATGATCCTCCTTTACATTCAATTCAATTCAATTCAATTTTATTTGTATGGCGCCAAACCACAACAAAAGTTGTCTCAGGACACTTTCCATATAGAGGTACAGGCGGAGCTCTTTTATCTACAGAGACCCAACAATTCCCTTATGAGCAAGCACTTGGCGACAGTGGCAAGGAAAAACTTCCTTTTAACAGGCAGAAACCTCAGGCAGAACCAGGCTCTGGGTGGGCAGCCATCTGCCTCGACCGGTTGGGTGAGAGAGGGAGAGCAAGAGAGAGAGAGTGAGACAGACAGAGAAAGACATCCATTCTACTGCAATCATGGCACCGTGGTTGAGGGATAATGGGTCTCCCATATGTGTCATCTCACTGTACTCTAGCTGGTCTGTAGTATTATCTGCAGATTTTATTTCTCCAACAATTTCTGTTCACATTTCTTTGTTGATGTATATTTTAGGCTGTCCCCTCTTCAGTTAACATCAATGCACTCTGCATATGTTTCAGTAAAAAGTGTTACAGGAATAACATGATGAAGTATGGCAAGTACATATGTGCAGGTGTGTATGTGTGTGTATGTGTGTGTGTGTGTGTGTGTGTGTGTGTGTGTGTGTGTGTGTGTGGGTGGGTGGGGGTTATGTCATGATATAAGTCTGAATTTCTGGCTCTAACTGGTGATACCTAACCTGCAAGAGCATCATGACAGAAATGTACTTGCAGCTGACTGATTTAGAGCATGGAAAACACTGAGCTTAGACACCAAAAATAAACCAAGCTGGAGAAGAGAGGAAAGGAGAGAAGAGGAGAGAAGAGGAGGAGCAAGGAAAGGAGACAATTTGGAGTCACTAGGATTTCATATTGTTCATGGGGCAGAAAAAACAAGGCAACCTTGTTTGCTGAATCCAAATAGCCAATATGCCAATAGGAGGCCTCAGTTAACACCACTGTGACTTTGATGTCCAAAAACAATTCCAAACCGTATTTTGAATAAAATGTATCAAAAATCTGCACAATTGTTAAAAACCACCTTTTCAAGTACTATAACTTTCTTCCACTGGGCCTCTAGCCTTTGTTTTCTTATGTGTCCTGACATTTCTCAACAGCAAATATGTTTATAGGGAAAAATCATGCTGACCAAGTTTTCCATAAATACATACCTGGCCAGTTGCAAAATGTGGGTTCTGAACGTATTAGTAAAATGTTCACTGACAACGTATTTCATTTGTTTTTCACCAAACAGGAAATCTTGCACTACACTATCAACTCATTAGCAACTTTAGCATTATTCAACTTTTTTTATGGTCACATTTAGGCACTGGCTGGAAAAGCACTTTGGTTATGGTCAGGGAAAGATTATAGTGTGTTTTAATACAGAAAAAGTCAGCAGTAAGGTTTCATGCTGGGATTCCTGGGAATCTTATCCAAATAATTTGCAGAGAAATATAATAACTGGAAAATGTGCTTAAAAAACGGCTTGGCCAATTTGCTTGTGGCTGATTTTCCTTCACTGACACTGAATAGAGTCATAACCTTAGAGCAGGGTTTATTTGGTTTTTCTTTAACCTTGACATCACGTTTCTCATGGTTATGATGACAAAACCTTTACCATAGAGGAAGCAGATGAAAAAACACTGATATGAATAAAGTGGTAATATCACACCTGAAAATAAAAGTGAAAATATATTCCTTCTATTCCTTTAACTGTTAGTACAATGAAGCTCAGCACAAAATTTCCTCATTCAGAATTATGCATACATATACTGTAATGCCTGCTGGAGGAAATTAAATCTTCATGACAAAACTAATTTCTTATTTCTATTCTGTATGCCAGTGTCCATGTCCCTCTCTCTGGCTTCCTGAACACTCTGATTTGGGACTGTCAACTGAGCCTCTTAAGCTTCTACCAGGAGAGTTTTGAAATGTAAACATCCCCTGTGGAGCTGAGGAGTGCAGAGAAGGCCAACACTGCTGTAGCCTCTGGTATGCCAACAGCTAGCACTGCACTGTTACTGGCAGTAAGCTATGAACTGAGATACAGTGACAAAGATAAAGAAAGAGTGGTGGGTGTGTCCAAGTATGAAGCTGAAATGAACAAGGAGAGAGATGTGGAAAACTGCAGTATTGAAATATGCATTGGACATGGTGTGTGTCCTCTTTTAGCTGCTTCCTTTTTGTGAAACACACACCACTGTATGAACACACGCATACACACGAAATCCACTGGCAGGTCACACAGTTCAAGGGTTGCCATGGCAGTAGGGGGAGGAGAGTTAATTTCCACCAGTGAAAATTTTGCTGATTTGTTTGAGCTGCAGAATAGCCCTAAAGAATGTACTACTTACACACACACACACGCACACACTCATAGGTATAGGTTATCGCGTAAATTCCATGTTACTACTCTCTCCTGAGAGTTTATTTGTGCTGTCTGCAGATCTGTGTGCTGTTAGAGTATCTGGTATGTCTGTAATACATTCCTGTTGTTAAAGGGAATAGATAGATAGATAGATAGATAGATAGATAGATAGATAGATAGATAGATAGATAGATAGATAGATAGATAGATAGATAGATAGATAGATAGACAGGACTTTATTGATCCCACACCGGGGAAATTTAGTTGTTACAGCACACAGGTGACAAAAAGCAGACACAGTGGCATAAGAGGTCAAATTGCACCCGAATAAAATAGTATCGCACTTGGGAATACTGGGTCTATATAAATGCACAATATATATAGTTTATAAGTACACAGTAGAGCGGCACGGTGGCGCAGCAGGTAGTGTGCATGCCTCACAGCAAGAAGGTTGCCGGTTCGATCCCCGGGTCAGGTGGGGGCCTTTTTGTGTGAAGTTTGCATGTTCTTCCCGTGCATGCGTGGGTTCTCTCCGGGCACTCCGGCTTCCTCCCACAGACCAAAAACATGCTCACTCTAAATTGTCCCTAGGTGTGAATGTGAGAGTGTTGCCCTGCAGTCGGCTGGCGACCGGCTCAGGGTGTACCCCGCCTCTCGCCCAACCCCGAAAGGGATAATCAGGGGTATAGAAGATGAATGAATGAAAGTACACAGTATATGGTTGCTGATATGGATAATAAAAATTGTTATTGCACAGCTGAGAGACGTATCCAACTTTAGAAATTTAGAGATTGCACCGGGTGAAGGAGCCCCACCGTCTCATGCAGCGTTCTCCATGACCAATGTCAGCTTGGCTAACATCCTCTTCTCACCCACTTCCTCGATGGTGTCCAGAGGGCAGTCCAGGACAGAGCCGGCTCTCCTGACCAGTTTGTTAAGTCTTTTCCTGTCCCTCTCAGAGCTCCCACAGCCCCAGCAGACCACTGCATAGAAAACTGTGGATTCCACCACAGAGTCGTAAAATATTTTTAACAATGTCCTACAAACTCCAAAGGACCTCAGTCTTCTGAGCAGGTGCAGACCCCTCCTGTACAGGGCATCTGTGTTATTTGTCCAGTCCAATTTGTAGTTGAGGTGAACACCCAGGTATTTGTAATCCCCCATGATCTCAATGTCCGAGCCCTGGATATTCACTGGTGTAGTCTGTGGTACATTTCTTCGGAAATCAATTACCATCTCCTTCGTCTTGCTGGTGTTGATATGCAGATGGTTCAGTCCACACCAGTCGACAAAGTTGGTGACAACCTCCCTGTATTCCAATTCATTCCCCTCTGATACACATCCAACGATGGCTGTATCATCTGAGAACTTCTGGATGTGGCGGCTGTTGATGTTGTGTCTGAGGTCCGATGTGTAGAGGCTGAAGAGGAAAGGGGAGAGCACTGTCTCCTGTGGAGCCCCCATGCTGCAAACTACCACATCAGACACGCAGTTGTGAAGCCTCACGTACTGTGGTCTGTTGGTGAGGTAGTCGATGGTCCATGCAGCCAGGTGACAGTCTACACCGGCTCCTTCCAGCTTCCCCCTGAGCAGTGATGGCTGGATTGTGTTGAAAGCGCTGGAGAAGTCGAAGAACATGACCCTCAACATGCCTCCAGTATGCTACAGATGGGAAAGAGATCAATGGAGCAGGTAGATGACTGCATCCTCCACACTGATGTTTTGACGATATACAAACTGTAGGAGGGCCAGCTCGTTGCCCACCAGGTGACGGAGGTGATTAAGTATAATCCTCTCCAAGGTCTTCATGAGGTGGGAGGTTAAGGCTACTGGCTTGAAGTGGTTAGGCTCCCTGGGGTGCGCGGCCTTTGGGACAGGAACCACACAGGAAGTCTCCCAAAGGGCAGGAACTCTCTCCAGACTGAGGCTCATGTTGAAGATGTGTAGTAGGACCCTGCAGAGCTGATCTGCGCAGTCCCTGAGCAGTCTGGAGCTGATGCCGTCCGGGCCTGTAGCTTTCCTCGCCATCATTCTCCCGAGCTCCTTCCTCCCCTGGTCAGCTGTTATGGAGAGGCTCGGGGGGGTGGCTCCTGTAGAGTCACATGGGAGGAAGCATGATTGAAGTCTCCTGGGGGTGCAATATTTGGAGCTGTGAGACTACTGTGTGCAGAAGCTTGCATGCTGTTGCCGCATCGGCTGATGGGGACATGTACACAGTTATCACGCCAACATGCGAGGACTCCCACGGGAGGTAGTATGGCCGAATGCTAACAGCTAACAACTCAATGTCTCTGGTGCAGCACTGCTCTTTTACACTTATGTGCCCTGAGTTACACCATTCCTTGTTTACAAACATCACTATGCCCTCACCTTTCCTCTTGCCGCTCTCCTTTGCTTTTCTGTCCACTCTCAGCAGTTGGAAATTGTCCAGCGTAATGTGCGAATCCGTCATAATGTCAGTTAGCCAGCTTTCAGTCAAACAGATGAGGCTACACTTGTGGTACTCCCTCTACAGTTGGGTTAGCGCCGTTAGTTCTTCCATCTTATCTGGAAGAGATCTCACGTTTCCCATAATAACAGATGGTATGGATGGTTTGTACCGTCTTTTCTTGTCTCAACACTTCGCCCAGCTCTGCATCCCCTTCTCCTTCTCCTTATCTCCTTGGGGATCTCCGGTCTTTCCACTGGGAGTATGCTTGTGTTGCTCCACGCGATTAGCTGTTCCCGAGTGTTAACAATGGACCCAAAGTTCAGTGGATCTCCTAAGGTTGAGGAAAGTAATCCACAAAGTAGAAAAAAGCAAATCCCTAGTCTCACCAATTGCACATCCATATGTACGCACGATCGGCCGAGACTAGTGATCGAAAAAACACGACAAAAACAGAAAAACACGAATACGGAGCTGCTGTAACAAGCTGCCACTCGCGCGGCGCCATCATACCATCGAGCTTAAAATATTATCTGTGGATGTGGCATGCATAAATAATTAAAGCCTAGTAAAAGCAGGGTGGACAGGCGGGTGGGAGTGTTGCGATCCTGAAAACCTGTTTACTTCTAGTGTTTTCTTTCCCCTTTTCTCTAGTGTTATCTGCTTGTCTGTCTGTTTCCCCTGTCTGTCTAGCTGGGTGTGCCTTCTCAGCAGCGCACCTGGTGCGCATGAGCCTGATGGCACAGGATAAAGCGTCATTGTTATCTGTTGCCAGATTGTCCTAAATCCTTGGCAGTTCCCTTGTTCATTCAGTGTGAGTATTCCATTGTTGCTATCCCTCTCCTCCTGTGCTTTCTTGTTAATGTTGGATTTTTTTTTGGACTGCCACTTATAGAGTGCTTTATGTTTCATTTTCTTCCTGTCTTGTCAGCGTTGTGCTTTGCCTAAAACCCATTTCAGCAGAGCTCCCTTAGTTATCTCTCCACTGTACTTTTTGAGTGTACCTTATGTTTGTTCTTTCCCCACTCCTTTTGAGTCCGTTTTGTGTTTCACATTTATTGTTAAAATAAATTACCATTTATTTATTTATCATTATCTCCTCCTTGTCTGCAACTTTGGGTCCCAAAAACAATTCAGAAGAAAAGCCTAACAGGGAGAAGATCGTGTCTCTGATGATCTGAGTTTCTCTTACTAACAGATTTTTTTTTTAATTGATTGTACTCTGCTGTTTTTTCCACTAAGCTCTTCTAAAGCTGTACCATTAATGCATAACTTCCCATCTTCCCCAGAGGTCTTGAGCTTACTTATCTAGCACGTTCCCATGGATCAGGGTTGCACCTACTGCCATGGTCCTGCTTGATGCCCACTATTATTATTAATATTATTATTATTACATACACATTATCATTATTATATGCATATAATATAAATTATACCCATAGTCATTTTCTCGTTCTTACTATATACATATTACAACTGTAATGTTTGCATATATCTGCATATATTAATATGTACATATACTATTATTGTTATTAGTCATTTCTATCATGATTACAGCTGTTATTGTTATTATTAATGTTGCGGTGACATCGGTCCACCGCCAAAAACACCAACAATGTGCATGTGAGCATCAGAACTGGACCATTGAGAAATGTAATATTCTTGGGGAACACTTGACACCAGAATGCACTATGAGAAGAAGGCAGGCCGGCAGAGGCAGTGTGATGATTTGGGCAATGTCATGCTGGGAAACCTTGGGTCCTGCCATCCATGTGGATGTTATTTTGACATGTACCACCTACCTAGCCATTGTTGCAGACCATGAACACCCTTTCATGGAAACAGTATTCCCTGATGGCTGTGGCCTCAACTGGTGGGTCGCAACCCAAAAGTGGGTGAACAATTTACTGTAATGCTTGTTTGGCTAATATATTTTATTTCATCCTTTGTAAATAATATGATATCACATAGCAAAATATCATGTTTTTCATTGTGCCTCCCACTATCTGTTTGAATCCATATGAATGCAGCATAAAGCACGAGCCATTACATGCCTCTGCAGAAAAATGAATTGTCTAAAATGCAATTGTTTCCATTGCGTAAGACACATGCAAGACAGAAAATCAAAAAATTCCTCCTCAAATGAAATTCCTCCTGTGTAGACACACTATTAGTTATTGTTCAGACACCTGTAAAACCTTCCATTTCGAGCTCTAAATGTATGTAGTTTACAGTGATAATGGTGCCAGATTTACCAATCGAAATTCATGGTTATTTTTGAACGAGTCACTGCTTTTAGACCAAACTGCACTATTTATTTTAATCAATGACCATTGATTTCATTGGCTGAAATGACTGTAGGTTTTATAAGCTAGCAAATACTCCAAGTACATGAGTTGGTTGAAAACTCGGCTGGCTTTTTAATGTTTTCATTACATTCTATTCGTATAAAAGTATAGAAAGTAGAAGAAGCATGCAAAGGGATGACTACATACATAATATCAGGCTAACTCAGTGCCATGTAATAATGCAAAAAATACAGGTTAATCCTAATAGGTTTAAAAATCTGGGATGAGATTACAATTACATTTACAATTGTAATTGTAATCTCACAGTTGATGATACATGTAGCAGACATACAGAAATTAGCCAAGCATGCTATTGTTAGCAGCAGACAACCAAACTACTAAAAAAAACCTGACTTTATAAACCATGTTAAATCTATCCCTTATGTTATGTTGTTGATTTTGAAAAGCAAATTAAAAGAAAGACACAAGCTTCCAAGGGTGTTGTATACTGACTATCTATTTCACTGTAATGAAATAACTGACACATTTCAAAGTTTCAATCCAAGACCTCTCAACTCCTAATTCATGTCATCTGTAAGAGCCAGATTCAGGATCAAAAATTATTATGATCACCTGGTGTATTTTCTGTTATGTGCCATTGGGTGTCGCTGTCCTGTCGCCGAGAGCACTGGTATTTAGGTTGGTCACCTCACTTTGTTGGGTGTGTTTGACCCCGGAAGGGCATATGGTTTTTGACCGCTGTGGCGACAAGCAGGGACAGAGGTACCGTATGATTGCTGTTTATTTATATGAAATGTTCGGAATATGTATTCACTGCGCACTAGGAAAATAAAGGAATTGCATTATTCAGCACAGACGAGACAAGCCACAGGCTCTTCATTAAAACAATACAGCAGACGGTAAGGTGTCAGTAGCACGTCAACCAGGTCACTCCTGGGAGTCAAAACACCTCAGTAGCTTAGTATCAGACCAAACTCCTACATTAGTCAAAAACCTTGCCACATTGAACTTTGTTGAGAAATCTCCGGCACGTTACCGGAGCGCTACTGGTAGCAAAACGCAGTTTCGGCTAACGTGAAGCTAAGTTGTAGAGGATGTTTGTGGGTTGTGGAAGGACCGGGAAGCTATCAGGTTTTCTGCTATGCTGGAGCGTGTCTACAGATTGTGGGAGGATGAAGAGAGCTGCCAGGACTTCTGCTGCGTCTGTAGTCATCCTTGGACCCGGCACAGGAGCTACGCTGCTAAGGCTAAAGGAAATGGCTGTGGAGCATCGCACCCAGGCCATCGCACAGCGCCCAACGCATTGTATGTAGAGGTATGTGTAGCGCTACACTGTTTATGGCCATTTAAATATGTGCACACATGAGCTGGGTTAAATCCAATGCATTGGTTGGGCAAGCGGAATGACAGTAGAGGGTTAGGGTTAGAGTTTACAAAATGAAAGAAAAACAATGCAAGGTTTAATGTTGAACGATGATAAAACAGAGGTACAAAATGCTCTTGATGAGTTGCTAAGGATTTGTAAAGAAGCAAAATTCTGTCATGATTCTGTGGTGGCCTTATTGCCATGTGATGAAAGGGTGAAGCATGAAACGTGGTTTAAAGCAAAAATGTTAAGTAATGATGAATCTATTGCTGATGCAAAAAAGTGGTTTTTCACTGCACATGGAAATGGTAAAGGTTATGTGGAGGATGATATTCATCCTGATGACAGTATTTCTAACGTGGCTAGCAAACGCTCAAGTCAAAGGAGCCACCACAGTGGGAAGTCAAGCACAACATCCTCTGCACGCATAAAAGCTGAGGCCAATAGAGCGGCACGTCTTGCTTGTCAAGCAGCATTAAAGGCAAGACATGCTTTGGAGGAGCAGCAAGAGTAGCTGAAAAGGAAAAAGGAGGAGCTTGACTTGGAAACTGTTACAGACTTGTGATACAAACAGTTTTTCTTCTGAAGGCTCAAATGGCATGAATTCCTACTTTGAAAGGGAAAAAGGGAAAGTGGAAAATGTCATTGCCTTAAACCCCATGGCAAAAGAGTACAAGGCTGCATGGAGGCCTCCACAACAAAATTACTTGGCAGAATTGTCATTACCACCTGACAAACCAAAATCTATGGATGTGCCAAAACCAAATGTGCAAGTTTTGCAAGTTGCTCATCACCTCTCAAATATATCGGCAACATTACGGCATGTGCAATGCCAGCTTACGGCAGTTCAGCCAAATGATGGATCAAGGCAATCTACTGACATTCAACAGACAATCAGCCAAAATACTTCTGGAGACATTCTTAACTTCATGCACAGGCAAAACGAAAGAACAGCTGCTTTGGTGCAGCGACAGCATTCCCTATCTTTGCCACCAAGAGAAATTCCCATCTTTGAAGGAGACCCTCTTAAATACAGAGCATTTGCCAAGGCTTTCGAGCATGGTGTAGAAGTAAAGGCAAGCAAAGCAGATTGCCTTTATTGCCTGCGATTCACTAGGGGCCAGCCGCAAGAGCTGGTGTGTAGCTGCCAGCATATGGATCCCGGGCGTGGCTATGCTAAAGGTCTCCTGCAGGAGCATTTTGGAAACCACTACAAAATCACAACTGCTTATATGGAGAAGGCATTGGCTTGGCAGTCAATTAAATCTGAGGAGGCTAATGCACTCCAAGCCTATTCCTTATTTTTGCGGGCTGCTGCAACGCAATGGAGAAACTCCAGTACTTGCAAGAGCTTGACATGTTAGTGAACATGAGAACCATTGTTTCTAAATTACCATTCAAGATGAGAGATCAATGGAGAGCCAAAGCTCATGAAATAATGGAAAGAACAAATGACAGAGCACACATCAAGGCTTTAGTCACATTTATTGAATGCCATGTCAGAATTCTTTCAGACCCTCTGTTTGGTAACATACAGGACCCTGATTTGAGTGCTGCTGGACCAAAGACTCTTACTAGGTTCAAAGCACAGCCCAGGGACAGAATAAAGGAAAGTAGAAAGAAACTGAAAGAACTGAAGATCCAAGGAAAATTAAGAAAGCTGGATACCTCTGTTGTGCTAATGAACACACATTGGACGAGTGTACGGAGCTCAGTGCAAAGAAGCATAAGGAGAAAATTCAATTTCTGCGGGAAAAGGGAGTTTGTTTTGCATGTTTATGTGTGGGTCATGTGAGTCGTGACTGCAAGAGGCATTCGATATGCAAAGTCTGTGGGCAAACTCACCCTACCGTGCAGTCCGCTTGGGGTGCTCACAAGGTTCAGACAGGAGCCTGTGGCTTTGATGGGAGACATACAGCAGACGTTCTATCAGGTCAATGTTGCAGAAACAGACAAAACCTTCCTTCGTTTCTTATGGTGGCCTGAAGGTGACCTGAGTCAAGAAGGTGCAGAATACAGGATGACTGTCCATCTGTTTGTGGCTGTTTCATCCCTGAGCTGCACTTGCTACACACTCAGGAAGACTGTAGAGGACAGTAAGGCATTGCTCCCTGCTGATGTGATTCAAACAGTGAAGCAGAACTTCTATGTTGACGACTGTTTGAAGAGCACATCCAAAGAAGAAGAAGCTGTTCAGTTGGTTGAAGATCTTACAGCTATCTGTCAAAGAGGAGGATTCAGTCTGACTAAGTTTGTCGGTCCCAGTTGGAGGGCGCTGCGGACAGTCCCAGAGGAACACAGACCCAAGGACTCAAATGAACTGGATTTGGATAAAGACAACTGTGCACTGCAGAAGCTGCGCTGTGAGGTTGAGAAGGCAAAGAGAGCTCTGTCTCTGTTCTGTTCCACCATGAAGCCTGTGCAGAAGATGCTGACCTTAAGAAGACTGACATTGATGATATTGTCCTGGTTGGAGGCTCCACCTGCATCCCCAAAATCCAGCAGCTGGGGAAGGAGTTCTTCAATGGCAAAGAGCTCTCCAGGGCCATCAACCCTGATGAGGCTGTGGCATACGGAGCAGCTGGAGGCTGGAGTGAGCTTTGGAGAGGAGGACACTGGTGATGTGGTTATTCTGGATGTGTGCCCTCTGACCCTTGGTATTGAGACCGCTGGAGGAGTAATGATCAAGCTGATCCCCAGGAACACTGTGATGCTCACTTAGAAATCCCAGATGTTCTCTACAGCCTCTGATAACCAGCCCACTGTCACCATTAAGGTTTATGAAGGTGAGCGTCTTCTGACAAAAGACAACCATTCATGGACCCCCTCCAGTTCGCCTATCAGCCCCGACTTGGAGTTGAGGACGCCATCATCTACCTGCTTAACCGTGTCTATGCCCACCTGGACAAGCTGACGAGCACTGTGAGAGTTATGTTATTTGACTTCTCCAGTGCATTTAACACCATTCGTCCCGCTCTACTGGGTGACAAGCTGACAGCGATGCAGGTGGACGCCCCCCCTAGCGTCCTGGATTGTGGACTACTTGACTGGCAGACCACAGTATGTGCGCCTGCAACACTATGTGTCAGATAGAGTGGTCAGCAATACTGGGGCCCCGCAGTGGACTGTTCTCTCTCCCTTCCTCTTCACCCTCTACACCACGGACTTCAACTATTGCACAGAGACCTGCCATCTTCAGAAGTTTTCTGATGACTGTGCGATAGTTGGATGTTTCAGCAAGGGCGATGAGAATGAGTACAGGGCTGCTGTGGACAACTTTGTCACATGGTGTGAGCAGAACCATCTGCAACTAAATGTAGCAAAGACCAAGGAACTGGTAGTGGAGCTGAGGAGAACCAAGGCACCGGTGACCCCTGTTTCCATCCAGGGGGTCAGTGTGGACTTTGTGGAAGATTACAAGTACCTGGGGGTACATATTGACAATAAACTGGACTGGGCAAAGAACACTGACACTCTCTACAGGAAGGGCCAGAGTCATCTCTATTTTTTGAGGCGACTGAGGTCCTTCAACATCTGCCGGACTATGCTCAGGATATTCTATGAATCTGTGGTGGGGAGTGCTATTCTCTACGCTGTTGCATGCTGGGGCAGCAGGCTGAGGATGGCGGACGCCAACAGACTCAACAAACTGATCCGCAAGGCCAGTGACGTTGTGGGGATGGAGTGTGACTCTCTGACGGTGGTGTCAGAGAGGAGGATGCTGAATAAGCTATGGTCTATCTTGGACAACGTCTCACACCCACTTCATGATGTGGTGGCCTGGCACAGGAGTTTGTTCAGTGAGAGACTCATCCCACCAAAACTCAGGACTGAACACTATAGGAAATCATTCCCTTCGAGGCTCTTGGTTGCTCGGGCAAGTGGTTGAAACCTTTCCTGACAAACATGGAGTTGTACGGTATGTTCGTCTTAAGACAAAGTCTAATGTTGTGGAAAGACCAGTCACCAAACTCTGTTTATTAAATGCAGCTGAAGATGTCTAATGATACTGCAGTAATGACATTATTTGTGTTAATGGCTCTTTGTTTGTTTTGTTGGAATTGTTAACTCTGCCTGTCGTTAACAATTAGGGGCCGGGGTGTAAGAGCCAGATTCAGGGTAAAAAATTATTATGGTCACTTGGTGTATTTTCTGTTACGTGCCATTGGGTGTCACTGTCCTGTTGCAGAGACCACAGGTATTTAGGTTGGTCACCCCGGAAGGGCATATGGTTTTAGACCGCTGTGGCAACAAGCGGGGACAGAGGTACCGTATGATTGCTGTTTATTTATATGAAATGTTTGGAATATGTATTCACTGCGCACTAGGAAAATAAAGGAATTGCATTATTCAGCACAGACGAGACAAGCCACAGACTCTTCATTAAAACAATACAGCAGACGGTAAGGTGTCAGTAGCACGTCAAAACACCTCGGTAGCTTAGTATCAGACCAGGCTCCTACATCATTATATATGCCAATTCATAAAATTTAAATGTTTTTTTTTTATTCCTGTGACTCAGGCTTGGGATAAATAACATTTTATCAAACCTAACTCTATGTCTTTAAGCAAAACAATTTGAGCTCAGCTTTCAACATGTGCAACAAAAATTTTAAAATACCCAAAACTCAGAGATTCATTTGAGATTTGCACTTTTTTTCAGTTGAGAAGGCAGAAACATTACCGTCAATGTTTTTAAAGTTTTGAAATCTTTTTGACTAAAGTCATCAAGTAAATGACTGGTATCTGCGTTCTCACAGCATTTCACAAGCATCTCATCATTTTGTGCTTTTGCATGACAATACTACATTATACATATAATATACTAAATTATATGATTATAATATAAAGTATGTAGCTAATAAATACTAAATATTAGTCATAACCTTTAAATACTTCCATGACTGTCACTAAAAACATAAGGGACCATGAGGTTGAAGAGCAACATGGTCCAGTGGAATTCAAATGTAAGCATGTGTTGCACACACACAAATTCACAGCCACATGAATAGGCACTTCTCATGGTCGACACCATTGATGACACCATTGACCATAGTATCCTATTGCAGAGACTGGAACACTTCATTGGCATTAGGGGAACTGCACTAAGCTGGTTTAAATCCTACTTTTCAGATCGCTCTCAGTTTGTACCAGTGGCGGCTCTAGACCAATTTTACTGAGGGGGCCTGGCTGGGGCCAGGGGTTTTGTCAGAGGGGCACATTCAACCCGGGGCAAAAAAGACAAAGATTCGAAATCTTATTTGATTTATTTTTATTTTCATAAAACTAGTGATTAACCATTGTAACCAAAGTGAAATGATAACATTTTACAGACTGTATTGACTGGGGAAAATAATCAGCAGATGAATTGATAATGAAAATAACTGTTAGGTGCACCCTTGGTTCAGTTTCTCAGTCCAAAATTATATACATACATTGGCTGCCCTACTATTACAGCAACTGTATTCTGCGGTCTTGGTGATTTCTGGCAAGCCAATCAACAAATGAGTCAAGACTCAATGCCTTTGCCCTCCTAGACTTGATGCTCAGTACACCCAGATTACTTAATCTCTCGTCATTCATGGTGGATCTGAGGTATGTTTTCACAAGCTTTAACGTAGAAAAACTCTGTTCACAAGAAGCAGTACTCATTGGGATCACAACTGCTATTTTACAGAGTCTGTAGAGCTCAAAAAACACTTCTTTATATGGCTTAATGAACTGTACTAGCTCTACTAGCTCTAATGCATCTTTTTGGGGATTTAGATCCTGGATGCTATTCATTATGTCAGTTTCTCCTAGAAAATCGTCTTTCAAGCTCACTGAGCATTAGATCAATGACAGGGTAGAAAAAGTTTGTACGAAACCCGTCTTTATCTCATTCTGACTCTCTCTGTCCAACAGTGGTCAGTACACAGTGCTCGCTGAGTTTAGAGCTTAGCGTTTTTTGTCGTTTTGCAGCTGGTGGTGTTGAATCACACTGCCCAAAAACATTCAACACTTCATCCCACACATCATCAAAAAATGACTCCTGCTTGAAATCATTCAATGTCTGAACTAAAGCTTCAACTAAATCTACAGCTTTTGAAATGTGTTGAAGTGTTGAAGACTGTAGCATATCAGAGAGAAGTTTTGTTTCTCCAAACACTTCACGGAGTGTAACAAGATGCACTATGAATTCAAAATCGATCTGTGCCAGCAGACCTCGAGCCTCAACAGATCTTTCACCATTACATTCTTGAGCTATCTGTTGCAGTAGTCGCTTGAGGGCAGGCAGTCTATCCATGATGTTACGTAGAGCTATAAATCGACATGCCCAACGAGTGTCACTTAAACGCTGGAGCTCTCTTGGTGCACCTTCGTACATCTCTCTTTGTATAGCTAGCCATTTAGGATGGACAGCTGATCCAGATGTGAAGACATATAGTTTTTCTAGTAAGTAGAAGAACTCCTCTACCTCCGACTTTATCTTCTAACACTAGATTTAAATAGTGGGTGGTGCAATGGATGTAAAAGGCATATTCTGCTTCCTCTTTGATTCTCGCCTGTACCCCGGAATGCTTACCGCTCATGACAGAAGCCCCATCATAAGCCTGGAGCCGAGGTTCTTTTTGTACTCTAGACCATGATTTTCCAGTATGTGGATTATTTTCTCACTAAGCCCTGCTACATCAAGCTTCTCTGCGGATTCAAAATGGAGAAAACTTTCCTGGATAGCTCCATTGTAGTATTACCTTAGTACGAGAGAGATCTGTTCCTTTTTCTTTACATCTTTTGTTTCATCTGCTATGATGCTGAAGACTTCACTGTTTTTCACTTCTGTAATTTCAGTTCGAACCATGTCTGCTAAACAATCCAGAACCTCATTCTGAATGATTTTGCTTGTGTATTTCGCATTATGAATGGAAGTCAACCTTTTTTTAACAGCTTTGTCGTGGTTAGCGATTGTGTCAAGAATTGCCTTGAAGTTCCCTTTATTATCTGAGTCTGCAGACTCATCGTGACCAGGAGCCATGTTTTGAGTGGTAGTAAGTAACAGCACTTCCCCTATTGTTTTTATGTATTCCCAATTTGACCTTTCTGTTGTGCTCCTTGTTTAAGACATTGACCAGTGTTGCATTAACTGCTGCAGCTCTCTGATAGTCCCTCCATGTAACCATGGCTTGTTTGTGCCACTCAGACCTTGCATGCAATGCAAACCCCCCACTTTGTAAGATGCTTTCTTCCAGTTTTTGAAACCAACTGGCAAGTCAAAGACTATGTCTGGGCTATTGGGAGGGCTAAAATGTCTGCATGCGTAACAATATGCAGAGTCCAACTGTTTTGAATATTCAAGCCAGTGGGCCAGGGTGGATGTGGTACCAGGCTGCCTTGAAGCTCCTCCGCCTGTCCCCCATCAAGGTCCTTGGACACGACTTTGGGTCCGGCTGCATTGGTGGGTCTTCTTTACATTTGCTGATGTCTGTGGAGAAAGACAAACCAAATATATGTAAACATATATTGCATGGATACAGCATATAAACAGCAATTACACTGACACTGCTTAAGCGCGCGTGCACACACACACAATTGTCTAAACTGCTTCACTGTATTTATTTATTAATGCTATTTATTAATTGTATTAATTAATTGTATTTTTATTGTATTCAGTACATTTTTGCATTGTATTCTAAAGCCTGACCAGGGACTAAGACTGCAAATTAGCTGAAGCTAGATGTCTTATATGTACACATTTTCCCAGGCGACGTTGTATGTATCGTCCCTGTTAAATAGACATTAAAATAAAAAGTAACTCACACACACACACACACACACACACACACACACACACACACACACACACACACATTAAGCAGGCAAATGTTCTTTTCAACATCACAAACCTGATGGTCCAGTGCTTGTGGATGCACATATATTCTCTGTCTGTGTCTCACACTCTGCTTGTATCTCACTCTCAGCTTCCTCTTCATCTGGCTCTCTTTCCTGCTCTGTGCCCAGTGTCTCCCAAGTCCTCTGGCTCTCTTCCTGTGGTGCTCTCAACTTGCTTCTCTTCAGCTCTCTCAACACCATCATCTGGCTCCGTCTCAATGTCTGCCTCATTGTTATTTGTCTTTTTGGTGCAGAAATAGGACGTAATGTCCTTTTTTTTCTTCACTTTAAACTATGGACAAAAAGCAATGGAGAGGAATACACAACACTTCAGCAACCCAGTATATAAATAACATTTATTGTAATAGGCTACTGTTGCGGGCTTGCTTGGTTTTGTGTTGTGGTAAGGTTAACAAACATTAGCTATAAGCATGCAATCAACTCAAGCTGACATGAACGCCTGGTTTGGCAGATTGCTTTTATTATTCATAAAGTTAGCCAACAACATTTCTTTACCAGAAGTCTTACCTTGTAACAATGCAATATTGTTAGTCGTGGTAATTGTGTCTTGCTTCTGACTGCCTCTCGTTGGGTGGATGGTAGCTTCACACTCGTCTTTTTCAGTGGTGCAATGCACTAAAGGATCCAACTAGAATGTTAAGCCACGTGCATTAGTTTCACCTTTTGCATCAGCGCAATATCATTACTGTATAATCTTCGTTCGGGGGGGGGGGGGCCACAGGGGGTCCAGACTCAGTGTTACAGGGGCACTGGCCCCTGTTGCCCCTGATGCCATTGCGCTGGCCTCCAGCACCACTGTAAAGAATCTGGGAGTTAACTTTAACTCCAGTTTAAAACAAATTTCAAGAACGTTCGGGTTACGTGGTAATCCTGGTTACATATTCCATATGTACAGGATATAATCCCCATGTCTGCTAAGGACCGTGGATAGGCTTTAAGACACACCAGTCACCCGGTCATGCCCACACCCAAACTTATAAAACACCTGTGTAGGCGTGCAATCAATAATAGTTTGATCGGAACTTGTCTCCGAGTGGCCTCCGGATTGGAGAGATGGTCTCTACACTCAGAGAACCAGGATTACCACGTAACCTGAACGTTCTCTATCGTCTTGAGACCATCTCTCCACTCCATTACATATTCCATATGTACAGGGTAACTCTTTAAGACACGCTGCAAGGAGACATTGCCACCTAAAACCAGAACACTATGTGACACCGATGAACTATTTACAAATATACACTATTTTCATGGTCAATGCCCCGCAAGGCGCAAACCCGAAAGGCAGAAGAGCTGCTCAGGTGGGTCCGTAAGATGTATGATGAAGACCCAACGCTGGAACACAGGTCTGGCCCCGCCACGTGCAGAAGCCAGCTCTGTGCAGATAAGCAGCCGAGGTCAGCCTGCAAGACACAAGGCTAACCAAATGAGAGCGGGGCTCGTAGTTATCTCTGAGTCTGAGCCACACCAAGTACCCGCTCCGTGAAGGAGGGTCTAGCTGTTACATTCAGGCAGTAAAAACTGGCAAATGTGGAGTGGCAGGACCATGTGGCTGCTGTGCATATGGTGGCAAGAGAGGCTCCCCCCCATAAAGCCCAGGAAGTAGCAATGCTACGGGTTGAGTGTGCTCAACTGGAGAGGGTAGACCTGCCTGTTGATGTACGCAGCTGTCACTGTACTGTCAGTTCTGACTATGACATGCTGACCCCTGAGCCGTGGTATAAAATGCCTTAGGGCGAGACAAACAGCCCTCAGCTCCAACACATTGATATGTTGGGACACCCAAGGCCCCCTCCAGGCTCAATTGATACCATGGCCTTCGTGTACGGCTCCCCAGCCTGCCGGGGATGCATCTGTAAATACGATCTGCCAGTGAGTCACTGACCCCATGGTTTGTCCCCTGCTGATGTTGTGTGAGTCCCTCCACCAGCATAGGGCTCTGTGGAGCCTTCGGGAAACTGTCACCTTGGCCCGAGCAGAAAATAGGCCTAGACTCAGGAAGTACCTCTGAACTGGGCACATGTGAAGAAGTGCCAGCGGGACTATCTGTACCATTGCTGCCATAAGGCCCATGAGTCGGAGGCAAAGCCTCCAGTCCACCCGAGCCTTCAGGGTTGCTGTCTCGCCGGAGAGAGGGTAACAATAGCCCTCCTGGAGTCTAACACCATGCCCAGGAAGGTTGTTACCTGGCAGGGTTGCAGTATGCTCTTCTTCATATTGAGACGCAGCAAAGACAATGAATGTGGGACCAAAGAAGGACCTGAAACTCAAAGATCCGACCCTCGAAGGCAAATCTCAGCAAACACCAATGCCCCGGCCAGATTGGAATCTGAAAATAGGCATCCTTCAGATCTATGGTGGCAAACCAGTCCCCTGCATTGATGTTCTGCCGGACCAGCGGAACAGTCAAGAACCTGCATCTTAGGGGGCGGAGGTACTTGTTGAGCCCCCTGGGGTCTAAGATGGGGCGAATACCCTTATCCTTTTTGGGAATGAGGAAGTATTGGGAGAAGCTTGGTGGTCGGAACGCTCAACTTCTCTGATTGCCCCCATCTCCAAGAGGGTAGACAGCTCTACCCTTAGAGTCTGGGCTTGTAGTTCGTCAGCCACAATAAAGATTGTTACCCTGGGCCTGCGCCAGAACTGCAGGCGGTATCCTTGAGTCATGGTAGAGATTACCCATGGATCCGCCGCCAGAGCCAGCCAAGCCCTCCTGTGCTGGGGTGAGAGGTAGGGCTGGCTGGCCTGCAAACTGTCAGGAATGATTTGGGCATTTGGAGGGGCCCCAGCTACTAGCAGGTGGCCCTCCCCTGCTGCATCTTGAGAAATCACTGCGCCCGCGGGATGCTTGAAGTCGGTGCCTGAGGTCTCCTGGGCCCCAGGCCTGAGCCACTGACCAAGACCCCACCTGAGGTGCTGTTGCTCTTGGGCGCCTTGGCTGTTTTACTCCGACTGCCAAGGGACTCTGATACCGCCACTGCACAACGACAGCGATCCCGTGCCTGTTGCAGCAGGGAGGAGGTTGTGGCCCAAACACGGCTGTGGGCTCCACTGGCACTTTGAGAAGACAGTCCCTATCTGCTGGCTGTAGCTTCGACTGGGAAAGCTACAGATGCCATCTTGCCACCCAGAGGTGAGCCAAAGAGCGGCCTGATGCCATTGCCTGCTCCTTGGACAACGAAGTCTGACACACCATGGATGACTGGAATTGCCTTATCAGGGAGGCATCCACCGCCTGGTTCTGCATGGGACCAGAGAGGTGGTGGGTGTACAAACTCAGGATGGCTTGCATTGCCATGGACCTGTGCAGCTTACCCAACAGACTTTCCAAAGCCTTACTGTCTTTGCTTAGACACCGATACCGAACAAGGAACCTGGGGAGCGGAAGAGTGGCGCCAGGTCTTGATCCATAGCTGGAAGTGCCCCACAGTAGACCTGCTCCAGGGTGGCCATGTTGGAAAGGACTCTAGTCTGCATTGACCATCTATGGTACGAAGACGGTGAAGAAAACTGGCGACATACCAGGTCATTGAAGTCTGGTAGAAGAAGAATCTCTGCTAACGTTCCGCTGCTGTAGGCTTGAGCCTAGAGGCAGCAGCCGTCAGCTTTTCGGGGGAAGCGATGTTAAGGGCCTTGGTTGCCCTGCCTATAACTTCCCCAAGCAGGCGAGCCAGCTCATCCCCTGAAAGGCTAGCTGAAGGAGTCTGCCTACAAGGTAAATCTTCACCCTCCGAGGAGAATATTGTCTCCACATCCACGTCACCCTCGTAAGAACCCTCATATTCCCTCTCAAAGAACAGGCTGGGAGTAGGAGAGGGACCCAAGCGGATAGAGGCTGGGACTCTAGGAACACTGAGGGAGAACAGGGAGGCTTGTGGGGCCCCCGAGAACTCCCCTGGCCCCCTGGCTACTCTCCCCATCTTCCTTGCTGGCCCATCTAAAATAGGTGAACCTGCCCGTTTGGATGTGAAAAAACAGCAGCGGGCTTCCTTTGTATGGATTGGCAAGATCAAACAATTCATACAAGACTGGGGTGTATCTCTAACCAATATTCCATGCTGGCGGCCTAGGCATAGGACACATTTGTCGTGACCATCCTCAACAGGCATGGCAATGTCGCAGCCCACACAGCGATGGTCTCGAGTGCCCTCCATATTGCTGGGAGGAGTCAACTCTGCCACACGATTCTGTTCTTACTAGGATGTGGATAGAGGGGGAGAGAAGACTTTGGCTTACTCTGACTGCATGGTATTCTGCCAGGCGCAGCAACTGATCCTCTGATGTGATGGTGTGGACTGTCTGGCGAACACCGAACATTAATTGTGTGGTGTGTCCACGTGCTCACTGGTAAGCTGAGCACAGAGCATATCCCTGCAGCACGTAAACGGGCTGACGCACGCAATACGCTGGTAGGAATGAGGCTGCTCTACCGGCACGGCAGGGGAAATACTTACCTTTACGGTCCCTAAGTACTGACTCCCACAACTCGTTGGGCAGAGGCAAATGATGTTGTAGCCACTCTGCCGGGAGCTTTCTTTCTTTTTTTTTCCTTTTCTTTCTAAAAAAAAAAAAAAACGTGTTTCACAATCTACATCGTATTTCAGCAGAAAGGTTTCTGACTAAATTGTGGCAGTACTGGCTTCCCATGAGCATTAGCTCTATTTCCTCTTTTTTTTTTTTTTTTTTAAGAAAGGGGGTAGAGAGAGAGGGGACAACACGCAGCAAATGAGCCCGATGTCATCCACTAGGATTCACCATGAGGAATTGCTGCATCCAGTCCCAAGCGACTGCTGGGCGATCTGGGATTGGTAGCGAGCTGGACCACTGTTCACCTGCCTTCAGCTTGCTGAGGCACAGCCTACTGTTGGCAAGGCGTCGCACGGTGCATGAGTCATGGGTTTCATGTACAATACAAGGTCAAGACTCTCATAGCTTTGCGTTCAGCCAGGTAGCAGAATATTTACAGTATGGCTGGAAAAGGTGTCAAACATTTACAGTTGCCACGTGAGAGCTGTTGGCGAAGGCTCCTACGGATGTCCACTACAGTCAGACCACAGCGACACACTGATACGGAGTAGGACACCGGCCTTGGTAATCACGGAAATGTTTGTCTCCTCGCCTTTAGCTGACCGAAGCCACTGCCAAGCGAGGGACATACAGCCAACGTGTGAGTCGTGGGTTGCATGTACAATACGTCGGTGTAGCCACCAAACCAAAAAAAATAGGATTATTTCTTTTACTTTGGGTTACGCGATCCAGGGAGGCTGCCCCCAGACAGACTCCTTAACTTACTCAGGTAAGCTGATACAAATGCTGTAACCCACACGTAAATAGCTAACTCTCAACCTCACACGGTACCATTCACAGTAGAGATCAAACAATCATTGATTGCACGTCTACACAGGTGTTTTATAAGTTCGAGTGATAGCGTGACCGGGTGACCGGTGTGTCTTAAAGCCTATCCACGGTCCTTAGCAGACATGGAGAGATTTTTTCACCTATGTAACATTGCAAAAATCAGGCATATCCTCTCTCAAAACGATGCGGAAAAACTAGTCCATGCATTTGTATACTTCCAGATTGGATTATTCCTTACTATCAGGCTGACCAAATTCGTTGCTGAATATTTCTCCAGTTGCTCCAGAATGCTGCAGTACGTGTTCAGACAAAAATGAGGAAGAGAGATCATATTTCTCTGATATTAGCCACTCTGCACAGGCTCCCTGTAAAATCCAGAATAGAATTTAAAATCCTTCTCCTTACTTACAAAGCCATAAATGATCAGGCACCTTCTTATCTTAAAGAGCTCATAGTACCTCACTAGAACACTGTGCTCCCAGAATGCAGGCTTACTCATGGTTCTTAAAGTCTCCAACAGAAGAATGTTAGTCAGAGCCTTTCGCGATCAAGGTCCTCTCCTGTGGACCCATCTTCCAGTCTTTGGCAGATACTGTCTCTACATTTAAGAGTAGGCTTAAAACTTTCCTTTTTTGATGAAGCATATAGTTACGCCTGGCTCAGGCTTGCCTTGGACCAGCCCTTACTTATTCTGCTATAGGATTAAACTGTCAGGGGAAGGAAGCAGACTGCAGTAAAACACATACAAACGTCTCAGACATTGATGAACTTTGACACCTCGTGTAGCTGGCCTTGCTATTACGCTGCTGAGTAATGTGAAATTCAAGCCTTCATTCATCCATATGTATCTGAGGTTGGGTTTGTGTGTGCATGTGTGTATACATGTTACCATGCAGAGAAAAAGTGCGGTGGCAGACTATGCATAATATTACACTATTATTCAGAGTTCTTCTCGTATTACTGCACAGAGAATAGACATTAAGGTAGGTGGCTGATTTAAGCAAGCTTACACATACTCTCATTTATGACAGTGCATTCAACAAGGATGAAGCAACAATCTGCTGCAATTGTTCAAAACTATGTTACCTTATTGAAAGACTCTGTCTTGAAGGAGTGCTGTTCTGAGCATCAATGCTTTGACATTCCAGCAGCCAAAAGTGTTTTCTTTTTACAGTGATACTAATATGGTAGCTAAACACACCACTTCCATGTTCAAGTATTGCCCTCCTCAAAGCTCCAAAGATACACCGGAGGCAGTAGTTAAACAGCTCAGCGTTCACACAGGCAATGGAGAAGTGGATTCTGCAGGGATGCAGAATGCAAGAGCGGCTGCTGTGAAGTCAAGCAAAACCAAATCTACTGTAGCTCATGATGTATGTAAATCCAAGCTTTGTCAGACCTTAAACCTAAACTGAAAAAAAATAAACTGAAAAGACTCTTCATTCTGAGTGACCACTTTACACTCAACTACAAAACATCCCTAAAGTGCAACAGTCTGGATACTGTAATACTTGAATATTACAAATATGTCAAAAACTCAATTTTGACAGAAATGCTGGAACCATATGATTCCAACCTGACATTTGAGTAACATAATGTAAGTGAAATTTAAACAAAGATCAGCAGTGGTGACAAATTCAACCACCTGTATTCCCACGACTGAATTTCCACACATTTCACTTTTGAATTATTATAAAAATATACAGCTAAGAACACTGTGGCTCCAACATGGGACTCAATGATTTCCTTGAATGGGATAGGCATCAGTATGATTTCTGCAATCAACACAGAATCTGGGTTTTCCAGTTTTCCCGCAGACAATTACCACTGGGGAAGCTCATGATGAGGATGAAAGTTCTATCACATTATTTTCTAACATTTTATCCAGAAACTCTTCTCCAGAAACACCTTCTGTGTTTGTGGTGAGAGATGGCAAGGTTTCTGTTTTATTGGAATATCATCTCTTAGAAGCATTTGGTGGAGCAACCCGTGCTTCCTACTTTGGTGGTACAGACATTCAGCTGTATTACATTTCTATGGGCCCTCTTGGACCTTCTATGGTCCAAGGTGCATTTGCCAATAAGAGAGCCCCCTGCAACATCAATTTGCATCCCACTGAAAAATAAAAAGTCCAATCCCAGCTCTCGGCATATGTCCACATTAGTCCATCCAAAAGGGTGCTCCAGTTTCCCATTTGCCAGGAATAAGGGGATACCTGTCCAGGGATTAAGTTTGACTTCCAGTGGTTTAACACTGTCTCACAGTTGCTCATTAACAAATGTGTGTGAAGAACCAGTGTCCAGTATGGCTACTCTGTATGGGTGGCATGGTGGCACAAGTGGTAACACTGTCGCCTCAAGGTCCCGGTTCAAATCCCGCTGTGGGCGCTGGTGGCGTGTCCTCCACCATGCCTTCAGTGCCTGCTGCTCGAGGAAAAAGGGGGCCCTTCTGTGTGGAGTTTGCATGTTCTCCCCATGTTCACCCGGGGTTTCCTCCTTAAATAACCCCCACAAAAAACACGCAAGAAGATCACCACCACCACTGTCTTCTTCTTCTTTCTATTCTATTCCAGGGACTGACAGTGAGAGGCACCTTCACATGCTGCAGTAGTCGAGTTTTGAATGCAAAGGTGGCTAAGCATGTGTGAGGGATTTTTTTTTTATTTTGATTCAAAAAATGTTACACTGTTGAAGGTTAACTTGGCAAAAGCAACAGTTTTGATTGTATAACACAAAATTAGGCAATTTTGTTCTCCTTGAAAATGTGCCTCTCCCTTCCTGTCTCAGACTTTGTCTTTTTTCATGCTGGTGGGATTCCTTAACAGGAGATGATGCAATTTGAAGTGACAGAGACCCCCCCTCCAACCCCAACCCCAACTCATACACACACATGCACACACACCCTCCAAGTCAGCCTGCTGTCTTTGACATGCCGAGTGAGCTTTCTTCGAGTGACAGATGGGCAGAGGGCAAGGAGGGGATGGCTTGTTAAACATACTCATATAATCTCTCTCTCTCTCTCTCTCTCTCTCTCTCTCTCTCTCTCTCTCTCTCTCTCTCTCTCTGTCTGTCACACACACACACACACACACACACACACACACACTTACATGCACAAGAGGGTGAACACATGCAGTTGTCCCCTCATGAACACACAAGCTTATTTTTCTGCATGACGCAGGCATCATGCTTTCTCTCATACCTTCAGCCACAGTCTGTGTTCAAAGCTGGATCCCCAAGGCTACACGCACATGGGGATACATGATCTGCCTGCCTTTCACAACCTGTTTGCTCTCCTACCCTGCCAAGCACCATAGGCCACACAACAACAACAGCTAGCCTGGACTATGGGCTTTGATGTCTAAATAAATCTGATTGCAGAGGTTTCCTTCTAAAAGAATGTAGCTGTTATGAGTTGATGTTGTTGTAGCTATGTAAATCTGTCTTTAATTAAAAGTCTGATTGCCTCCAGTCAACATTGTCCACCTCTGATATGAAAGATATGTAGCAGTGACTGAATATTACAGAATTGATCAATTCAACACTGGTTGTGTCAGGAAAACAACTGAAAGAAAACAAGTTCAATTTATTTTTCCACTGGATGTAGAATTTAAAGGATGCTAATGGTGATCATCTATCGAAAACTTTGATCCAGAGCAGAATATCATGATAGCTACTACAGGCACTGATATGAAATTTGATAGAGATATTCATGGTTTATTATTGAACTATTTGGAATACATCAGGGTATTCCTAATAAACCCCTGATGTTTTGTCTAAACATCTACTTCCATGTTGACTGTTGTTTTGAGCTAAATACTAATGTCAGCATGCTAACATACTCATACTGATAATAGCTGTGTCCTTAATCTCTCCCTCATTCACTCCCTCCAGAACGATACTCAGTAGTTAGCACTATAGTGAGCAGTAAATTCATTCATTCATTCATCTTCTAAACCTGCCTTATCCCTTTCGGGGTTGCGGGGCGCTGGAGCCTATCCCAGCTGTCAACGGGCGAGAGGTGGGGTACGCCCTGGACTGGTTGCGCTCACACCTAAGGGCAATCTTAGAGTAACCAATTAACCTAATGAGCATGTTTTTGGTCTGTGGGAGGAAGCTGGAGCGCCCGGAGAGAATCCACGCAAGCACGGGAAGAAACTTCGCCCGACGCGGGGATCAAACCGGCAACCTTCTACCTGCTGCACCACCGTAATTAGGAAGTGATATTTGGACACAAGCATTAACATGCAAGCTAATTTAGGGTTTACGACTGTCACCATCTTTCTTTAACATGTTAGCATGCTAAGACTAAATTATGTAGAACTTACCAGAAAATACATCTGAGCTCATTCATTTTGCAAGAGCTAATAGATAAATAGACAAACCCAGTATTTCCTCTTGCGCCCTTTAAGTTCATTTTGCCTCAACGTGCAGTAATGGAAAAAGATAAAATAGTCCCATTAAGCAGATAATTAGCTGCATGTTAGAAAAAACTCAAGTACATATGTTGTTATCATGCTGTGCTGTGTATAGGCAGCTGTTTTTCATGTGTTCTTAAAATAATTTAGAAAGCATTTGACTTTTGAGTGATGAAGCAAAACTGCTACAGGAGACAACACTGATACTACTGACAGGGAAATAAAGGTCTAAAATGTAAAGCCCCAGTAACTGCTCTCAAGGCTGCCACAATATTGGTTCATTACACCCAACTACAGTATATGGAGGTCAAAATATAATCCACATTCTAGGAGTTACTTAGATTCTAAGGCAAAGTTGTGGAGGTCCTTAAAATTGTCAGGTATGATGGTATTCGTGCTAAATTTTTGTGCATTACCTAACATATAGGTAATGCACAAAAATAGAAATAGAAAAAGGAGTCTATCCTTGGGAAAGAGTCAATGTGTTCTTCAACTTTCATAGCAATGCTGTCATCAGATTTGAACATATGTGAAAAATGAAAAGCTAAAGTGAAAAGTTTTGGCCTGATGATGGTGTTACAGTTAGATGGTAACAACCTTAAATCTCTGCCAGTAGTGTGAGCTAACATGATCAGTTCTTTGAAGACAGAAAATCCCTTCAATCCCACTCAAAGTTAGACTACATAACCACGGGACAAACCACAAAAACACGCGAATCAGCATGTTACATTGACAACATCATCTTACCTTTTTTCTCAATCATTGTAAACATGATGATCCCTAATCCAATACATTCCAGTTACAATTAGCTGAATGTGTGTGTGTGTGTGTGTGTGTGTGTGTGTGTGGCTATGTATTCCGCATGTTGTGAGGACATAAATCTGCTGACACAGTCACATTGTGGGGACTTGCCATAATTGTGGGGACAAAATGCAAGTCCTCATAATGTAAATAATTAAATTTTAGGATGAAGACGTTGGTTAAGGTCAGGGTAAGGGTAAGGGTTAAGCAAATAGTGGTTATGGTAAGGGTAGGTCTCCAGGAAATGAATGTAAGTCCAATTAATTTCAGCACAAGCAGAGTGCTGGAGAGGCAGGCATATAAACATGTATAGAAACATGTCTTCTGACAGATTAGAGGAGACTTCTCAGTTCTGGGTCTGCTGCTGTGAGCACTGTGAGTTTAACCCTGACACAAACTATTTCTCAGCTGTGGTTGGTAAAGCTGTCAGTGTAACGTTTACCTACACAGGCAAACAAAATGGGTTTAAAAAAATGTCAAGCTGCTACATTAATTTAATTGGTGACATTTTCTAATCTGCAGGTCTTCCATTTTATTTTGTTTCGTTTAGAGCTCAGGGCTGCCTTTGCTTTGTGCAGTATTTCACCTGTCAATTAAATACTGCAAGCACCTGTGATGTCATCTTTCATAGGTGTCTATTGTTTGACAGTTCTTTCTTTATCTGATTAACCAGGGTAAATATTCATGCTAAAACAAGGATCCTGAGAAGGATTTAAACATAAAAGTCATGTCAAGCAAAAACTCCATTTCATATAATCATAAACTGAATATCTTTGGACTTTGGTAAGTTGATTGGACAAAACAAAGAATATCAAGATTTTACCTTGGCCTCTGAGGAGTTGTGATGGGCAATTTTCACAAGTGCTTAACATTTTATAGACTAAAGTATTAGTAATTGAAAAGTAATTGACAGATGAATGAAAATATTTATTATTTCCAAACCTAGTTGCTTTGATTGCTAATGCTCATGTCATAATCTTGTCTTTTGATATAGACTAAAGCACCATTATATTTGTTGTGCTCTCAGGCACCATGGCCATTACTGTAGTGTCAAACTGAGAGTATTTTAACCTACAGTGAGAGCAGAGACAGGTTGTTCATGGGGGGTACAGTACCCTCTCATTCCCTTAGAGCTGTCATTATTTCTGTCTTTATTATTATTGCTGTCTCCCCCATTAAAGTCCCTACTGAAGACCTCTTTGGCAGGACGGTGAAATAATTTGACTTTGTCCAGTAACTGATCCTGACACAAGAAGGGTTACTCTTCTTTATTTCAAGACATTCATTTGATTTTAAGATCAATGTGAAAGGAAGTTAAACAAATAAGACAAATCCAATTAACCACTCCACCTGAAATTTTTACTTCGAGAAAATAAGGTTTAGATGCTCCACATGAGATTAAATATTTGTTTAGATGGATATGTGTGTGCATGTGTTACCACATAAACAGCATATCTGTATCTCCTCAGTGTGTACACATACTATGCTTCCATATATGTGACTTATATGTCCATATAAGTCTTGTCATTCACAAAGCTTTTCTGGCTTTGTAAATGACAAGAATGCATTATGACTTGAAATTGAACTGATGATTGGACCTGTAAAAAGGAAAAATATAGAGACAGGAACAAAGACACACACACAAAAAAAGTAGACAGCAAGCACCCTGGGGGGACAAGAAAGTGACAGAGAGAGAGAGAGAGAGAGAGAGAGAGAGAGAGAGAGAGTGAGAGTGAGGCATAAAGAGCATGTTGTGAGGGCCCCTTTCAGTGCAGGAAAGCAGGAATAATCTCTATTAAGGCATTTAGTGTTTCAGGAGATAAAGCGTAATTAAACAGAAACAGGCTATAAACTATGTGCTATCAAAATCTAATTTGTCCATAAAAATTCAGACTGCAAATACCAACACAGATGTGGGCAGTGTGTTTACAATGAGATCAAGAGAATGCTTGGCAGGGCGACAACCTTGTAAAGCCCCAGGATTCCACATGGAAAACACTTGCGCACACACACACACACACACACACACACACACACACACACACACACACACACACACACACAGAGAAAACAAACACATGGCATGAGAGCTTTTGGAACACACTGAGGAAGAGACTAGCATACACATTGGGTTACACACCAGCAGTAAGTTTCAGGGGGAGACGGGATTTCTACCTGGGAGAAAAGTCTGTTTTTTCATCAGCTTTCATCTTAATGTCAACATTCCCGTCAGTTTTCCCTTTCTGTGTTTGTCTCCAGCTGCTGTTCATTTTTCATGGGTGTCTGTGTTTGTAAAGGTGATGGGGGTTCATGGTACTTTTGTTTCTGCTGGAAACATGATATTTCTTCAACCACAATTCCCAAAAAGTTGGGACACTGGTTAAAACATAACAAAGACTGGGAAGGTTGTGGAATGTTCCAAAAACACCTGTTTGGAACATTCCATAGTTAAACAGGTTTATTGGTAACAGCTGATAATATCACGATTAGGTATGAAAGGGGCATCCTTTTTTACAAGCAAGGATGGAGCGAGGTTCACCACTTTGTGAACACACGATTGGATAAAGAACATTACTGCATGGACTCTTTGTAAACACTTTGTAAAACCATTGTCAGTAAACACAGTTTGTTTGCAAATGAATGCATTCTACAATGATTGCATTTTCATTTACCCTTTACAGCATCCCACCTTACAGTAAGAGTCTGCAGCCATGCCAGAAGCTCTGTGAGGCTCGAATGACACAGTCGCTGTGCTTTGAGATAATCAGCATGCTAACATGCTCAGAATGATAATACTAACATGCTGATGGTTAGAAGATATCCTTTACCATGTTCACTCTCTTGGTTTCTTCTTTCTTTTTACTTAATGTCATTAGTTTTGCAGGTATTTTGGTCATTGACCAAAGTATTGAATAAATTGAAAATTTGACCTGAGGACAGTGCTGCAGGAAAAGTTTAGGAATGACCAAAATTATTATACACTTCATCCTGAGGGGCACACAAATGTGTTACAATTGGCTTTGTCTAGTGATGTTATGCGTTCTTATTCTGTACTTTCCTACTACACTGGTGTAACCTAATGTATGTCCTTGTACTGTTCAGAACTGTGAGATAGCATGACTGGTGAAAGCCAGTTTTGATAACAGGAGGTAGATGACACTTTTCTTTCTTTTCTGTCAGTAAGGTCTGTTGCATTAAATACACGCATAAACAACACTCATACACAGGTCGCTTATCACATTCCAAGGACAAGATGTGGACAGTAGTTGGGCTGTCCACGTCTTGGTAACTGGCCAATTAAATTCGATCACATAAGTCCAACTTCTGTACGGGGCTGGCCCAGCCCAAGAAGATAAATGTGAACTTTTATCAGAGATCTGGGCTCTTTCTGACAGAACTCCAGCGTGAGTTCTGCCGCTCCGGGCCCAGCGCTGCTATACTTTACTGCTATACTTTGGCTGTGAACTGAAGATTTCTCTGGTCTGATCTTGGGCTTCCAACAAAAGAATCGGGGCTAACAAATGTCTGAACCACATTTCATGTCAATCAGTTGTTGCTGTGACATTTCACTCAAACACACATGTGAACCTCATGGTAATACAATTTGATGAAAACTTATCCTGTGAAATTTTTAGCAAATTTTATACAGAAAACTTTGACCTGTTGGTGGTGCTGGAAACATATCATCATAACCCATCTGATATCTCCTGAGAAAAATTAAGCGATTTATAATTTTTATATTTATACTTTAACTATTTAACCTTTTGTCTGTATTTGGAATTTGCCATGGGCATTTCTCCTCATTTTACCACATTTTATAGACTATAGACTCTATAGATTTGCAGCTGTATGCCTCCATTAACTAGTCAACTTTCTGTTCACATGTATATCTATCCAGCTCATTTATGTAGTGAAGACTTTGAAGGAATTTAATAAAATGTATTAAGTATATTTTTTGGTGAAATAGAAGTTATTACTAAATCGACATGTATGATTTGGACTGACAGAGAGCTTACAATAATCACCTGAAGCTCAATATCAACACAACCAATGAGCATATGGGGGACTACAATGTGTAGGGAGAACAGAGTCCTGCAACTGACCTCTTTCTCACATTCCTTCAGGAGAGCTGGGGTGGACAGACATTTCACTTCACAATTTGTATGGCATCAATGTTTTTCCTGTGTTTCTAGCTTGTAAAATGACAAAACTATGATCTTAATTCTCATAATCATTACTTTATCTGGTTTCTACCACGGAACCATACTGCCATTTAGAGACTAGAAGCGGTTAGGTTTCAGATACGTAACATGAGACAGTTATAATTAGTAATGCTTAATTCACCAAATTTAGTCTTCCTTTCCTTGTTCCTTTGCTCTACTAGAGTTAAACTGTTAGTCATCAAATAAGTTTGTATTGGTATTGAAGAATGTTGTCATTAATCAACAAAATGTGTCTGATGCATGTATATTGGTGTCAGCATACATGTTGTAAATAATGTTGATGTGTAATTGAAAAATTTGATCATTTAAACTCTGTGATTGACCATAGTGAGAAGCAGATAAGTCCATGGCACACTATCATTAGTTAATATTTTCTCTCTATAGGATGAAATCACAGCGTTCACCTGTAAATCATTCTGTGTGCGAAGGTCTGTTTGTCACAGACACGCCTCGGAGCGCCAGATGGTATACGCCCCACAGTGTGCGGCAAGCGCTCACTTTCTTCTTTGTTACACTTCTTAGATCACTTCTTCTTTGTCTCTCTTTTGTCTCATTTTTTTGTGCTAGACGCATTTTTTACTTGTTCTTTACTCACTTACTTTACTTATTAACTTATTAACTATTACTTATTACTATTAACCGAGAAGGTTTTGCCATAAGGCTGTCAACCTCTTTGGACTGAAGTCCTGCAGCTAGCCTTAACCCATCTGTCTGGGTCCGCTCCTTGTCTGTAATTGATGCCAAAGGCCCCGGCCCCGAAGCATCTCTGTTCAACACTGGACTGGTTCCCCCTGTTGGACCACAGCGCAGATTGGAGCTGACGGTCTGGGGCCCCCCTTCCTTCGTGGCAGCTCGGGACAGGCCGCCATTGGAGCGCCGCTGGCACAGAAGTAGGCATTTTCCATTCTGCTTTGAACAAAGGTGTCCTAGGCTATAACAATCTCAGTTTTCATTTAGACATGCTTAGTCATTCATTCAAGAAATTAACACTACATTCGCATCCTCATTTTTTCTCAAAACTACTTCTCACTATTGCCAAACGTATTCTTTTTATTATTTTGCGATAGCGTCTTCATCCAGTTGTTTGTGTTAGATCATGTAATCCATATTATTTGTCATATTATTCATTATTCATATCCATTCTCATTATTGTGTCAAATAAATAAGATATATATATATATATATATATCTGT
>JBBMOE010000051.1:2502612-2534785 GCA_037975065.1 Chaetodon trifasciatus
ATATATATATATATATATATATGTGTATATATATATATATAAATGATATTTTCTATTTATAAGTCGTCGTCCAACAGTGTCCTTTTGAGCTAGAACTAGATGATCACTGTATCGAGAGTTTATGCTTCAGATGATGAGATTGATCTCACATTAATTAATTAATTACTATTATTAAATCAGCATTAAAAGAAAAGAATAAATAAAATCCTGAGCTGGTGAAAGTTGGTGCCCCTTTTTATATTAACAAGTGCAAACATTAAACCCAAAGATTTAATGACCTAATTCCCCTACAAATGCTTCAAACATGGATGCTTCACATAGATCTTCAACCTCACAGCACAGAGGATCTTTACAATCAGCACAGCTTCAAGGTGACACCCAAGATTAGTGCCATCAATTCAGTACCTGACCAAATGTGAAATATGGTCACCTTCTGTTCCTCTGTTATTTGTTGAATAATGGCCAGAAAAGTTTTTGCAGAACATTATGATGTCCCAGTGAAGTTGACTTTTGCCCTTTTGATATAAAATCTCATCACTTCATCATTTTATCCTGCGCTTTGTCTAAAATGTTGCCATAAGTCCAAATGGCCAGAAATGTATTTTGTCTGGTCACAGTGACCTTTAACCATCAAAGTCTAATCGGTTCATCCTTGCATTAGACAACTGTGTGAAACTTTGTCATAATCAGCAAATTCTATAAAATTCCTGAGACATCACGTTCAGAGAGTGGTACATACAGTCACACATGGCACAGAGGCATAAAAATGTATTGATTAATCACATTCAAAAAAGATTAATTGAAGGAGTTTTTAATAACGAAAACAAAAACATCTGCTGTGGCCCCAGACCTTACTCTAAAAGATTATTTGGAAGAAATGTGTATAAATCACTAGAAACTGTCTGATGTCTAGTAAACCATTTTAACAGCACACCCCGGAGAAATACCACAGATGTTGAGCCATTTCCAAAAAGTGATTTGCCTGAACTGTGTATTGAATGCATTTATGTTTATTGTTGTTGAGAGTATAGTTGTATCATATGAGGAAACAAAAAACAACCGACTAACATTTAGTCAGCTGGTGTTCCAAAAGATCATTCCAAACAATTTTCCTTCACTGACCTAAAAGTCAAAACCCAGAGTTGAACTGATCTGCTGAAATTGTCATTTTACCACAGACCAGGGAGCACAGTTTCCATGGGAACGCAGATATCAAGGCTTTTGTCATTCAACAGTGGGTGTGGTTTCATCTAAACTTGCATGCCCCCCTCTAGAGGATAAGGCCCAAAATTATAGTGCAGACATTGCCTGAAGGACCATACTATTTTAGTTTATATTGTGCTTTAGTGTTCTATACAGTACTAACAAACAAGTATGCAATTAAGTAAATTACCACAAACTAACCACCACATGGTGAACCTAGAGCCATCAGCACTGGGAGGGTCTGGGGCCCTCGTACAGTTGCTTAATTTCCCGAGGGACTCCACAAAAACAGTCCATAATTGCATTGTCCAAAACTACAATATGAAAACACAGCCGCACTACACCTCATGCCCAAAGGAATAAAGAAAGAATACAGCCTTTTGAGATTTGGCTCTGATAAGACACAGTAGATATGTGAATGTCTACAATAAGATAGAGTAGGCATATAACAAACAGTAATGCGAGTCTCTTTAAATAACTGACTCACACTGGTCTTTGCATTGGAGGCACCCAAATTAATACCTTTACCTTTCTTGCAAAGACATACTTGGGACTCAAAGCAGTTCCGTCTGCTCCTGTGATATGTTTTCTTTTACATTCAGCTAAGCAAACATTTCAGATAGTCTTACCTGGTTCAGTGCAGTTTTTTTCAGGCTCAGAGTACAGCATAGACTCGTCAAAGACTTCTTGCAGGAGGTTACGACTCTCCCACCTTGCCCCCTCCTCAACCATGGAGCTGGAAACATGATATCCTGAGAGAGCAGACAAACAGAAACAAAGAGAGATTGTGGGATGGTTCCATTAAGAACTCAGTCACTGCAAACAAACCATCAGACATTGTCAGCTCTATCTAAGGGCAGGTGTTTTGGTGAAAGATGCTGAATCCTGTTCCATTCAACAAACTTGGTTTTATGTAATAAAATAACACTTTCACAGAAACACTGCATATTTTTTCTAATTTCAACAAGTGAACATTAGGTAGTGACTTTTTATTCCTAAAATAGATGCACGCTGTGATGCCCACTTTAAATGTCCCCTCATGCACTCACATGCAAAAACTGACTAATGGCCGTGATACAAGCTCTTAGTTCCGTATGTAATTGACATTCCTGAATACTCCAAACCTTCCCTCTCCCTATAGAACAAAGGCAGATGAGACATGCATCTTGTGTCACCACATTCCTGCAGGAGCATTAGTACGGCAGCACGCTGAGCACTACAAGGCCAATCATTCCAGCTCAGTCATCTGGGTCACAGTATCCTCAAGCGCCCCATCCCCAACCCATCTCCTCTCCCACCATGCAACAGGCCCTGACTTAGGTGCAGAACATGCCGAGGCTTCTATAAATAACAACATGCTCTGTTGTATTTATCAAAATGTAGAAATATGAAACGTTTGCAATGTTAAACAAACCACGTATGGCACAGGCAGATAGAAAAATAGACAGGCTGGAACAGGATACTTTGAAGTGATGACTGGAGATAGAGCTGTACTATGCCAGTATTATGGTGGATATATGTTTAGAAGCATATGTTTAGCTAATAGCTAATAAGTATGAACACCAACCACTACCCTTAAGCTAAAAAGCAGAGCTAAGTCCTCGAGGTACAAAACAACAAAGATGTGAATCTCTGTTGATGTGGTTGGAGAGAGAGTAGCTCAACATCCCACCTCTGATTAATATGTAGCTGAATCTTGATTGGTGCATGGAAGTACAAGACATCTGCCTTCATAATTTGCTTCCAGGAGGATAGAAAATATGCCTTCATCGAGGTACATTACATTACATGAGGTCTTGTATTCCATTGGGTGCCATTTTAATTGTTTACATCCATGTTTATTTGCTTAGAATCTCAGAAATCTGCGTTTCTGTATTTCTTGGTGTGTTTCTGACCTATCAATCAGTGAAATGGTGTGAAACTATGAACAGGACAAACAAATTGGGGACAAACAAAAAAAACAAACAAACAATAACACTCTATCCTCTACTAGAGGTCAACTACTCCACCAGGAACCTTAATCTATGAATTCATTACTGTGTTTTTTTGTATCTAATATGTCCAATGTTGGACTTCATTATGGTAATATTGGATTTTTCTACAATTTTTTTTGGATCAACAAAGTAAAGAAATGTGAGGTATTTCACTTGCTGGATTTGCCCTAAATAAAATTTTTGTCATGATTTTATCAATCAACAGTTGTATTGAATTGTATTGAATTGAATGTGGAAATGACAGACAGAGACATCTCAAAACTTGGACAAATAAAACCAAAACCATCTGCATGGCTAGATTAGTGGTACATGAACAGAGCCTTAAATACCTTAATATAAAAGAGAAAGGTGCATTTTATAATAAAACAAACAGAATGCACAGCTATACAGTGACACTTGATTACAGTGTGCAGTTCTACAGTGAGAACTGAAGGGTGAAATCTGCCGAGCTGCATCACTGCCACAGCTTCTAGACAACTGTAATGCCTTTTGCCCTCTTACTCTATGCTCTTCCCTTGAGCCAGTGCTTGTGTGTGTGTGTGTGTGTGTGTGTGTGTGTGTGTGTGTGTATGTGGTTGTATGTGTGCTGTCCAAGAGAGCACAGACTCAAGTTATTAAACAATGACAAGAGACAGAGAGGATTCCTGTGGAGTATGTTGAGTGTGTTTCAAGCTGTAAAGTTGTCCAATGTCTTCTACTAATGTCAAACACAAGCAGCCCCCCCCCCCCCCCACACACACACACATGTTGTGTTTTTATCACTTATGGGGACATTACATAGACTTACATTAATTTCCTGGAGCCTTACCCTAACCCTAACCCTAACCACTATTTGCCTATTCCTAACCCTATACCTAACCTAACCTTACCTAACCTGTGACCCTATCCTCAGTCTTCACCCTAAAATTGAATGATTTACGTTAAGGGGTGAGGTGAGTCCCCACAATGTGATAAATACCTGTTCACAACCACACACACACACACACACACACACACACACACACACACACACACACACACACACACAGACACACACATGCACACTCAAGTGTAAAAAGACAAGAATAAACATAGTGAAAGTAGTCAGACACACTTATGTTTGTGTGAGATGTGCGTGCGCACACACACGCACACACACACACACAAATACGAACAGACCTTGGTGAGTGTTTTGGGTGGCTGATGGTCCAGTGAGGCAGATAGCACCATTACTGCCAAGGCTACTATGGTGATGTGATGTAACAGACAAGATGCAGGAAGGTGCATGAACCCTGAGTAACTCTGTAATATGCACAGACACACAACAATGAATAACCAAACTATAAGTAAAGGCTGTACACCATCAGCCACACAGGTAAAGGCACTTGGGCTTATACCACAGAATTTCATATTCATATCTGCCTGTAAATAGCTACAAGGCATACTAAGGCACAGTTTTGAGAATCGAGTATTTTCCTTCCTCTAATAGGAAAGCTTAGTGATGAATGCCAGCACTATCTATTAAAAGATTATATTTTCTATTTCTTTTGTTGTATGTTTTTGCCATGTGGGTCATGAAAATGATGGACACAGAATGATGGCGCTGTGTTAGGTGACTGCCTGTTGCAGTAGCTCTGTCGTTTTTGTTCGTTTTTGTTAATTTGTTGTGTTTTCCATTCTTTTTTTCTCTAATTTTATCTTTGCAACTTTACTGGTAACTGTGCTGCAATGGTTGCGTGCAGTTTTGCAACATTTTTAGTTGTCCTTCTGCTACTCTTTGCAGTTTTTGTAATGGAAGGCCGTACAGAGAGGAGTACGGGCATTGTCTACACAAACCCACGCTGACGCCCTGAGAGAGAGAATTGTAGTCCCGGACAAATTGAAGAGGCGACATCGGGGTTGCAGAGCCAGAGATAAAAGGAGGGCCAAGGCACGGAGGTACAGACTATTTGTTCCGGTGATCATCATGGGGAACGTGAAGTCTTTGGCAAACACATCTTTGGATGTGTGGACAGGAATGAAGGAGATCATGGGGCTCAAGGTAAGAGACAGATCAGCAGCCAGCAGCCACAAGAGGGCCAATGAGCTAAACCATTTTTTCAACAGGTTAACCTCACAGCCAGGAGTGCCCTCGCATTCCCCCACCCCCGCACACCTCACCACTGTCCATAACAGCCTCCATAACTCCCCTCTGCCCAAGCTTTCTCTCTTCAACCCTCAACCTCCCCTACTCCCTTTGACTCAACTCCCACATCCCCTGCCATCCCCCACAGCACCCCCTCCACTAGCACCATCCCCTGCCTGACCTCATGCCAGGTAAGAAGACAGCTAGAGATGCTGCACTTGGGCAAAGCTGCTGGCCCTGATGGTATTAGTTCCAGAGTCCTGAGGACTTGTGCCAGCCAGCTGTCCGTGATCCTTAACTACTACCACTCATGATGAAGGTGCTGGAGAGGCTGGTCTTGGCCCACCTCTGACCACAAGTGAAATCATCACTGGACCCTCTACAGTTTGCCTACCAACCTCATCTGGGTGTGGACAACGCCATCATACACCTGCTGCAGCATGCTCACTTGCACCTGGATTGTAGCGGCAGCACTGTCAGGAACACTTTTTTGATTTCTCCTGTGCATTCAATACCATCCAGCCGCTGCTCCTGGGTGAGAAGCTGCGAGTGATGGGAGTTGACGCACCCAAAATCTCCTGGATTACTGACTACCTGACAGACAGACCACAGTTTGTTCAACTGGGCAGTGGTCTGACACCGTGGAAAGTAATTCAGGAGTGCCACAGGGGACTGTTTTGTCTCCTTTTCTCTTCACCTTGTATACCTAAGACTTCCAATACAACTCCTCATTGTCCAACCCACTGAAGTTTTTCTGACTACTCAGCGGTGGTGGGGTGTATAAAGGAATGATGAGAAGAGGAATACAGAGCAGTGGTGGATGATTTTGTGGAATGGTCTGGTAAAAATCCCCTGCTGCTTAATGTGGCCAAGACCAAGGAGATGGTGATTGATTTCAGAAGGAAAAGGACGACTCCACAGCCACTGTGTCTTCTGGGGAGAATGTCACAGTGGTAGAGGATTAGAAATACTCTGGAGTGCACCAGACTAAACTGGAAAACCAACAACAATGCTGTCTACAAGAAGGGGATGAGCAGACTCTATTTCCTGAGGAGGCTCAGATCATTCAATGTGTGCTGCATGATGTTGGGAATCTTCTGCCAGTCTGTTGCTGCCAGTGCACTCTTCTTTGCTGCTGATCAGGAAGGCCGGCTCCATTATTGGCTGCAAATTAGACACTTGGCTGGAATATTGCACAATACTGTTGTTTAGATTTATTTATCACTTAGACTTAGACTGTTACTTTATTCCCAATTTGGGAAATTATTTGCTATTACTCTATGTTTATATACTTAATTGTATCCCTAGTTATATTTTATATACTTATATACTTACTTATATTTTAAGAATTGCTGCTATTCTATGTTTATATACTTGGTTATATTTTTTAAGAACATTCTTTTCTCTTAGTTTTATTCACATCCTTATTCTTCTTTATTGTATGTATTTTATGTTTATGTGTATGTTTAACCTGCTGCTGCAACAAAAGAATTTCCCAATTTGAGATCAATAAAGTTAATTTTAAGTCTAAGTCTCAGTCTATTAGTTTGGCAATGTCTGATGGACAAGTTGGATTTTTTGTATTACTTCACCAAAAATTTAAGCCAGAGCAAGATATCTTAACAACTACCAACCAGCCTGGAATGAAATTTTGAAATTTACGTCAAAGTACCTTGAAATTTAATGCCCTGATTGTCTTGAATTTTGCTTTGAATTTTTATGGTCCCCACATGAATCTTAATATTTTTATTAAAGAAACAGATGAGGGATTTCTGCCACAACTCGATTTCCGAGGTGCATGGAGAAGGAAGCTGTCCTTTTTGGTGACCTTATGACCTTTCTTCTAATGGTAATATTGTGTAACAATTTCCATTTGTACAAAAATGATTCATAACATCAAATAGACAGATGTCCTGAGCATATCCATGCCCTCTTGAGGATTTATACTCCAGGGCACTCCATTAACTATGTTGTAGTGGCATCTTTTGGTCAGCTTGTCAGTTCTGTAGGCAGAACTACCTCAAGACCAACATGTGGATTTTTGCTGTAGCCCCTAATAACAATAAATTTAGAACATTTGCAGATTTAGATAATGATATTTTCATAATTTCATTTTCATAATGCCTACTCTGCTAATAAACACTACTAACTGCCATACATGTGTGACTTTTAAAGTAGTATTGACATATTTCTTTGGCTACTTGGAGGCCGAGAAACACGTCTTTAACACATCTTACCATATAAAGATTTAGTAGCAAAATGGCAATGCATTAGCAAATGGTGCCTACATTACACATGGGCATTTCATCCTTTGATCATATAAAAACATTGGTGCAACTTTAACTTTTGTGTGTGTGTGTGTGTGTGTGTGTGTGTGTGTGTGTGTGTGTGTGTGTGTGAGTAGAAAGAATACTTTAGGGGCATCTCAAACATCAGGAGAACTGGAATGAACCACAAAAACATTCTGCCTATCTATGTCTTGATATATTTTAGTACATCTTTCTCCTGACTACATTTATCCATCCCCATCTCTCTCCCTCTCACTAACACAGTGTCCCATATTAGCAAAAGTCTTATATCTATAGGTCCAAGCCGACCTCATAACGTCACATAACATGGCTACTCATCGGTCTTCACTGTCATGTTTAATTAGCTACTTTATCCTCATTAGTGTCCCTTGGCAGGCATGTGTGCATATGCATGTGGGTACATATATGTGCTTATATTTCTCCTGGTCTCCAAGATTCTTTGTGTATCTGTGTCACAGAGTATGTTTCTATTCCTGGTGTCTGTATATATTGGTATATTGTATATTTGTGTTCAGGGCCATCACTAGTCAATTAAAGTGCTGTGTGCATGTGTGTGTGTGTGTGTATGTGCTAGTGAGTGCTACCTTCAACCTTGTCCCTGGAGAGGAAGGAATCAGGCCAAGAGCATGTGGCGCTTTCTATGGTGCTATAACATGCTCCACGTGATACCAACATCCTTGGCTTCCGATCACAGGATGTACAAAATCTATGTTGATGTTGTGTGTGCATTCTTATACAATATATACATTGTAAACAGATATACATCGATATATGTACATACAGTACATGATTACATAACTTATTACTAGTGCTATCAATCGATTAAAATATTCAATCACGATTAATCTCATGAATGTCATAGTTAACTCACAATTAATTGCAAATTAATCGCACATTTTTACCTATTCTAAATGTCCCATTAATTATCATTTTAATACTCTTATCAACATGGAAAAGTTGATAGGCTTGCTTTGTGCAAATGTTTTTTTTTTTTTTATTGAAAACAACAACGTGTAGTGTTATATTTCACACTAACATTCTCACTTTGAGCAGGCATTCATTTGAAGCAAAAGTTCACACAATTTAACACTGTCAATAAACAGATGACAAAAAATAAATACTTGGTTACAAAAAAGCCCTTTCAACAACCCTTTCTAAGGGATCAAAACAGGGTGATACAAGATAAAGTTACAAAGTGCACATCATTGTAAACTAGGACTCAGCCTATAGTGCAGTTAAACCATGGCTTAAACTTTCCTTTCTTAAGTGTCCTTTGAACATACAAGCAGTCAGACTATAATACTCTTCTATTTATTCACCAGAGGCTTATCAACCCAGCCTCTTATTTCTCTCCAGAAAGAATGAACATTATTTGGCTATGGCTGCAGTAAGCTTGTTCTTAGTTGCGGTATCCATATGCCTCTATCGAAACCCATCCACTGTCGACTGGTTTTGACAAGGAGGCGGCGGATAATTCGCATTCGCTGTGTGTTTGGCCATCAAGTGGTATTTCAGAATGGATGAGCTACGGTGATAACTCAGTTCACACCAACAATACACACAGATAACTTTGGTCTTGTCAGTCAACCCATCTGGCAACTTTTTGAAACTAAACCTTCAATTCAGAATCTTGTTCACATCCATTTCGGCGTTTCGCGCTTGACATCCACACAAACCGGTAGCCTTCTCTTTTACAGGAGATACAGGGAGATACTCTCATTATTTACTTTTTTTTTGGTCACACTAGGATCTTACAATAAAATGTAAGAGGTTGGAATCAACTGAACCTAAACAATAACTTTAGTGAGTAAAATGTTAACATAAGTGATAGAAATGATGGCCAAATCTAGAAAAAATACAATCTGAGTTGTAATACACTGGAATTATCCTTTACTGCAAAAATAAACTAATTAGTAAAGTATGTTTACTTTCCTCAATAAGTTATGAGTTTTGAAATGTTAAGAAGAAATAATTAATGAATTTGTAAATTCCCTGAGGCCCCCATGATCAGCAGCAGAATCTTTCATGCTGCTGTGAGCCATTCTTTTCCTCTGGAGGATTGGTTTGATGTCAATATGAGATTTTGTGCATCACTCAGATTTTCCACCTCAATGCCATCCTCAACATTTACTCAATGTCAACTGTGGCCTTGCTTGTTGTTGACCATTGACTGTGCCACCATCAATTTCTATATGTAGAAATTTCAATAATAGTTCAACAATAGTTCAAATAAAATCAAAGTATAGTGTCTCCAACAAAAAAAATGTATAGTATCTACTTTTCCTGCAGTCAGTGGCAGGACCTTTCAACACAGAATTTACTTTTTCAGCAAGTCAAACAGTCAATGCACTGTTGCAAATCCTGACTTTCAAACTGAAATTCAGAAACACACTATCTGCACGCACTGTTACATCTACTCAATATCTCAGACAAGAACACTGTAAAATTCAGTCAACAGTTCTGTTCACTCTCTCAGATGTAAACACATGCACCAGCTAAGCCTGGCCATGTGATTGCCTATCAATAAATCAATATGACAATAAGGGGTTAGGATGACCCTTGTGTTTTAAAGAAATATTGTATGTGCTGCTGCAGCTGATGTCAAAGAAGATTTTTCAGAGGGAGTATAAAGTGTACTCTATCTCTAATAATTTCTAATAATAAATAATAACCAACTTTAATTATATCACAACTTTCAAAACAAAGTTAGGAGCCCAAACTCTAACCCAAAACAAAGATAATAATAAATGCTCGTATAGCCCTTTTCAGAGAAGAAATGCAGCTCAAAGTGCTTTCCAACAAAGAATTCACATGCACCAAGTGCTTCACATGAAAAGACAGAATGAACACAAAAACAGGATAAAAAAGTAATGTAAAATAAGATGGGAAATAAAACCATCATAATAGTTAAAAAATATAAAAATAATAGTTTAAAAAAAAGGATAAAAATAAGGATGAAAATAGAGGCATTAAAGGTTTCTATAATTATCTTATAAACTTCAAGATGGCGCCCATGAGTGGCAGCTTGTTACAGCAGCTTTCCTTTGTCTTAGTGTGTTTTTGTGTCTTTCTCATGTTTTTTCTATCACTAGTCTCGGTCAATCGTGCATACGTATGGGTGTACAACTGGTGAGACTAGGGATTTGCTTTTTTCTACTTTGTGGATAACGTTCATCAACTTCAGGAGATCCACTGAACTTCGGGTCCATTGCTTACACTTGGGAACAGCTGATTGCACTGAGCAACACAAGGTAACTCCCAGTGGAAAGACCGGAGATCCCCAAGGAAATAACAAGATGCAGAGCTGGGATGCCGGGACAAGAAAAGACAGTACAAACCATCCATACCTTCTCTTATTATGGGAAATGTGAGATTTGTCCCAAATAAGATGGAAGAGCTAACGGCGCTAAACAGACTGCAGAGGGAGTACTGGGAGTGTAGCCTCATGTGTTTCACCGAAAGTTGGCTAATGGAGATCACGCCGGACTCACATGTTACGATGGACAATATTCAAATGCTGAGAGTGGACAGGAGAGTGAAGGAGACAGGTAAGATGACAGGTGGGGGCACAGCGATGTTTGTAAACAACAGATCGTGTAACCCAAGAGACAAACCCGGAGACATTGAGCTGTTAGCTGATAGTGTTAAGATTTACATATTTACTCTCATCTCTTTATAAGCTACATACACATGGTCACACAACCAACATGCCCTCCAGTAACTTTAAGCTACACACACACATAGCCACACAGGCAATATGACCTTTAGTAACCTCAGAAAATACTGAAAATGAAACTTAACATATCTTGTGTTAAGTAACACATAATTTACATATAGAGGAGGGTCTAGCCATCTTCTCTTTCAGGGTGCTGTCTCCTATGGATTGGATGGGTCATGTGCCAAGAGGCTGGGACCAGCCTTTGGACGAAGAGAGGGTCACTAAGTCTAAACCACGGGGACATCCCACCTGTTTTGACCAATTAGATAGCTGCACAATTCTTTTTAAAAATCTGTATAATCGTAAGTCAGGCATTCTCATTCTGGCAGGTGGTTGCAGCTAACTGCTTGCAGATTGCGATTTCCCAAAAGATTGAGATCCATTTACATGTTCTCTATTTTATCAGTGTATTAATAAATATCCTTAACTGAAGACAGATATCTCCTGACCTCTTTCTGCAAAAATGACCACGTTCACATTAGCATTTGGCCATATTAAGTTTTTGCACATTATTGTGATAACTGTGTTCATCCCCCAGTCAGCCGATGCCACAGCAGTATGCAAGCTTCTGCACACAGTAGTCTCCAGACATCGCACCCCCAGGCCCTTCTCATCTCTGGAGACTTCAATTACGCTTCCCTGTCCTCCAGTCTCCCCACTTTCACACAGTATGTTAAATGCTCAACCAGAGACAATAGAACACTGGACTTACTGTATGCAAACACTAATGATGCTTACAGCTCATCACCTCTCCCTCCTTTCCTCTTCACCCTCTACACATCGAACTTCAGACACAACACCAATAGCTGCCACACCCAGAAGTTCTTCAATGATATAGCCATCGCTGGATGCATATCACAGGGGAATGAAGTGGAATACAGGGAGGTTGTAACCAACTTCGATGACTGGTGTGAACTGAACCACCTGCACATAAACGCCAGCAAGACGAAGGAGATGGTAACTGATTTCCGAAGGAAGGTACCACAGACTACATTGGTGAACATCCAGGGCTTGGACATTGAGATTGTGGGGGATTACAAATACCCAGGTGTTCATCTCAACAACAAGCTGGATTGGACAAACAACACAGATGCCAATTTATTTCCCATCATTCCTAAAACTATGATCACTTACATGATGTGTTCCCTGGACAGATCATCTCGCAGTCATCTCGAAGAAATACCCACTGGTTGTACAAGACCTTTTCTGCAGTTATAGAAACTTTCCAAAATTACCTTACATTTGACCAGTTGGAGGCATGAGGTTTGCATATACCATACCTTCATTGGCTTATGAAAAACGCCACCTCAGAATCAATCATGTTCTGAAAATGCAGTGATTATAGTGTCTCATATTTCTTAACACATGAACATAAAGACAGAAGACATAGAGGCACCCTATCCTGCATTGATCCTTCAACAGAACATCTGTTTTTCATCTTGCCTCACTCAGTAGGGCCTCTTTTCCGGGTTATTATGACACAGAAAATAGAATAAGAGAATATGAAGCCCGAAGTAGAATGATTATGGATTTTACTCCTCCCTCTTTAACCTTTTCTTTCAAAAAGTTTGGCTGTAACCTTGATAGGAGGCAGAACTGCCTATTTGATGTTTGCTTCATTCCTTTCCAGTACAACAGGTGGCAGTATGTAGAACATTAGCTGTAATATGTAGAGATGACAATCATTCACTCAAACTGAACCCGCAAATAAAACAAGAAGCAGAAGATGAAGATAGATGAAAGAGAAAGGGATGGCGTACCTGTCAAAAAAGATAAAAGTCTGCAATTATCTCCTCATATGAGAGGTTTACCTGCACCTCATGAAGAGCAACGTTGGTCAGTCATGTTTTTTTTAAATATGCTCATGAAGACTTAAGTGTATCACATGGAAAGAAAAGCTACAATTCTGCCTCTCTTGCTAATAATTTTTGTGAAATTCACAAGTGAAGAATAATGTGTAAGTCACATGTACATAAGATCTAAATTCATAAGCCCTATAGTGTTTTCATTTATATACTGTGGGGATGTTCATAGCATTTCAATTTTAACCATTTATCTGATTGTGACCACCTAATTTTAGTCATTTAATGTAGGATCCAGTTAACCCAATCATTGTTTCTCTGAGGCATGGTGGTGATCGTGGCAATGTTAAGATTTACTGTGTGTACCCTTCTCAAAATGTAAGGGGTATGATTTGTTGGTTTGTGTGTGACATAGAGGTGCATTTTGTTATACTGTTGCTTATGTTTGTTATGCAATGTACTATTATTTTTCACTGTCTTTTGCTTTTAATTCAAGGTGAAGTGTTTGTTGTGTGCAACAACACCTCATCCATGCTGAGGCATTTTTGTGCTTTGCATGAAAGTAATGAGGGGAACGTGGCGAATAACAGTGAATAACAGCGTTAGATGACGCATGGTGTAATGTTACATTACCATATCAACATCGGTGTACTTTTTTAACATGAGGCAATGAAGCATTAAGAAAATCTATTTTAAGTGACTACTACTAACAAAACACGCAATGACTGTTGACAATCCAAATACATCATGCTTGGGTGGGTACTAAATGGAACAGGACAGTGCTGTCTTGCTGTCGCTGCAGTCTTCACAAAGCCCTCTGGGGTGCTTAAGTGTTAGTGCACAGCAGTGGTGCTGCTGTGATAAAACATTTCCAATTTACAGAGCTTACCGTGCATCACATTGTAGGGTCTTCAACAAAAACACTCACACACTTTAGATGATAGCAGCCCAGGTTTTTTAGGGTGTATTCACACCTGCCTTGTTTGGTTCAGACCTTTTGGGCTGGTGTGAATACAAACCATTGAACTCTGGTGCGGACCACACAGCTGGACCGAGACCCAGCTGGAGAGGTGGTCTCAGTTCGCTTCCAAACGAACCCTGGTGCGTCTCGCTTGATATGTGACCGCGCTCGGTCCAACCCAGTTCTAAAAATTCTATGCCTTTTTTGGATGCAACAGGCTCCCGTTGCTGCAGGCATTATGCGGGCATTATGGAAAATATTTTTTTGATTAGCGCGGTAACTCCAAAGATTAGCAGCATGTTATCAGACCATTGGTTTAAAATGAGTCATGTCTCAACATGGAGCGAATAGGAGACGAAATGTCTTGATTTGGGCAGACGACAACATAAATCAATATAAACACAAGTGCAACACGCTGAATCTCCATAATCTCCATAGTTTGTTTTCACCCCCCCCCCCCCTTTTTTTACTGCATTACCCCGTCCCTGACTGATTTGTCCAATGATTGAACGATCTTTGCACACGTGGGTTTGTTGACAAATTCTGGGGCTCTTGTGAAAATTGCAATTTGAAAACCAAACCAAAAAGAACCACTGCATTTTGGTCCGAACCAAAGACAGCGGACCAAAGGACTTTCCTGGTCCGAATACGCCCTTAACTTCAGTTTATTCTCTGGGGAAATGCATGCCTTGACCATGTCACAAGGATGCGATACAGCCAGGGTGTCTTCAAGGACGATTTTTGACCATTTGCTGTTGGAATGAACAGATTTGATAGGCTGAATAGCATCATATGACACATACAACACATGGAATTGGTATGTGAGGTTCCTGTGCTGTTTCCTGGTGTCCCAAAGGCTAGAAAACAGAAATGCTTTAACAGTTATAATTCTCAGTAATTCTTCACTTAAAGGTGTAACAATTCTCCCTACTCGTAAGAAAACCTAAGGGGAAATGCTCCTACACTCTACTCTAGGTCACAGACGGATTAGATGTGCATAATGTAAGGTCACCCCAAGAGACTAGTCAAACAAACAAAACACGGATTTAATGCACAAACATGAACCAAAACACAACCAAAATTAATGTTGAAATTATTAAGTAGCGAAAGTGCTTCAGAAAGTTTTGATTCCCCTATTTATTAATGCAAAACCAACTTAAATCGTGCCCGCGGTGGGACGGCATCAAAGACAGCACGGCGCAGTTTCCTGCAAACAATTTCAAAACAAAATTAACACGTACACTCAGCACATTAAGGTTTTTTCTCCAGTTCGTTAGCATAAATAAATTAATCCCAATGAAATGATTCCCCTCCCCAGAAGCCCAGGTCCAAAAGAAAAGAACAAAAATCCCACTTAGAGAGGCGGGTGTGTGGCGAGTGCTGTAGCTCCGTTCTGTAAATCTCACCAGATACGTCCCATTGGTAATCAGGTCCCGCTTGTGATGCTGCAGAGGCCCCTTCAGACCCCCAAAAGCCAATAGACTCCTCGGTTTTAAATCCACCATCCAAGGAAATTAGGTCGATTGTTCTTTCATGCCACTGACCTCCAAATGCTCTCTTCTTCCTCTCTCTCTCTCTCCCACATGTCACTTCCCCTTTTAACACTTCTGAAGCACCAGCAACAAGTCTCCCAGGGGGCATTTTGAGTTATTTACTGATTCTGAAAGTGTATTTTCTAAGCTTTCCAATGATGTCTAACACATGGAAATCTGAAAATATTTGAAGAAGATGTGGCCATTTGAATGTAGGCACTCCTCAAACTAGTTTAGTGAGAAATCCAGCCTGAAAGATTCTCACCTACAGGGGGAGCCAGGTAACACAGTGCTGCTCATTGCATCTCATTTACATAAGTCCAACCCCCTACTGGTCTAACATCTGGTATCTGTTAGCCCGCAGGACAGAAACTATTGTAGTAGTTTGAACAATGGTTATCAAATGGAAATGGAATTTTTTTGTTACAAAAAGCCCCTGAATAAAAATGAAAAACAGGAAGGGTAATATACTTAAGAGTTAGAAGGAGCAAATGTAGATACTTATTTCTAATATAAAATAAAATAAAACAAAATAAATTCTGTCACTGTGGTGCAGTGGGATGGATCAGTCTGTGTTTGATTATGTCAGAGTATTTTTGCTAATTCTGAAAAAGGAAAACAAACAAAACCATTGTTTCAGACAATGGGTCATGCTAACAGGCACATTAGCATCACAGTCAACACTTTATTCATACACCATAAGGTGTGTTATTCACCCGTGGGTGTGTTATTCATGCACCCAAAGGTGTGTTATTCACCCACAGGTGTGTTATTCACACATTATTCAAGCACATCATCAGGTTGGTGTGTTATTCAAATTAATAGCAGATGCTCACATTACCATATCTAAACGTCCCATTACAACGTAAAATAATATGATCATCTCATCTAACATAAGTTTCGATGTGCATATCATTTGCATTTTAAAACAACAATACTGAGCTAGCTAAAAACAATGTAAGGTATAGCCATAGCATCTAGCATGAAAAAACAGTTTGTAATCCTTGTTTGTGACTTCGAATGAACACTAACGTAACGTTCAACAGAGTATTAATCAACCAGTGAGCAATATACAGGCATGTATGTGTGTGGCAATAGTATTCAGTGAAATCCCTCAAAGTGACAGTCTGCCCCGGTTTTCCCCACAGTTCAGTTCAATCCAGTGTTTTCCTTATCAACGAAAAGTACATTCAATAGTCGCTCCAGGTTTTACCACAGATCTTCCCCAAAAAATCAAAACGGGAAATCAAAATGTTGCATACCAGGATAGCGTTTCTTAGTGCAGTGCAACAAGTGAATAAGATGAATATGTACAGTACTCACAATACTCAGGACCTGTCAGTCAGTCAGTCAGTCAGTCAGAAACGGTCAGGATTGGCGTCGGTCAGACTGTGTCGTTCTTAACTCCACAGATGCTGGCTGCTCCCAGGAAACTCTACGGAAGTATTCCATCCTCCTTGAGTCTGGCCACTGACGTTCCTGATAAAGGAGATCCTTCTGCTACCGACAGACTTCAAGGTGTGGGTTTTATTTCACTATCGGTAATTCGCAGCGGTAAGTTGGCGTGCTCTTGCTCCACTCTCCCACTGGCGTCTCTCTGCTCCGCTCATATGTTTTTTTCTATCAGTCTTTTTCAAAACTGCCAGGCTATGTGGAGGAAGGGGATTGGATTATTATGTGGCTGCATAAGTAGCCATGTGGTTCCCTTTTAAGGTGCAGCTGATTATTTACTGTTGAATCGCCACACCCCCAACTAGGACCGAAAATTTCCTCTAAAACAACCCAAATTCAAATACAAAGTTTATGGTTTTAAGGCCCCCAATACTGTTATTTGAAACATGGAGTGGCTTCTTCGTGATTTCAACTTACATATTCTGCAAAAAAACGAAAATCACTCATTTTTAAAAAGTTAAATGAACTTAGCCTTTTCTCTACCCTAACAGGCTCTGACCATCTGGGTGCAAACTTGGCAGAGAACATGGCCGAGGCCTTAGACAATGGGTGCGACCTAATCCAGACCAGATCCCTGACTGCAAAGTGTACATCTCTGCGGCTTGTCTGGCTTTGGCTGCCCCAACGTGTCTTTCGACCTCTTTCAGCAGCTGTGTATGTGAGTGTAATGTGTAATATGCTGATGTGCTTGGTGTGCTTGGTGTTGGAGACTTCTGAATGAGACACTCCAGTGGACCTTTGAGGTTGCATCCCAAGGCTAACACAGCAGGGGTCACGCCTGTGGTTTCGTGTACTGCTGTATTGATGGCCAAATGGAACTTGGGCTGCCATCAGTCCCAATCTTGATGGTGGTCTCCAACAAAAGAGGCAATCATGGTCTTCAGAGTTCTATTGACCCGCTCTGTCAAATTGGTCTGAGGGTGGTATGCTGTGGTGAGCTTCTGGGTCATGCTGAGCCTTCTCAATATCCTGTAAGGAACTGGGGAGGTCAGCCCAGTGAGTATTTGCCACAGCCACGCACACATTGCCCTCTTCAAGCGGAGGTGCTCGGGATAGGGCATCAGGGACAACATTACAGCAACCCTTCTTGTTATGGACCTGGAAGGGGAAAGCCTGTAGCCTCAGAGTCCACCTGATAAGGCGAGATGATGTCTTTGGACAGTTAAATGTGCAGGCCAATGCACTGTGGTCTCTGAACACATCAAAGGTCTCTCCTTCTAAATAATGTTGCCACTTTTCCACTGCCCACACGATAGCCAGGCATTCTTTTTCTGAGGTGGAATACCTCAGTTCAGCACCGCGGAGAGCTCTTGAAGCAAAGGCAATAACCCTTTCTTCCCCTTCTATCACCTCTGTTAGGACAGCCCTCAGGCCCACATTGCTGGAGTCACAGTGAACTTGAAACCCCAGGAGTGGCCTCCTGAGCTAACACTGGGAGTAACTGCAGCAAAGCCTTAAGCTGTCCAAAGGCGACTTCACACTGTTCTGTCCATTCCCAAGGCACCCCTTTCTTCTTGAGGTTGTTCAGTGGGGCCACAATGGCTGCCAGCCAGGGAATGAACTTATGATACCAGCCCACCATTCCCAGAAATCTCTGGAGACTCTTCAGATCTGTGGGAGCTGGGTAGGCGGTGATGGCATTAGCCTTTGCTGGGTCGACCTCAACCCTACCTGAGACTAAATGCCCCAGGAAGGTAAGTTGAGTATGTAGAAGGTGGCACTTTTTTACGTTGAGGGTGAGATGGGCTTGGTGCAATTTCTTAAACGCACTGCCTCAAGGTCTTGGGTTGGGGCTGTAATGGTTGCCTAGCTCCACCTTAATTTGAGATGGAGAGGAAGTGAATGTTTGTATTTTTTTTTCTCTGATTGTCATCTCCCATTACCTTTATTTTTTTTAATGCTAAGTAATGAATATTATCTGTGGCCATATTGATGCAACACGGGCACGATGGACTATGAAACGGACTCTTTGTTATTATTTATTTTATTTTATGAGTGCTTCAGTGTTAAAAGGGGAAGTGACATGTGGGAGGGGGGAGAGAGAGAGAGGAAGAGAGCATTTGGAGGTCAGCGGCGTGAAAGAACAATCGACCTACTTTCCTTGGATGGTGGATTTAAAACCGAGGAGTCAATTGGCTTTTGGGGGTCTGAAGGGGCCTCTGCAGCATACACTACGGCTACATATCTGGTGAGATAGTGCAGTTGTTTTACAGAATGGAGCTACGGCACTCGCCACACACCTGCCTCTCTAAGTGGAATTTTTGTTCTTTTCTTTTGGACTTGGGCTTCTGGGGAGGGAAATCGTCTCTTTGGGATTAATTTATTCATATTGTGTTAATTTTGTTTTGAAATTGTTTGCAGGCGACCGCACCGCGTTGTCTTTGTTTGATGCCGTTCCACAGCGGATGCGATTTTAGTTGGTTTTGAATTAATAAATGAGGGAATCAGAACTTTCTGAAGCACTTTCGTTACTTAATAATTTCAACATTCATTTTGTAATTTTGTTGTGTTTTGGTTCATGTTTGTGTCTTAAATCCATGTGTTTAGTTGTCTGACTAGCCTCTGGGGGTGACCTATCACTACGCACATCCAATCCGCCCGTGACCTAGAGTAGAGCATAGTAGCATTTCCCCTTAGGTTTTCTTACACGTAGGCAGAATTGTTACAAAGGTAATCTAAACTACTTCATGTTCAACGCTGCACTTCCTTGGGTCTAGCCACCAAATGTGAAGTCGATGAATAATTGAGAAAATCAAAGGACAAACAGATAGACTATCACTGTCAGATAATCATTTCTAACCACCTGACGTGATGATTCCCTCTAACCAATCAGTAGTCTGCTGTGAAACTCAAGGTTGAACCAAAAAGGAAGTGTGGAGAAAAGACAACCAAGCCTGGACCAGATGGGTTCAGGTCCACTTACACATCAGTAATATCACTCTAATAATTACCAGTAGTCATAGAAGTCTGATGTGATAGGTTTATTGTGTGTACAAAAAGTACACAATAAGCTGAACTGGTCCTGGGAGCGGCTGAATCAGGAAACAGAAATCATTCTCACTTAAACCTATTTCTAACTCCTAATGTGGAGCTTCAGTCCCAGTAAATTCCCATCAATATTTTTTGGCTGGCCAAGACATTTTTGTTTAATTATCAGCGATTTCCAATGCAAATCACTGCCCTTTGAAATTTATTGGCCTTTTCATTAACTGAATATATACATTGAATATCAGCACACTCCCATCAGCACACTTCAGTCAATGTTATTGAATACCCATGAGAAAATACAGATTGAACATGGGATAAATATTTCCCACAATACCAGTTCCCAGACACCATCCACAATGGAAGAAGAAAAGCAGAGTCAAGCAGAGCTTGAATAATGATGAATCTGACCCCTGCTATGGGTGATGTCACAGAAGGCCTACTCATAAAAAACACCATCATAAAGAGTGCAAAAGCAGAAAACAAATCAGAGTTTCATTTTAATGTTTGGTCAAGTCACAGAATTAGCTATAACTGACTAAATTTGCTAAACACTTGTCATTTTAGCTAACAAAACCTATGGTTAATGCTGAATAATTTAGCTCACCTCTTTCAGATTAGGGTAGTTAATAATGAAAAGACATCCTGTATTTGTCACGCCACACAGTACATGCACACACACACACACACACACACACACACACACACACACACACACACACACGCCATGCTTGGTGAAATATACTGAAATCTAGAAAAAAAGGGAAAAAAAAGAAAGCTTTTGAAATTGTGATTCAGGTTTTAAAAGCCTTTAGTTATCTTCCCAAAACATACTAGTTTGAGCAATTTAAAATTAGCTAGAATAATAGGATTTCAAATGAAACAGTAACAAAAATTCAGTCAGGAAGACATAATGGAGACCTTATTGCCTGTGGTATGTATGTCACACCCATACACTGGCTATGCTGGCTAAACCTATACATTGCAAACATGGTATTTATGTCCCAAGCTTTAAAGAAAAAAAAACAAAAAAACAACAAAGAATATATTGTTCAACCCTTCTGCTGACCATTAGCCGTTGCTGGCTATAGCATATTCATTGTAACCAGGACATTGCTTTTTCCTCTGGCCATTACTGGCTAAGCAAAAAAGAAAAAATCCTAGCCACGTCAGTTCTGACCTTGTATTTGCAGGGCACATCTTGTTTCTGTCCATTCATTCACAATACACTGTTGCTTTTTAATCATTTAACCATTTTCTGTGTCATGCACTTTATTGTGTTTCATTGTTAGGACTCCTCTTTGTTTGTTTAACCAAGGCCTGTTTCAATCCTGCTTGTCAGCATTCTTTGAGACAAATATTAAGATGTGGTTTTGGGGGTGCCTTAGGTCGACTTTTCTTGCTGCTGTTCAGGGCCATGCCCTTCCATTACATAATGTCCCTGTAGGGTCTAAGTATCTATCCAATAGCACAGTGACACACCTTCACTGTGAGCCTATCCTCTTGCTGCTGTCTTTTTAAATATGATTATCTCTCTGCCTTAGCATTTTTATGCATTTTTATGCATAGAGTCCAAGCACTTGAAGACTAGACTTTCACATATCATCTGTCATAATAAGCAATTATCTTTACTTCATTTACATACATTTCAAAGTTTTTCCGTACAAAACTGATAGAGAATGTCAGATATATATCAACCAGAAATGTTTTAAATATTCTTTTAACAGTTGGTCGAGGCAATGAATTGTGATGAAAAACAGGCTTATCTTCTTCAGTAGAGCCAAGGAGAAAAGCACCATGAAAGAAAAAAGGATCTCACCTCTAAAAGAGATTAAATTTGAGGAAAATCATGTTTCATATTAGGAAACACAAACACTTTTAGAGATACAAACTTATACTCACTCTGATTCTGATCTGTTTCTCTTTAATTTTTTTTTCTGACCTTTCACACAAACAAATTTACTAAATGTGCTCTTTCTTTCTGATCCATTGTAGATCCTTGTCATAACCAACATGATGTTACCATGTTGCTTATGACTCAATGTCTGAATTGATTACACAAGTGTCATGTTCCATGTGTGAATCAAACACGCACGATACAAGAAACATTCAGGTACAGATTCTGAAGAGGTTTTTACTTTCTCTCTACTTACTGCATGAATTCTACTCCATACTGCAACTCAGATTGAATAATTCAGAACAGCAAAAACAGAGTGTGTGTGAGAGAGGAAGATAATCACTGGAAATTTTTCACGTGTGGAGATTGGACAAAATACACATACACATTATTTCAGTACAAATTGTCTCTCAAATGCAGAAACAACTTCAGACAAGATAGTTATGTAATCAGGCTGTATATGTTTAAATTGTCCAAAAATGGACAAGCGTACATGTAAAGTGCATTCTGTGTGTGTATCCCACAAGAGGTTAGAACAGAGTAGAAAAGTAGAAAAATGATCTGAGTTGGACAAAGCTCACTAAAAGTAAAAGGCAGTCTCATAACAATGTTTGGTGTATGAGAGTACGTATGTCTTACTGGACTGGTACACTTTGCCTGTACTGAGTAAATATCATGTCTTCTGCTTTGAGGCTGCATTACAAAAATGGCTGGAATGGAATGATGATGACACTGTAACTACTTGCAGGATTAGTTGGCAAACTTAGTTGACAGTCCTTATCCAAATCGAGGGTCTAAGGAAAGAGGCTTTCATATGTACAGACTACAAAGACTGTAAAGCCTTTGGGTTATATACAGTAGGGGAAATTGGTGTTTTTTTCAATGAACATATAAAAATATGATTTTATTATGTCTTGTCCAATACTACAACATATGCAAGCCTCTTGTTCGACAGTTCAGTATCAAACCACAAGGTTGTTGTTGATGTATAGTAGGTGAAATTCATATTGCTATTCCAACAGTGTAACTTTCTTTACAAAGAAAAGAAAAAATTAGTTTCAAAATACATACTGAATATGAAAAAGGATGGAGAGTAGTCATTATTTTACTGGTTATTGTAAGGCTATTATATACAATTTTTAACCCACAAAAACATGCAAATGTAATTTTAAATTGGATAACATCTAGAATAATTTTGGAGTATGCAAAAGTATGCCATTTTTGTAATGCTAGTGGTGTGGCTCTAGGAAAGGAACTGTGCTTGGCTGTCTGTCCACTGCTTTGGTTCAGACTGGAATATCTCAACAAATACTCAATGGATTTCAATTAAATCTTAAGCAGATATTTATGGTACTAGGAGGACCTATCCTACAAACTTTGATGGCCCCCTGACTTTTCTGCCAGTGCCACCTTCAGATTGATGTTTTTGATTTTTAGTGAATCCACTAGTTGTTGGATGGATTTTAGTAACTGGTGGTCCACTGACTTTCAACCAGCACCATCATCGGTTTGAAGTCCTTATTATCCAACACTTATGATCAAATAAGGCTTTTCTCTAAAAATAATGATGACATTCCCAGCTTTACTTTGTTTGTAAAATCTTTCATCTTGCCCCACCAGTAGGTCAAAGTTTTCATTCACCTGATGAAATATCTCAACATCTACTTGATGAATAGGCACAAAAGTTGACACGGTTCCCAGATGATATATCCGAATGACTTGAGTGATCTCCTGGCTTTTCCTGGAGTGTCACAATGAGGTTGGCAATTTTGGATCAGTTATTGGATGGATTACCATGACATTTGTTGGGGGAGGTCAACCTTAGCATTTCAAATGTTTGTTTCAACCTGTGTTACATTACAGCATCATGATACATAACTTAGATTTTATTCTATAGCCAGTTACCAACATTACAATAATTACACAATAATTCTCAGTTGTGGCCTTTAGGTATACAGCAGGTATGTTCCATTTTTGATGTACAGCTAGGGACTCCTCTGTATAGAAAGGCAGAATGTAGAGGGTCGGTGAGAGGTATGGCAGGTCTTTGCCAAGCTCCTCAATCAAATGCTTAATGAGAACTAGTGCTTCACTATATATAGCTGCTGGGTCTAAAGGTCAGAGTAGGACAGCAGTGGGACATGATTTTCAAGCAAATGCAAATTTGACCATGGCAAGACTGTGGTTGGCTGAGCAAGAGAAAAATCACTGGGCCTTAAAGAAATAGTAAGAGCTTTATTGCTTCCACTAATAAACACGTAGCCCTACCTAATTAATGGAAAATATCAGTATTTTTCATCCATAGTTTTGTTCTTGTGAATCTGTTCATTATGAGTACAGGTCAAGCCAATTTTGCACTTGCCAGTCAGTGTTTTACCATATCCACTTGACAGAGAAACACTTCAAACAAGTTGAGAAAGTGGCAAGAAAAGATTGGGAATTCGAAAGGTTCAGTCATTCACAAGCAAGGATGGGGTGAAGTTCACCACTTTGTGATACATGTGATGTGATGTGTCTAAAAGAGCTTACTACATGAACTCTTGCATTTTGCTTTTATTTACACTTTACACATCCCAACAATTTTGGAATCAGGGTTGTACAGACAACTATCACTGAATTAATCTAAAACTGAAAAAAAAAATGTCTGATGATTCTCAGGAACATCTATTTTTATGATTTCTAAGTACATTTATGTACATTTATTCCAGAAGGAATCTAAAAATATGTGTCTGTATGTTCAGATTTGACTGAGCTATAACAAGTAGTGTTTTGAAGTACCTTAATTATCACCATGAGCTGTATGTTGATAAGTAAGCCAAGGTGCAATCATACCTGGTATGCATGGCTGTGCATTTTAAAGAGGAAGAAGAGGGATGAAGAGGGGGAAGATAAAAAAAGAAGAAAGAGGAGGAAAACAAATGAGAAATACAGGTGGATCTATCAGTTGAACTCATCGGATGAAAACTATTATCAAAACTTAAGAGTCTTTTGTTTCTAATTCACCCAGCAAAATGCCTGAGCAGATATAAGATGTTCACTCTGCATCATCTGGGTCTTGAGTTCACAACCTTTGCCACTCATGGCACACTGTGATCATGACGAGCAACCTGGAAAAAAATACTGTAAGATGCCCATGTGATAAAAATTATGTTAGTAAAATTACACACACCCTAAAGCAAAGAATAAGCAAACATTATTGTTGCCTCTGACAGAATGATGGTATGTACTATAATTTATGGAATGGTTCAAGTGGTCAGACACTCCAATATTCACAAAAAAAAAAAAAAAAAAATCCTAAGATGAAGAGCTATATTGTTACTGCTAACATTTATGAAGAGGCTGGCCTGATCTAGCTCTAGATTAGCTTGCACTAAGCATTTTGCAACTTTTAGAGGGTGACAGAAACTGCACCACAATAAAACTACTGGGCTATGGAAGTCCCTATGGACAAACTGTAGGCTAATAGCTAAGCTTAATTAACCAATGGAGAAGTGTGCAGAAAGGGCATTTTGAGCAGCAAAGTAGATTACGTGGCAAATGAGGAAGAAAAAGAGGAGGAAGATGAAAAGGAGGAAGAAGAGGAAGAGGAAGAGACAAATGACAAATACATGAGGGTCTGTCTACAGAACGGCAAAACAAAAATCCACAATCCAATCCAACAAGATACTGAACTAGAAAGGACCTCAGTGCTTTTTGTAAAAGCCAAAGTTTAACTACCAATGAATGAGTCCTTATCTAAACTAAAATCTCCTCTCTGGAACTCTGTGCTACAGTTGGCCAATGAAAATAAACCCAAGTGACACCTCTAACATCTACTAAAGTCGCTGACGATGGCGCTATTTCAGCTGGTGCATAGACTATTAGTGCATAGACTCAGTCCTAAGTTACAAATTGCACTCAAACTAGGTAACATTTGAAGTTAAGCAAGTAACCAGGGTGCAACCCAGGGCAGGGTTGTATGTGAAGGTAGATTTCAAGCTAGTATCAAAAATTCAGTTATCAAGACAACATTCTGAGAAATCTAGACAACATATAGATATCTGGAATTTATTTACAAAGATACATACAAACAAAAAATAATTGCTCCATAAGTGAGAAACTGTTGTTTAAAGATGCTATTTCCCCTGACTGCAATAGTTTACATGAGGATTAAATTCAAAATACTGTAAAAGAATCTGTTTTTGAGATACAATTCTGACATTTATGGCACTACATCTGCCATGACACCAAAATGTATACTTTTTTCATGAACATTGGAGATTTATTTAGCAAACATTTGCAGTATCCATTTACATTACTATATACAGTAAAACAGTTTGATGCCCTGTAAACTCAGTTCTTCATAATTAAAAAATCCATCTGGACAGGAGAGGCTAAAGCAGTAAGTACAGCAACTTTGAGTTTGGTGTCAATTGAGCAAAATAAATAAATAAATAAATTAATTAATTAATACAAAATAGTGTTACAGTTTTTAAGAAAAACAGAATGAACAGCTCAACACATCTGGACATGTCTTGACATTGGGCCAACATTTTGGTGAGAGTTGCAAAGTTGTAACATGTAGAACCGAAATGTTACTTTAGACAGCTGCAGTTGTACCACCATTAGGATAAACCCACAGTGTCAGTTGAGGGAGTTTGGCTGACAACTCGACCTATGTGCATGAAAAGCAGATTTCCTGGTAGGAAGAAGAAGAAGGATAAAAAAGAACAACATCAGCAAATAGAAGACAGTCCAGCACCAGAGCTGTCCAGCCCCTGATATTAAATAACTAACTAACTAACTAACTAACTAACTAACTAACTAACTAACTAACTAACTAACTAACTAACATTTTTTAGAACACCAGTGTGCAGCTGTCCCTTCCACCTCATTCATTTTCTTGATCTCCTCACATGTGCCACTGGAAGGTGCACCTCACAGTCTGAAAACCAAATGATACCAAACTGGCTGCCTAATTTGTGCAAGCAGTAGAAAACAAGGCAAGTAAGCAGGTTTTTGTGGTATGTCTTTTAAATAAATTCAAGATGGAGACTTTTAGGACATTTTGCAACATCTGTTGAAATATGCTATTTATGAAATGAAACATGATAAATTATATTAATACTGCAGTCGATGAATAGGCTACTAGCTTGGTTCGCCAGCAAGGAGCTCCAGGGGGAGATTCCTGTGCAGTTAGCTAAAATAGTTGATTCAGGACACTAATTTCTATATTTTCTTTTGGTCTGGTCTGAGAACAAGTATTTGAATTGATTTATGCACAGTCAAGGTTGCAGGTTGCACTGCTTGCCCCAATCCACGTTTCTATTCGGACTCCGCATTTTCAACGATGAAGGTGGTGGATGTAAAGTTAGCATGACAGGTGCTCAGAATGGCCACAAAAACGATAGGAAGACCAAAGTTGAAAAATACTGTTATCCCTCAAATCTACTGAAAATTTCAAAAATGGATGATAGTGTTAAGCCTTTAACAGAGCCTCATGTCAACTGGGATTACCAACATGCTTTATAACAATTAGTCTCATAGAGGAACAGGAGATTAGAAAAGAAAAACATTAAAGGATAGGATATAGCATAGCACAAGTGGAAGGAAGCAAGTGAGGAGAACATGAAGAAATAAAGGAAGAGAAAGATAGAAGTAAAGACAACAGCACATCTACAGAATCTTATACAATGGTCACACTCCTTCCGAGGGATGGACCCCTTTCTTCAATTCTTCCTCCTTTCATGTGTCTCTTTCATGTGCGAGGATCCCAGAATACACATGGCAAGTGCTAAAATAGGCTTTGGGTTCTGTGATGAATTAGGAAGGGCATATTTGGGGAGCAACATAGACAGAGAGAGAGAGAGAGAGAGAGAGAGAGAGAGAGAGAGTGAAAGAGAGCAATAATAATAATAAAAAACAATGTTTAATGTTTAATCACAGCTAGATCTAATACAGTGCGGAGCTCACAGACAAGCTCAGTGACCCTTGCTTGGATTTACTTATCTGTCTTAACCGAGCTGTGGCTGTGTTTGTGTTTGTGTGTGTGTGTGTGTGTGTGTGTGTGTGTGTGTGTGTGTGTGTATCCATATGATTTGATTATGAACACATGAGAAAATACTCTTGAGGGTGAGAGATAAAGCTGTTGTTAACAGATTGGGGACAATCAGGAGACAAGGACACACAAACACACGCAGACACACACACCTGCAAAATCTCAAATTCTTCTCTTGAGGTTAATGTGAGGATTTGCTGTTTTTTGTTTTTTTTGTTTGTTTTAATGACATTGCAGAATGAAAATGTTTCGGGCCGCTGGTTGGACAAAACAAGCAATCTGAAGTAGGGGTCAACTGATGTGTTTTATGGGGGGAGTTGGTATTGATTATCAGTAATCAAGGAGACTGATATCCAATATTTGAAACCAATATACATTTGCAAGGAAATTAAACTGTAGTAGAAACACAAACCTTAGCCTTTAAGTGTCTGTTTAATTAAATTCTGTAAAGGCAAACTTTTCAACATCATCTTAAAAAAAGTGTAGAGAGTTCCCAGCAGCATTTCTTCCAAAATTAGCTAAAAATTAAAATTTGTATTGAACTTTGAGTCCTGCTCTCAAAGTTCCTGTCCTCAATTTGGACTCAGTGAACCAGTTCAGCACCACTAGGTTGTGGTGCAAAGAGTTGCTCAGCAGCTCTCCAACAAAACGGCTTTTGTTCACATAAGTTGCAGAGACTTCAGTGAAGACACATTCACAACGGACAAGGGTGATGAGGTTGTTACAGTACACTTTACATTTTACTCAGTACACTTTACTCACTGCAGTAAGTGCAATAGGTGCATTATTTGGGGACTCTGGTGGAAGAGTGACTAATTTTAATGCCAGTGCTTTTGCCTCCGTTGAATGAATGTTTGAATGAATAGGCTGTGACCTAAGTCATTTTCAGTGGTATAACTTGGAAACTGGGCATGCTTGTATCATATTAATCTTAAGCTTGATGGCTTCCTTCATTGCTGTTTTCCATCTGTGGATTCATAGGTAGCTCTTACCACAACATACCAAGTGCTGGGATGGATCTGCTTCTCTCCCTGAATGGAATCCTTTCCAGGATGCCACCCAGAGACTGCAAGAAGGCCAGGTGATCTGAACTGCTGTTCAGTCCATAAGCACACACAACAATTTGCCTCAGCAACTCACAGTCACATAGAGGTGACCCTCTCATTCACTGGGGAGAACTCCAACTCAGAGGTCAGAGGCTCAGCTGAGGGCTTGTGAGTATCCCTAGATCTGCCTGCCAATATTGCACCAGTTCCAATACAAGATTTTGGTGCTGAACATGCCATTGCTAGTTAACGTTACACTTGGTCTGATAGCAGCAATCTCTGTACATTGCTCTGGGTGCTGGGAGCCTACCATTAGCTAATAGCTAGCTTAAACAGTTAACATGCCTACAGCTAAATGGTCTAAAGAGTGGCTGTACGTCACTTAAAAGGATTTCAACATTGGTACGTGCAAAAAAGTTTAAAAACATTGCTTGTAATGGAGGAATAGAATTTAATGAAGCACCTGGCAATTAACAGGATGCATATGAAAACAGAGGTATGTATTATGTTTCACTTCTTGTGTGAGCCCATGCCAAGTTAACTGAAAATTAACTGAAAGTGTTGACGTCCCTGGCCCGGCAACAGGAAGAACGCTGATGATGATGACAGCTGCCTTTCCTCACGTTAGTAATGTGAGGCTGACTGCAAATCTTGCATTTACAAAGTAACAAATAAGGTTGGGCAATTGAATGGATATATCTGCTATCAACAATTGGCTGAGCACATCTCTAGTTCTGTTTTTTGGGCAATTTCTGTCATTCTATTTTGCTAATTTATTGTTCTGCCTTAAAGAATGAGTGAGACCTGGTGCTTAGCGGCACACTCTTGGACATTGAGCTAACCTAAGTGGCCAGCAATGGCATGCAGAAACAGAGTGGAAAACAGTGTGTAGAGCCACAATAATTCCATTTATAAGGGGTTTGTTTTGACCAAGCCAGAGTTGGCAATAGAACAGTGGACAGACAAATCAACATGGCTTTGGTGAGTTTTGCATTATCTCTGTTGAGTATGAGTGAAGTGTGTTTTATTGAGAATGAAAATGGAAATGAAGCTATGCTAGGCTTCATTTAGTGAAAGACAGATTCGGAAGAAGTGCAGAACAATAATCAATCACTGGTGTGCCAAATGACTGAGACCAATATGCTGCCACTCAGCGTGGTACACAGCAAGGGATTCAAATACCTAGCTCAGTATATTGAACCTAAGTATGTTATGCCATCAAGAGCTACTGTCAATAACATACTGAAAAACACTTTCAGAAGAAGAAGGATGAACTGAAAGTCAAGACATTCACACCTAGGGACAATTTAGAGTCACCAATTAACCTAATGAGCTGCATGAGGAAGCTGCATGCATGGGAAACATGCAAACTTCACACAGAAAGGCCCCGCCCGACCCAGGGATCAAACCGGTGACCTTCTTGCTGTGAGGCACGCGCACTACCTTCTGCGCCACCGTGACAATGAACATTAATATTGTTGCTGTCTGATGAAAACCATGTATCTCCACTTTTGGTGATTTTCTGATTTTATTATGAACGGCTTGTTCACATTCCCTTTCATGTGCTGTCAGTTCTAGGCATCTATTTGACCAATGAAAAGACATTTTATTACATTGTCAATTTAACAAGTATCTCCATTCGCTGTTAAGATTAAGATTAAGATTTCACTTTATTAATCACTGCACACACATGCTACAGGGAGGAGACTGCTTCGTGAAATTATTTTCTCCACATTTAACCCATCCTGGAAAGTCTCCCTCCGCAGCAGACCAGGAGCGGTTTGCTGCCACCCGACAGCAGCGCCCGGGGACCATTTCCTCTTGTCACCACTGGTCAGGTGGTGATCTTCTTGCATGTTTTTAGTGGGGGTGTTTTTATGGAGGATATCCCAGGTGAGCACGGGAAGAACATGCAAACTCCACACAAAAAGGCCCTTTTTTCCTCTAGCAGCAGGAACTGAAGGCATGGTGGAGGACACACCACCAGCACCCACAGCAAGATTCGAACCAGGACCTTCTACCTGTGAGGCGACAGTGTTACCACTTGTGCCACCGTGCCACCTTAGACATGTAAAACAAAACACCTATGTCCCACTCGACGCCCCTCCCTCCCGCTTCCTGTCTGACGAAAGTTTGCAGCTACTCACAGCTTCGTGTTGAAGATACCTCAGATGAAGTGTAACTATGGGATAATTGGCAGTCTTTTACAGCATCTAAGCTTATTTCTCCAATTGAGTACCATAAGTTGTATTGACTGTTTTCTCTGTTACAGGATAGATATGTCTTTCTCTATAGAAGAGATTTATGCTTTGGTGAAAGTGAAATATGATTGGAATGTATACGGGAAACAAGGGTTAAGTCAGACACAGGAAAGGATGCAAACTACTAGCAACAATTCATTATGTCAGCATTATATTCAGTGTATTTAACGTATTCCTTTTTATCTTTTCAAGATTCACTTGAAAGTGAACAGAGCCTCCTTATGTCCCACATGAATCTGAAAATGAAGGAGGGAATTAATATCATTACGTTTACCGTGTTTGTATTGAACCTTTGATACAAAAATACAACTGAATGTGCTTCACAAACCTACCTAGTTTCTTAAACCAAAAATATTTTAATTAATGTTCTATTGCACAAAGTATTATGCCATTTGATTCTGTGGGTGTCTTTGAAAACTCAGTTTAAGAAAACACAAAGGCGATACCTAAGCACAGCACTAGTAAAGTAAACTAGGATTAAGTCAGCTCGAGCAAAGGATGCAGTCTCTAAACTAAATGGGTTCTTCTTTATCTTTTCAAGACTTTCTTGAGAATGACACCTTCAAGAACTAGAGAAGGTTTTGCCGAAGAACTTCCATGCCTTCTATGATGGGCTTGGCTATGAGTGATGTCCATCACCAACTGAAATCACACACACACACACACACACACACACACACACACACACACACACACACACACACACACACACAAATTTACATAGACAGATTGGTTACAATTTTGTTATTATTGAGTGCAATTGCATTTTACCTTAATTTTGTGATGGGTTTACTAATTTTACATATTAATAGATTGCTGTTTTTTTTTTTTAATAAAATCAGTTATTAAGCACACACACACACACACACACA
>JBBMOE010000051.1:2539470-2676591 GCA_037975065.1 Chaetodon trifasciatus
CAATTAAACATACAGCAAGCACAGGATGTATACACAATTATTTCGAAAAAGTAACAAAAAATGTAAACAGGAATAAAAATATAAGTAAATAAAACTAAATATAGTTATATAATATGTATAATAATATATAATACATATTAGAATATTAGAACATGTTACAGAATATCAGAATAATACAATAAAAATACAATATAACTAAGTATATAAACAGTATTTATAGCAAAAAATTTTGTGCAAGTAGGCCAAATGTGCAATATGGCAGTAGTGCTGATAAAATGTAAAAGTAATATGTAAAAACACAAGAGTTTGTGAGGTTGGTGGATTAACTGTTTAAGTTTCTATTGTAAAGTGTGATGGCTTGTGGCAGGAATGATTTCCTGAAGTGGCCTTTGTGACAGCGGAGCTGAAGCAGTCTGTTGGAGAAGGAGCTCCACTGTCTGTTCACAAGGTGGTGAAGAAGATGTTCAGGGTTATCCATTATGGATAACAGTCTGTCCAGTGTCCTCCCCTCCACCACCTCCTCAAAAGCGTCCAATAATGGAGGTGGCCTTCCTGATCAGTTTGTTCAGTCTGTTGGTATTGCCAGCTCAGATGCTGCTCCCCCAGCACACTGCAGCAAAGAAGAGTGCACTGGCAACAACAGACTGGTAAAAGATCTCCAACATCTTGCAGCACACATTGAATGACCTGAGCCTCCTCAGGAAATAGACTCTGCCCATCCCCTTCTTATACACAGCACTGATGTTAGTTTTCCAGTTCAGTCAGTTGTCGAGGTGCACTCCAAGGTATTTGTAATCCTCAACCACTGCGACATTCTCCCCCAGAATGCACAGTGGTTGTGTGGTCGTCCTGTTCCTTCTGAAATCAATCACCATCTCTTTGGTCTCCGCCACGTTAAGCAGCAGGTGATTTCTACCCGACCATTCCACAAAATGTTCTACCGCTGCTCTGTATTTCTCCTCTTGTCCTCCTCTTGTCCATACACCCCACCACCGCTGAGTCGTCCAAAAACTTCTGTAGGTGGCACGATGAAGAGTTGTACTGAAAGTCTGAGGTGTACAAGGTGAAGAGAAAAGGAGACAGAACAGTCCCCTGTGGTGTCCCTGAACTACTTTTCACGGTCTCCGGCAGAACGTTGCCCAGTCAAACTGCGGTCTGTCTGTCAGGTACTCAGTAATCCAGGAGATTGTGGATGTGTCGACTCCCATCATTCTCAGCTTCTCACCCAGGAGCAGTGGCTGGATGGTATTAAATGCACTGGAGAAATCAACAAAAGTGATCCTCACAGTGCTGCCGGAAGTGTATAATGGCTTCGTCCACACCCAGATGGGGTTGGTAGGTGAACTGTAGAGGGTCCAGTGATGATTTCACCTGCGGTTGGAGGTGTGCCAGGACCAGAATCTCCAGCACCTTCATCATGAGCGATGTAAAGGCAACAAGCGATAGTTGTTGGGGCCAGATGGAGTTTTCTGTTTTGGAACAGGAACAACGCAGGATGTCTTCCACAGCACCGGACTCTCTGCAGGCTCAGGCTCAGGTTGAAGAGGTGTCCCAGGATCACAGACAGCTGGCTGGCACAAGTCCTCAGGACTCTGGAACTAATGCCATCAGGGCCAGCAGACTTGCCCAGGTGTAGCATCTCCAGCTGTCTTCTTACCTGGCCCGCGGTCAGGCAGGGGATGGTGCTGGTGGAGGGGGTGCTGTAGGGGATGATGGGGGATGTGGGAATTGAGTCCAAGGGAGGGAGGAGAGGGATCACCAGGGAGGGTTGAGGGTTCGAGGGAGAAAGCTTGGGCTGAGGGGGGTTTTGTGGAGGTGTGAAGGGGTGGGGGACTGCAGGGCCACTCCTGGAGGTAAACCTGTAGAAAAAGTGGTGTAGCTCATTGGCCCTCTCAAGGCTACCGGCTGCTGGTCTGTCTCTTGCCTTGAGCCCCGTGATCTCCTTCATTCCTGTCCACACATCCTTCACTCTGCTCTGCTGGAGTTTGGCCTCCAGCCTCCTCCTGTAAGCATCTCTGCTCTGCCTCAGCTTTTCCCTCAGCTCGTGTTGAACACTCCTCAGTTCTTTTTTGTCCCCTGACCTGAAAGCTTGTTTTTTCTTATTCAGCAGACTTTTTAATTCACTGGTGAGCCAGGGCTTGTTGTTGGGGAAGCAGCGTACAGTCCGGGTTGGCAGTATGGTCTATTCACAGAATTTGGTGTACTCTGTGATACACTCTGTCAGGCTGTTGATGTCCTCCCCCTGTGGCTCACACAATACATTCCAAGTCTGTTGTCTCAGAGCAGACCTGCAGTGACTCATTAGCCTCCTGAGTCCACCTCCTCACTGTTCTCTGTTGTCTCTGGACAATAGGGACATACTGAGGTGTTAACAACACCAGGCTGTGATCAGCTCTGCCTAGGGGGGAAGGGCAGTGGCACTGTATGCATCCTTTGCATTAGCATACAGTAAATCCAGTGTGGCGTTGTCTCTGGTGGGACAGTTGATAAACTGGTTGAAAGTTGGCGGAGATTTGTCCAAAGTGTTATGATTAAAGTCTCCAGTAATGACTACAAACGCATTTCATTGCTGTGTTTGTAGCTCTACTACGGTGGAGTGGATGACATCACGTGCTGCTTCCCCGTCTGCCTTTGGAGGGATGTAAACAGTGATCATGATGGCGGACGTGAACTCCTGAGGCAAATAAAAAGGCCGCATCCTCACAGCTAGCAGCTCAATGTCCGGGCTACAGAAACGTTCCCTAACGGTAACATGTCTGGGATTACACCACTTCTCTTTCACAAACAGTGCAATCCTTCCTCCTTTCTTCTTACCGCTCTGAGCCACGTACACAGCTGAAGCCGGGTACCTCCACCCTCCGGTCTGGGACGTCTGAATGCAACCACGACTCCGTGAAAGTCAAAAGGCTGCACTGTCGGTATTCCCATTGAGTCCTGACCAGCACGAAGACCTTGTCCATCTTATTTGCTAAGGACCTCACGTTCCCGGTGATGATCACTGGAAAGGATGGTCTGTGTCTCCATGCCTTTGCCCTCCATTTGGCTCCAGCTCTGCAGCCCCGACGCCATCTCTTCAGCTCGTCCAGGACTACAATCCTCTTACTGGGCAGCAGCAAGGGTTTACAGCGCGATTAGATGCTCACATGTGTAGACAATGCCCCCACTCCCAACTGTATGGCCCTCCGTTACAAAGAGTGTAAAAAGAAACAGAAAGGCCACCAAAAAAGTTATAAAACTGTGCAAACATCGTGACGAAGTTACCAGAAATGCAGTTAACAAAAAATGAAAGAAAGTGATGGAGCTACTGCAACAGGCTGCCACCTAGCACAGCGCCATCTTACAACAATATATGTTACCATGTCTAAACTTAATTGATCCCTGTTGGGAAATTGGGTACCACTAAATAATTAAGTGGCAGTCAATAATTTCTAAATCTATATGGTGAGGCAAAAGACCTACAATCAGCTTAGTCACCCTTTCATGGCCTTAACCAATAGGTGGCCTCACTGTAACTAACTTTAAATTATGCTATTATGCATTTTAATTAAAGGTTTACATGACTTCGACCTTCCCAGATCACTTACTATGCTACCAATTACACTTGCTACGCTTTGAGTTTGCTAGATTAGATTATATTAGATTCAACTTTATCATCAAAGTGCAGTACAGAGACAACAAACTGCAGTTTAGCAGTCATAATATCATAAATAAAGTCATAATATCCAAAATATAAATATATACAAGTAGTGCAATTGGCATGAGCTATAAACAGTATGAGGTATGTGCAGGTAGGGTAGTGCAAATAATTTCTATGAAACTATAAAATAACAAGCTGCTGGGGGAAGGAGTTCAGCGGGGTAACAGCTCTGGGGAAGAAGCTGTTCCTGTGTCTGCTTGTGCGGGAACGGAGGCTCCTGAACCTCCTGCCAGATGGGAGGGGGGCAAACAGTCCATGGTTGGGGGGGAGTGTCTGTGCTGATGCTGCATGCCCTTCTTAGACATCGCTTGTGCTGGAGGTCCTCGATGATAATTTCACAGTATATCTATTTCTCCAGGTTGTATGCAAATGAAGACGGCAGTGTACAATGTCTACAGGGTCTGCTTCACTTTTACTGTACATTGCAGAAAATAAATGGGATGACCTGTGAGGAAACATAACTGTTTTATTGTGCTTTATCTAGCACACTTAAGGCATTCATTTTAATATGATTTATAAAAGTATGGTAAGTCAGTAACACATTCTCAGCCTACTGACTAAATGCATCTTTCAAAATCCATTACAGTATCATGAAACTGTCTGAGAAAATTATGACTAAAACATTTGACTAAAATTAAACAAAAATCTTGACAACAAAATAAAAGACTAAAAGGTGACTTAAACAAACTACAATTTTCAGTTAAGCAACTAAGACTAAAACTAAATTTAATATTATTTTCAGTAAGCAACTGACTAAATATAAATTTGAAATTATTTTCAATAAGCAACGAAGACTAAAACTAAACTTAAAATTCTTGTCAAAATTAACACTGACTCTGCTACATTCAACTGCTTTTGGTGCAGAACTTATCAAAAGGTTGCAGGAAATAATTCAAATTGGGAGTTTTACCATATCTGTCGCTGTGGTACAAATGTGGAATCAGTGTACAAAAACATGGATTACATGGATTACTAACAGAAGTGCTTTCTTGTTTCAATGAGACTAGTCAAGGACAACCAACATCTATCAGAGTGAATGTGTCAAGAATGTGGACCCGTCACCCATCCGTTTGTACAATGGACGAACACAAGCTTGGAGTGACTCGGAGTGTCCTGCAGCTCATTGGTCTTCTGAAAGTTCATTGCTAAAGCAGGACAGGGAAAATGGAAAATGCTGACATCTCATCCAACCCACAATGATACTTTGACCTTTAGACCCTGCAAATCTCCATTTTACACGGTTTGATCTGAAAGACTTACATATGGTCACAATGATACTGATTCAGTGGTAAATATTAAAGGTGAATACCAGACATCTCACATGCAACCAGTGGCGGCTGGTCAATAGAGGGCACTAGGGTGCCCTCCCTCCCGTGAAATATTGACTCTTTTATGTATCTACCAAGATCAACCATGAATCAATCAAACCTAACAAATACGAAATAAATAAACAAAAGTACATCGCAATGGTGTAGTGGTACCCGCCACACTGCCAACAATCATTAAATGCATCTGACTTTAGGCTAGACTTGCGATTTGCCATTCGATGTAAAGCCCTCCTCCAGGTCAAAGGCGCTGGTAATACTGGAGTCTATGAGAGCTAGCAAACTTTTTTTTATCATTTACGAGCAGAGACAGCTTTTCATTGGCGCATGAAAATTTGCTTCTAGTTCGCACCTCTGTGCGCCCAGACCAACGGCATTTTCCAATTTTTTAATCTTAGTGTGATTGGGCAATTCATCAAATCAATCACGGGATTAACATCCAACAGCAAGCATTCGCACCACAGCTGTAACTACTTCCAGAGAAGAGAAAAGATGGCTAGCGGAGACTGTGAAGGAAGGATGGCGACTGTGGTGAAGGAAAACTTGGTTGTTTCTCTACGTGAAACACCATTTTTTCTTCAGTCGGATGTGGACAAGAAAAGGGTGAAGGATTTGGGACCCAACTGTCCGGATTTAAACATTTCACAGCAGACTACTGATCATGGGAGGACATACACATGGAGCTTCTCCTCAAATATGTATGCTAGCAATTGCAACATTGGCCATGCTTTCCATGGAGAGAGAACTTGTCAGGAACATGCCTGATTTCAATGAGAGAGTAACTGTTCACTTTGCCTTTGAAAGAGAGGCGAGCAAAATTTCAGTACAAGTGATGAGTGAGTGTGTTATTAAATGATGAGTTGTGTTGTACTCTCCAAATGTTGAATTGTAAATAGTTGTATTGATTGCATATTGCCAGCCAAACCTGTATATACTGAATATGTTATGGAAAGATTTGATTAATTACAGTTTTGATGATACTATAATTTGATTTGATTTGATTATTGCTATGGCTTCCATGGTGCCTATAAATTGTAGACTGTGCTAACAGTGATTTAGTGGGCAAACTAGTAGATGACAATGTATCTGTTGATGGCCACAGTGGAAGTGTTTTATTGTGGAGCCTAATTTATTGTATTTGAGGCATTAAACAATATAGCTATACAAAAATACTGTACAGTATGTACAATTCATGTCTGGTGTTGCCATCTAGTGGTTGAACAGGAAAACCAAATTAAACAATACACTGTAACACTGTAAAGTTAGCTATCTGACTTTTATTTATTATTATTTTACTCTTTGAACGAGTCATCTTAGCCATCATCGCAACAGTTGCCCCCCCTGAGAAATTTGTCAGGAGCCGCCACTGCATGCAACTGTATGTGTTTTAAGCTTTGAAACTTCATTCGTAACATTGACATTGAAATCTAAAGCAACATTCAAATGTGTACCACAGGGCTTTTTGAGGTGATGAACTCATAAAATATGATGACAGATATTTGAGGCTTCTTTCAAAAACCTCAATTTAAGCTTAAAAATAACAAACATTCGGTCCCTAATTTTAAGGCTAAATTAATAAGCACCCTTTTTGCATTTCACATTTCCATGTACTTCCAGGTTCAGTCTGTACAAGAAAGATGATTCTATTGATCAGAACTATGAAATGTGGAATAGAGCTGATAGGAGAGTGAAGGAGAGTGATAAGAGGAGAGGTGCGGGCATAGCAATGGTGTAACAAAAGCCATATCAGTATGAAGGAGCAGTGCTGCACAAGAGACAATGAACTGCTAGCCGTTAGCAGCTGGGCACATAATTCCTTGAGGGAGTTCTTGCACGTCATCGCGATTACGGTGTACATCCCCGTCAGCTGTTGCAGCAGCAGCATGCAACCTCCGACACACTGTGGTCTCACAGCTGCAGACATCACACCCCCAGGCCCTCCTCATTTCTGGAGATCACACTTCCCTGTCCTCCACTCTTCCCACCTTCCTCCAGTATGCTAAATGCCACACCAGAGACACTACAACACTGGTCTTACTGTATGCAGTTAGACTGCTTCATATAACACAGAGGGTATACTTAACTATGATATGGAAAACGTAATGTACAGGTTTGTGGTTCTTATCTAACGAATACAATGCCAGTGAACCTGCTGGGCCAGTCTGATCACAACCTGGTTCATCTGCTCCCTGCATACATACCTTTATTGAAAAAACAACTGCCAACCATAAGGTATATGAGAAGATGGTCTGACGTCCAGCACGGCACTGAGGGACTGCTTTGAAACCACTAGCTGGGAAGTGTGCAGTCCACATGGGGAGGACATTGACAGTTTGACAACATGCATTAAGGACAACATCAACTTCCGTGTGGAAAACACTGTCCCTACCAAGAAGCTACAGTATGTCCCAAACAACAAACCCTGGGTGTCCTGGGTGACACTGGAAGTCCTACTGAATGAGAAGAAGAGGGTCTTTAGATTAGAGGACAAAGATGAGCTGAGGAGGGTGCAGAGGGAGCTGAAAAGGGAGATGCGGAGAGGCAAGACAGCTACAGGAGGAAGCTGGAGGAGCGCCTTCAGGGGAACAACACCAGAGAGGTTTGGAGGAGCCTGAAGGCGAGGAAGGTTCCTGGGTGGCATCAGATCCAGACTGCTCAGGAAGAGCGCAGATCAGCTCTGCACATCACTGTCAGCACATCCTTATCATTTCGGCCAGTAGCCCTAACTTCCACCTGATGAAGACGATAGAGAGGATCAGACTGAACCACTTCCATCACCTGGACCCCCTACAGTTTGACTCCCATTATGATGAAGTGCTTTGAAGTGCTCCCACATTCGACCCCTTCCAGTTTGCCTACCAGCCTAACCACTCCACCGAGGATGCCATCTCCTCCGCTCTCCACCTGGACCTTATACACTTTGAGCAGAAGAACAGTCATGTGCGGATGCTGTTTCTGGACTTCAGTTCAGTGTTTAATACCATCATTCCACAACATCTGGTAGACAAACTGGGACCCCTGGGCTTCAGCACTCCCCTGTGCAACTTGCTGCTTGACTTCTTCACCCTACAGTCAGTGCGGGTTGGACAGAACACCTCCCGTTTCATCACACTCAGCACAGTTTCCCCTCAGGGCTGTGTCCTGAGCCCTCTGCTGTTCACCCTGATGACCCATGACTGTGCCCCCCGGGGTGCCACCGACCACTTTGTCAAGTTTGCAGATGATACAACAGTGGTGGGCCTCATCAGGGATGACAACAACCTGGCCTACAGAGAGAAGGTGGAGCAGCTGGTGGGCTGGTGCAAAGACAACAACCTAATCCTGAATGTGGACAAAACTAAAGAGATCATTGTCAGTTTCAGGAAGAACCAGCCCAGCCACGCTCCACTTCTCCTCAACAACACGGCTGTGAAGGTGGTCAAAACCACCGTTACACCTCAGGACATTCTTCACTAATGCACTTTATAATAGCCTCAGTGTATATTTCTGCTGTTTATTTTTAACTTACTGTAAATTCCTGCTGCTGATTTTCAACATACTGTATATTCCTGCTGTTTATTTTAACATACTGTACTTTTAACACACTTGTACATATCACAACATACTTATCGTGTGTGTGTGTGTATATACACACACACACACACACACACACACATATACACATGCATACATACATATATATATATATACATACACACACACACACACACACACACACACACACACTTTTTAAATATTCTCTATCCTGTGCTAAGTCTGTTGCAACGAAATTTGATTCGGTGTACACTTGCTGTTTACTGAATGACAATAAAGTTTGTCAAAGGCTAAGTCTAAGTCTACAGTTTGCATATCGACCAGGCACTGCTGTGGAGGACGCAGTGATCTACCTGCTTTACAGATCCCTTTCTCACCTGGAGAATACTGGGAGCTCAGTGAGGGTCATGTATTTTGACTTCTCCAGTGCTTTCAACACAATCCAACCATCATTGCTCAGGGGGAAGCTGGAAGGAGCCGAGTAGATTGCCACCTAGCTGAGTGGACCATCAGCTACCTCACCAATAGATCACATTATGTGAGGCTTTGTGACTTTGTGTCTGATGTGGTGGTTTGCAGCATGGGGGCTCTGCATGGTACAGTGCTCTCTCCTCTTCACCCTCTACACATCAGACTTCAGAAACAACACCGACAGCTGTCACAGGTTCTCCGATGATACAGCCAATGTTGGACGTTTATCACAGGGGAATGCACTGGATTTGTCAACTGGTGTGGACTGAACCACTTGCACATAACAACCATTTCTGCAGGAATGTACCACGCATTACATCTGTCAGTATCCAGGGTATGGATATTGAGATAGTGGACGTGTACAAATTCTCGGATGTTCACCTTAACCATATACTGGACTGGACAAACAACACAGATATCCTGTACATGAGGGGCCAAAGTCATCTCAACTTGCTTAGAAGACTGAGGTCCTTTGGAGTATGTCGGACACTGTTAAAAACTTTTTATGACACTGTGGTGGCATCTGGTGGCATGGCGGTAGTATTTTTATGGCAATTAGTATTTTCATAATCTGTACATAATTTACTTATACATTGTTGATTTTTATTCTTTATCCTGTATCCTCCTTATCTTGACCCTTCTATGCCACCGTTTTTGTTGTTTTGCTGCTAAGGTAGGTAACTGCTAAAGTATGATAAAGTTGTCAGACACTAATTTACTGCTGGTTTAATTAATGGTTTACAGAATAATAATGTGTGTTTGTATTGCTTAATGACGGTAGATGTTCAGGCTAATTATCAGCTAACTGCACTCAGCTTATAAAAGCAGTATGCAGTAAATTGTTCCCTTTGTGTGCATGTTTTAATCTACTTTCCTAAACATGATGTGCTTGATGGTGTTATTAATAATTCTTCATGAAACTTGAAAGCTCTGCATTCTCGTTGTTTCTTAGCTTCCCTTTTATAAGTAACATTAACATTTATTCACACAGAAAACTTAACTGTACAACTGATAAATGTTTAGGTTATACATAGATAATTCACGTAAATAACAATGTGCTGTTTAATTCTAAAAGAAAATGTATGTATAGAAGAAGTGGATCCAACAACTGATTGGAGAATGTTTAGCTTTCTTTTGTGATTTTTTTTATTATTATTGTGGTGTCCCACCATGGCAAAACATTACTAGCAGAAACACTGATTTTGGTATTTCACATGATATACAATGATTTTAAAAAGCAAAAAACTGATTTGCAAGTCATACTGGTGCTCCTAGTTATAAAACTTAGTCACAGTCTCCAAAAATTGTCACAAAATGGGTTAGAGTGTTTAAGTGTACAAGTGTTAACACACAGGTGTTCTGATGTACAAGGCATTTAAAATGAATTTGCACCTTTGATTAGTTAGATTAATGATTATTTAATTACCAATCTGAATCTGTTCAGTCTCCATACTTACTCCTTATAATCACTAGTATTCTCATCAACAATCAACAGTCATGATGTGAGCTAAAGGGACATGGGGTGAAGGGTGTGATGCACAGCTCAGCACTTCCCATTCACAAGTCCCCTGACACGATCAATGGGAGAAGGATGGACTAGCAGATTGTAACAGCTTGCAATATGCAATATAGTTTAGCCGTCTTGGATTTGAAGGTCAACAATAGGTCAAACCAGATTCTTCTCTCCAGTACCCTGGAATAGACTCTCCCAGGGAGGCAGACGAGTGTGATCCCCCGATAGGTGGAACACACCCTCCGGTCCCCCTTTTTAAAAAGAGGGACCACCACCCCAGTCTGCCAGTCCAGAGGCACCGTCCCCGACGGCCACACGATGTTGCAGAGGCATGTCAACCAAGACAGTCCTACAACATCCAGAGACTTGAGGTACTCAGGGAGGAAACTACCTCAGTGACTTCAGTCTCGGTGATGGATGAACCGACCCCCGAGTCCCCAGTCTCTGCTTACTCTACAGAAGACATGACAGTGGGATTGAGGAGATCCTCAAAGTATTCCTTCCACCGCCCGACAATATCCCCAGTCGAGGTCAACAGCTCCCCACCTTCACTGTAAACAGCGTTGACAGAAAGCTGCTTCCCCTTCCTGAGGCGCCAAACAGTTTGCCAGAATTTCTTTGAGGCCGACCGGTAGTCCTCCTCCATGGCCTGGCCGAACTCCTCCCAGACCCGAGTTTTTGCTTCTACAACCGCCCGAGCTGCTGCACGCTTGGCCTGCCGGTACCCGTCAGCTGCCTCAGGAGTGCCATGGGCCAACAAGGCCCGATAGGACTCCTTCTTCAGCTTGACAGCATCCTTTACTTCCGGTGTCCACCACCGGGTTCAGGGGTTGCTGCCATGACAGGCACCGGCGACTTTACGGCCACAGCTACGGGCGGCTGCATCAACAAAGGAGGTGGAGAACATGGTCCATTCAAATTATGAATTTCTCAACCCAAAAAGTTCCAGAAACCATCAAACCAAACCAACCAAACCATAATTTCCAACAGGGTTGATGATAACCAGTTTGGATTTGGGGCTTTCACAAGGTTAGCCCGCACTGTCACAAATGGTATGGGGGCTAAATTTCTTTTTCAGCATTCATAGACGAAAGACCCACCGAGTATAGCTGTAGATGACCCCACTAGTACAACAAAACAACCAGACACAACAATTTCTTTCCACACGCCATCAGTCTGATGAGCAGCGTAATGACTGGAGTAATCCAAGGCAAAAGCACTCAATTGTGAGACTCAGAGGCAAGAGCTCAATTAAAAAACTGTTTTTACTTGCCACAAAAGGTTAAGTCCAGAGGTAACTAGTCAAAGATCAGGGAACTAGACTGGCAAGGAGAAGGCAAAAGCAAGGTCCAACAAAATGAAGGAAAGAACAAAAACCAGGACCACTAAAGCACCAAGACATTTCAGACTCTTGCTAATTACACAAGGCAGCAATAGCCATGCTTGAATTGAAGCAATGATGTTTGTTTCCTAAATTCCCTATTTACATGTATACACAGACACACAAAATCAGAATTTCGCAAAAAACAAAAAAAAAAAAAAAAAAAAAAAAAAAAAATTAGAGACCTTTTAGAGACCTGCGTGTGAAGGAGAGATACAAATGCAGAGAAATATGGTTGTTTGCAAGATATCCATGTGGTCAGGATAGTGAGAGACAGGTGAAACAAATCAGGGTGGGGTAGACATCACACAAACAAAAGACAGAGTTTAATAAAAACAGGAAACAATGAATGAATGGCACAAAACAAAGAAAAACATTAACCTAAGTATGATGTAAATAGTTGAATTAGCCATATAGGCCACTAACCCTGTATCACTAAAATATCCACTTACCTACAAATTATAAATCATATGTTTACAGTTTAGTAGTGTTTTCGAACATGTACTGCACATATCATCCACTGTCAAATTTAAATCCTGCACCTGTATTGCAATCATTTGCAGTAACAGTTTTATGAAGTGTTCCTGAGCCTAATAGTAGACCTCATACCATGCTTGTGAACAACTGAGCCTTTAAAGGATGCCCCTTTCTTACCCATTCATGATAATATCACCTGCTAACAATTAACCTGTTTACCTGTGGTATGTTCTGTAACTAGAGGCCTGGATTTTTAAAGGAGATCAATTTCCAGGACTCCTCCAGGACATTTTTTAATGATGTAGCAGGTGTATTTCTTGCCTTGTTTTAATATTCTGTTTCAATGTTTTCACTTTGATTTTATTTTTTATAGTATCATTGTATTTTATCTGGAAGAATAAAACATATCATTATAAGGTTTATGAACTTATAAACTGTATCCCCTTTCTCTTATGAATTAAATGAACCATTGCTGCCTGAACATCAATACCTAAATAGCCTGAGGACCAACAACACAAATAGTAGGCTACAGTTTTGCCTCCTCAAATTTTATTCAAAGTTAGAGCCAAGTTTGCCTGCATTTTAGCTGACACCCACTAATTATCAGAGTATCACACCGTATTTTGGCCCTTTTACTAGTGGAGTCTTTAACAAGGCTAACCACAACGACTGTGAGCTACCATGACAAAAGTTAAACATTTCATGTCATGTCATGTGGATATAGACTATGGTCTGTACAAGGTCTATATGGAAATTTTCCTGAGACAACTTCTGTTGTGATTTGACAGAACAAATAAAATTGAAGCAAAAAGAAATGTCATGGTGCATTTTACATTAACAATGCAGCACTGTGTTTGAAGAGACAATACTAGCAAAGTAAAAATGTACTCTTAGCCAATATTTAGGCCTCCTATTCATTATCATCCAACTCTCTCAACAATGCCCAGCACACATTTGAAACCATTGCTCCCAGCCAAAGTTAAATGATAAACCTTAAACCCCTGCAGGCAAAACAAGGTAGCAAGCATCGTCAACTTCAGCAACGGAACCAACATGCTAACCAATTTAACATTCTTCAACCATTTAAACAAGTTGAGAAGAAAGCAGCGTTAATCTGTAAACCTAATGAAAACTCAGTCACCTGTCAGCAGTGACTACAATTTACATTTGAATGATAATACTTCATCAGAGTTTCAGCCACTTAAGTTATAATGTCATTCAACCCGCACATGCTACAATATGAGATGACTTGGGGGGTGTTCACACCATTTCCACAACCTAGGCAAGAGCAGCCTATTCAAATTACTTGTCTGTAAACCACTATTTGAACCTTGACTGTTATCTGCGTATTTAATGAATTGTTGAACAGTAGGTGTAATGGTGGAATAAAATATTTAGTCATCAAGATAACAACAAAGGACAGCACAGTGGACTGCTCTCTTCATGGATTTTCATGCTGCTTCATATTGGAGTACTTTCATTTTACTACAAATTATCTCAAGTACACAGTGTTGCCCCTGTCCCAACTTGTTTGAAAACATACAGTATTGTTAGCATTAAATTCAGAATAACAATATATTATATATACAATATATATATATGAAGTTGATAAGGTAAAACATTGAACATATTGCCTTTGGACTGTTTTCAATTGAGTATATGTCACAAAGAATTAGCATATTATCACATACTGTCTAATGTTTTCCACAGCATCCTTTTTTGAAATCGGGGTTGTCCATGCATACACTTCACTTCATATCCATTGAATATTCATTACTTTGCACGATTTGTATTGTATGTATACAATTTATTGAAAAGTTTGAGTTGTACATACATAAGCCCTTGGATTGCATCGAGTCAGTCTGTATAAGATGGTTTGTTGGAAAAATCATCGGACCAAAACAATGAGCAAAGGCTGTCAGTGCACTGATTCATTGGGAACAACAGTACGAACAATTCTCTCACATTTCAGAACATCATTTAGAATCAGAATCAGAATCAGAATTCCTTTATTGATCCCCGAGGGGAAATTGTTTTTGTTGCAGGTGGTCCTTACAAGAATAAAATTAGAATAAAATTAGAAGAGAAAAGATATTTATATTTATATTTATATATAAGTGCTGTCAATTGATTAAAATATTAAAATATTTAATCACAATTAATCTCATGAAGGTCATAGTTGACTTGCGATTAATCGCAAATTAATCGCACGTTTTTATCTATTCTAAATGTCCCTTGAATTATCATTTTAATACTGTTAACATGGAAAAGTGGATAGGCTTGCTTTGTGCAAATGTTTTTTTTATTGAAAACAACAACGTGTAGTGTTATATTTCACACTAACATTCTCACTTTGAGCAGTCATTCACATTTGAATGAATCAAATCTCACACAATTTAACAGACAATAAACAGATGAAAAATAAATACTTGGTTACAAAAAAGCCCATTGTCGCTATGTCATTAGGCCTCACTGAAGCACATCTGTGCAAGTTTGAATCTAAGGATGCACCGTACCTCTTCGCGGAGATGAGGATACTTCGGAAGAAAATCCCAAAGGGAACAACTACAGCACTTAAAACACTTTGATACCTCAAAGGGATTGAAGGAACTTTACCTAACTGTGAGATTGCACTCAGGATCCTACTGACTTTTCCAGTAATGGTGGCATTGGGCGAGCAAAGCTTTTCAAAGTTGAAACTAATTAAAAACTATTTGCGCATCTCAATGTCACAGGAGGTGACATGGATCAGTTCAAAAGGACATTGCATCTAACCTGGATTATAAAGATCTTAGTGCTGAGTTTGTGGCCAAGGAGGCAAGGAGTCTCTCACTGAAAGTACTCTTGTGCCTGACCAGCACATCATGAAGTTGGTGTGAGACGTTGTCCAAGATAGTCTGTAGCTTAGTCAGCATCCTCCTCTCTGACACCACTGTAAGAGAGTCACACTCCATCCCCACAACGTCACTGGCCTTGTGGATCAGTTTGTTGAGTCTGTTGGCGTCCACCATCCTCAGCCTGCTGCCCCAGCACGCAACAGCATAGGGAATAGCAATAGCCACGACAGACTCATAGAAAATCCTGAGTATAGTCCGGCAGATGTTGAAGGACCTCAGTCGCGTCAGAAAATAGAGACAACTCTGGCCCTTGTTGTAGAGAGCGTCAGTGTTCTTTGCCCAGTCCAGTTTATTGTCAATATGTAACCCCAGGTACTTGTAATCCTCCACAATGTCTACACTGACCCCCTGGATGGAAACAGGGGTCACCTGTGCCTTGGTTCTCCTCAGGTCCACAACCAGTTCCTTAGCCTTTGTCACATTTAATTGCAGATGGTTCTGCTCACACCACGTGACAAAGTTGTCCACAGCAGCCCTGTACTCATTCTCATCACCCTTACTGATACATCCAACTATCACAGAGTCATCAGAAAACTTCTGAAGATGGCAGGTCTCTGTGCAATAGTTGAAGTCCATGGTGTAGAGGGTGAAGAGGAAGGGAGAGAGAACAGTCATCTGCAGGGCCCCAGTGTTGCTGACCACTCTGTCTGACACATGGTGTTGCAGGCGCACATACTGTGGTCTGCCAGTCAGGTAGTCCACTATCCAGGACACTAGGGGGGCGTCCACCTGCATAGCTGTCAGTTTGTCACCCAGTAGAGATGGACAAATGGTGTTAAATGCACTGGAGAAGTCAAAAAACATAACCCTCACAGTGCTCGCCGGCTTGTCCAGGTGGGCGTAGACACAGTTGAGCAGGTAGATGATGGTGTCCTCAACTCCAAGTCGGGGCTGATAGGTGAACTGGAAGGGGTCCAAGAATGGCTTAACCATGGGCTGGAGCTGCTTCAGGACGAGTCTCTCCAGGGTCTTCATGATGTGGGAGGTCAGTGCCACAGGTCTATAGTCCTTTGAGGCCCTGGGCCGTGATGTCTTTGGCACAGGAACAAGGCACGGCGTCTTCCACAGCATGGGGACCCTCTGGACACATAGGCTCACGTTGAAGACGTGGTGAAGAACTCCACACAACTGGAGGGCACAGGCTTTGAGCACCCTGGGGCTGACACCATCAGGGCCTGGAGCCTTGTTTGAGTGGAGTCTCATCAGCTGTCTTCTCACCTGGTCAGCAGTGAAGCACACTGTGGAAGTGACAGGTGGGGGAGGGGTGTAGTCCTCAGGTTGGAGAGTACAGTCAGTCTGGCAGTCTGAGGTGAAGTGTGAAAAGGGCTCACATAGGAGGATGGGGGGGGTGGGGGGGGGTTGATAGTGGTCATCCAGGACAGGCAGCAGAGGAGTCGGAGGAGGGATGAGCCAGGCCTGAAGTGTCAAATCTATTAAAAAACAGATTCAGTTCACTGGCCCTGTCAACGCTGCCTTCAACTTCTCTGCTGTTGGTCGTTCTGAAGCCAGTGATGGTCCTCATTCCACTCCAGACCTCTCTCAAGTTGTTCTGCTGGAGTTTCCACTCCTGCTTCCTCCTGTATTTCTCCTTAGCCTCCATGATTTTCACCTTCAGTTCCCTCTGTACTGTTTTCACCTCCTCCCTGTTGCCAGCTCTGAAAGCCCTCTTCTTCTCATTGAGGATGACTTGGGTGTTTTGTCACCCATGGTTTGTTATTTGGATAAAAATGGATAGTCCTGGCTGGGACAGTGGAGTCCACACAGAAAGTGATATAGTCCGTGATGCACTCTGTGAGCCCATCAATGTCCTCCCCATGCGGCTCACAGAGTGCCTGCCAGTCTGTCACCTCAAAAAAGCCCTGCAGTGTCTCGTATGTCTACTCTGACCATCTCCTCACTGTCCTTGTGGTTGCAGGCTGACTCTTCATCAGAGGCACATAACAGGGAGTGAGGTGCACATGGTTGTGGTCTGACCTGCCCAGAGGGGGGAGGGGGGAGCAGCTGTATGCATCCTTGGCGTTAGCATACAGCAAGTCCAGGGTTCTCTCCTCTCTGGTAGGACAGCTCACATACTGAGTGAAATTGGGCAGTGTTGTTGCCATGGTGACGTGGTTGAAGTCACCTGAGATAGTGATGAATGCATTCGGGTGTCGAGTTTGCAGACAGGCTACGGCGGAGTGAATGACGTCACATGCCGACATCGGGTTGGCAGAGGGGGGGATGTAAACAGCTACGATAACGGCATGTGAAAACTCCCTGGGCAAATAATATCGCCTGAGCCCAACAGCCAACAGTTCAATGTCTGGGCAACAGATACGTTCCTTGATGGTAATGTGACCAGGATTACACCATCGGTTGTTGACTAGAATGGCGAACCCCCCTCCTTTAAGGTTACCGCACTCGGTGCAATCCCGGTCGGCCCGAACAGTCTGAAAGCCACTGATGGAGACGTCGTCGGGTATGTCCTGATGCAACCAAGTCCGAAAAACACATCAGACTGCACTCCCGGTACTCCCTCTGACTCCTGGTGAGTGCTGCTAGCTCATCCGCCTTATTTGCCAGCGACCTCATGTTGCCCATGATGAGAGAGGGGAGACGCGGCTTATATCTCCTCTTCTCCATAAGCCTCCATTGTCTTGACCCAGCTGTTTTCCTCTGCTGTTTCTGTCCTCCCCTGTATCCTCTGTGTATTTTCTTCCAGATTTCAGTGGGGATCTCTGATGTTCTGGCCGACAAGTGGGCCGGCCTCAGCGCAATCAGCTGATCTCTGGAGTAAACAATGCGGCCATGAAGTCGCTGCGCATCGGTGCTGTGTCCCGGTGAGAGTAGCAATTCCAAAGCGAGAAAACAGACCAGAACTCTCTCGGCCAACATGTTTGGAGAGGGCACAGATTCAAGATGATGGTCATAAAAATGCAGGTGGTAATAATAAAGAATAGAGTAAAAAAAAACTGTAAAACTAAGAAAACAAACAGGAGCGACTGCAACAGGCTGCATGCCCAGTCAGCACATGCGCACTGGGCAATTCTGTGTTAAAACCAACAATTTCCCTAACATAATCTTCGAAGCCCAGTCATATTGTGACATATTCATATATGTACATTCATATATTTGCATGTGGTCACTGCCTTTAATAGCATTACAGTATTGGCATGTCTGAACTGAATAACAAGAGTGTACTGTTGTCCATCACTCAGTAAGAGGAGAGGACAATATGACTGAAAGCATTCTTACCCAGTGAGAAGACAGGGTCTTCTGTCTATATCAAAATCTGGACTCATTGATTATAAATTAAATAAATAATAATAATAATAATAATAATAATAATAAATAATTAATAAGGTGCTACATGACCACCAACCCAAAAAAGGTGTATATCACATATAAAAGATAGCGAGAAAAAAGGAAAAAAGACAGAAAGGGAGAGAGAAAATGAAGCAGCAGTAATAAAATGTAAATGAGAGGAAAAGAAATCCATGTATTGTACTCCCTGATGAACACCAGCAGGACATGTACATGTTCTGTTTCAATCATCACACACATATCCATACAAACATGCTCTTCCTTCTTGTCATGCAGTTACTGTGCCCTCTTTAATGTATTGCAGTAGATTGCACAGTAGTATCCGAACTGTTATTTTAGTAACACTGTGATATAATACCATTACCATAAAAAATAAAAAAAAAAACCAAAATATTATAGAAAATTTAGGTCATGTCATTTACCTCTATATAACTCAAGGTTTTATATGGTTGGTATGGTTGGCTAAAATGTTAAAGCTGCACTAATCAATATTTTCATTTTATAATGGGGCAGATGACTATGTATAATGTGAAAGGTGTCACCTAGAATTATCACCTAAATCTGCAGTCCCCCTTTAGCTGTAGGGAGCATTTTAATGTCTTTCAACTCATCAGAATCAGAATCAGAATCGGCTTTGTTGACTGTGTGTGTGTGCAAATACAACAAACCTTACTCCAGTTTAAGCTTTGCACTCAATGTATTTGCACAGGAAAAAAGACATACAGCTCAATGAAGACAAAAAAGACAAAAGAACAAGACTGTACAAGAAGTAAAAATCGAAAATATTATTGGATTAATAGCCAGTGGATATTTTGGCATCAAAGGGTTAGTGACTGCTAACTGTTTGTTAGGGTGATAGCTTGTGGGAAGAAACTCTTTGTGTCTGGCTGTTTTGATGTTCAGTGATCTGTACTGCCGTTGCAGTCTGTTCTTGTCCTGTTTGGTGGCAGACTCAAAACAAATGCTGATGAATGTCGATAGAATAGACTGGACTATGTGTGTATCTGTGTAGAATTGAATCAACAGCTGCTGTTGAGGCAGGCTGAACTTCCTGAGATGACGCAGGAAGTAGATCTGCTGTTGCGCCTTCTTGATGATTGAAGCTATGTTTGAAGTTCACCTTAGGTCCTGGGAGATCGTGGCTCCCAGCAACCTGAAGGTTTCCACAGTGGAAACAATGTTGTTGAGGATGGTGAGATGGGGCAGTGTTGAGAAGCATATGCTGAAGTCCACTGTCATCTCCAGAGTTTTGAGTGTGTTCAACTCCATGTTATTCTGACTGCACCAAAGGACCAGCTGTTCAACCTCCAGTCTGAATGCCACTTTTCAGTAAGAAAGATTTCATAAATCCAATGTACACTACCTGCCCAGCATCAAACAGCAATTAGACAAAGTTAGCAGCTAGCTGGTGAACATAGTGGAAAATTTTGCAGCAGAGGACTCTGTCATAAGAAAAGAAATAAAATTCAAAAAAATTCCCAATTGCTATCTGTAGATGAGGGTGCAGTTGCAGGCGAACAGTTCTTATGATCTCATTTTGAGTTTGTTGAAGCCATATGAGCAGTTCGGTAAGCCCGTGTTGTAGATAGCAGTCTTTTATGTATTACCTAATTAACAAAGTACAACTGAGGCAGATGGCACCCGAAGATAAGCGAGGGGTATCACTTAAGTTATTGCAATTTATCCTGTGGAGAACATTAATACCTGTACCAAATGGTGGACAGGTGAACGACCACCCTGAGACTGCTCTACCACAGCAAATGACTTTATTAAACTCAAAAACAATGACATAGATGTTATGGTGCTGAGGCTAAACAGCAAATAAAAAAGTCAACAAACCATTTCGCTGTGCTTCAGTAAATTTGTTGAACAGTCCTTTGAAAACTGTACATTGATGATACAGAAAGGAGTGAGTGTTAAAAAAAGAGAGGGATAAAAGAAAACTGTAGCTGGGTTACACAAGGGTTACAGCTACAGGGGGACATACCAAAATGATAGCTGAGTTGCACCAAAATGGAAGGACAGAGGGCCAAGACGACTGCAAAGAGACGACAAGATGGAGAGGATGTTTGAGAGAGTATGACAGAGGAGGATGGGTGGATAGAAAAAGGAGAGAGTCTCAGAATGGGTGAGTGTTGGTCTCTGTTCACAGAGGCTGACCCAGATGCAGCTAAATTAGACAGGTCTGTGGAGTTGTACGTGTATGTCTGTTTGTGGATGACAGCATAGGTCTGAGAGCAAAAGAGCTTTAAGTACAGAAAGACTAAAAAAATAAAGGTGCTACATATAGCATACAGAACTTCAGTACATTTTGGTACTGGCTGAACTAAAAGCTAGCACTGAATGCTTGGTGAGATTTATATTCTTCTAAAAGACTCCAATAGTACAAAGTACAAAACATGGTCCATAGTACAAAACAGCATATGTATATACAGTTGTATTCAAAATAACAGCAGTCCAATATCACTAACCAGATCAATCACTGTTTTTGGTAGACACTATATCCCTACATGGCAAATAATCTACTAGTAGGTGTAGTAGGTTAATAGAAAACCAACATACCCAACAGTCATGACATGCCTCCTGCTGATTCTATGTAATTGAATCGTTAATTGAAATGGACGTTTTCAAAATAATAGCAATGTGGATTTCAATTAGTGAGCTCATTCATTCCGTTAAAAAAACAGGTCAAACAGGAGGCCCTTATTTAAGGACGAAAGCAGCAAATGTTTTACATGCTGGTTATAATGCGTTTCTCTCTGAAAATCAAGAGTAAAATGGGTTGTTCCAGACATTGTTCAGAAGAACAGCACACCTTGATTAAAAACTTGATTAGAGAGGGGAAAACATATAAAGAGGTGCAGAAAATGATAGGCTGCTCAGCTAAGATGATCTCAAATGCTTTAAAATGGCAGCCAAAACCAGAAAGACGTGGAAGAAAATGGAAAACTACCATTCGAATGGATTGAAGAACAGCCAAAATGGCACTCAGCCAATGATCAGCTCCAGGATGATCAAAGAAGGTCTAAAGTTACCTGTGAGTACTGTAACAATTAGAAGACACCTATGTGAAGCTAACCTATTGGCAAGAAGCCCCTGCAAAGACCCATTGTTGAAAAAACAACTTGCTGAAGAGGTTACAGTTTTCCAAAGAATACATTGACTGGCCTAAAGAGAAATTGCACAACATTTTGTGGACTGATGAAAGCAAGATTATTTTTTTTGGGTCTAGGGGCCGCAGACAGTTTGTCAGACAATCCCTAAACCCTAAACACTGTGAATACAGTGAAACATGGTGGCGTAAGCATCTTGATATGGGGATGTTTCTCATACTATGGTGTCGGGCCTATTTATTTCCTAGTGAACTTGTAGTTTTTTATAAACTGTGGCCACTGCCAGTAATGTAAGAAAAACTACAGGATCCAGTAGTAAACTGGAAACAAAACAATTGGCACGCTCCACGCACGTGTTTGGTCTTGCCTGCTCGCTAGCTGTGAAAGAGTAGGCTATGCGTTTGTGTGGATGTCAAGCGCAATAAACACCTAAATGGATCCGAACAAGATTCTGAATGGAAAGTTTAGTTTCAAAAAGTTGCCAGATGGGTCGACTGACAAGGACAAAGTTATCTGTGTGTGAACTGAGTTATCACCGTAGCACATTCAGTCTGAAATACCACTTGACGGCCAAACACCCAGTGAATGCGAATTCTCCGCCACCTCCTTGTCAAAACCAGGCGACAATGGATGGCTTTCGACAGAGGCATATGGATGCTATTATGTTCAAAGGAAACTTAATGTAGCAGGACGAATGGGGCGTTCCGCTCCGTCCTTTCTGCTCTCTCTCTTTCGCTCTCTATCTCTCTCTCACAGCTGGCACCATAATTAGTAGGCGGCGCTGTGAGAGCGGTGTACATATATATGCACTGGCACACACCTGTCACACATCTGACTACTCAAAGCTGGTGCAGTGCCGTGGCTTGGTCGAGGTAAGGTGGCAGCGTGGGATATTTGATCCGCTTTTGGTACCTGCTTTGCGGGGGTCTGGCATTGTTTTACGGTAAGCACGTTTCCCTCTTTGCTCGTCCGACCGCCAGCGCACACCGCTTATTCTTCCGTGTTGTGTGTCCATAGCACGCTGTGTTGTTTGACGGGTGGCTGGTGGTGTTGCTCGCCCTCTGCTTGGGACCGGTTCATCGTGGTCATTTTATCCATGAGGTAGGCCTGCGTACTTTTATTGCAGCTGCTTCTTTTGAGATGGGTTTTGGTGCAAGCAGTGACCACATTTCTGTTTGCTCCTAGCTGCCTGTGTGATGGTGATGATGTGTGAGCTGCCCTCATCGCGGCTCCAATTTCTCCCACCAGCTTCAACTCACTAGCCGGCTCAGAGCCTCAGTGTGCAGCCCTGCTAAAGCCGGCCGTCACTCCTGCAGATCTACTGTTTGTGTTTTACTCGTGTTCATGTCTCTACACTATCGTATCACACTGTTCCAGCCCTGTTGGCCGCTGCGCTTGCAGTAGGCCTGGTTTTACTCTTTTTGGCCACAGTCGGGTTTTGTTATGTGCACATTGTCCGTTGTATTGTATTTTCTTTGTGTTTATTTTACATTCCTTTTTGGTTATGTAAATTTGGTTCTTTTTTGTTTATTTTATTAACATATTGTCTATTGCTGGCTTTCTAACTGATTTTGTGTTTGCGTTGAACAGGAGCTGTGGGCCCCCGGTGCATGGCAGCCCGGTCCACTGGTGGTGGTATCCCGTTGCAGTGAAGTGCACTTTGGGTGTCCTTATTTTTTTTCACGTGGTGTTTAGAGTAGAGTTCCTTCCCTGCTGGCTGCACTGGTAAGCCCCAGTCCTAGTTCCTTTTTGATGTATATGGTTTAAGTTTATTTCTTTTGGTTTGTTCTAGCAATAGAGAATTATGCAGACTATGTACACCTGTTCTTGAAGCAGAATGAATGGTTAACTGCCATTTTAATTGATAAAAATAAAATTTGTAAATTGTGGGATCACATCTCTAGCCACTCATTGTGTCCTGAACCTGTGCGACCTTAGGTGTTATTTGACTCTACATATGAAAACTATTTCCTGGGGCGAAATACCCCAGGTGGCATTGTCTGCACACTCTTAAGAAAAACCTACCACCCTGCCACATTAAGAAAGGAAAGTTTAAGCCATGGTTTAAATGCACTATAGCCTCCTAGTCCTAGTTTAAAATGATGTGCACTTTGTAACTTTATTTTGTATCACCCTCTTTTGATCCCTTTGAAAGGGTTGTGGAAGGGGCTTTTTTGTAACCAAGTATTTATTTTTTTTTGTCACCTGTTTATTGACAGTGTTAAATTGTGTGAGATTTGATTCATTCAAATGCTCAAAGTGAGAATGTTAGAGTGAAATATAACACTCCAACACATTATTGTTTTCAATAAAAAACATTTGCACAAGCCTATCCACTTTTCCATGTTGATGTATTAGAGTATTAAAATGATAATTAATGGGACATTTAGAATAGATAAAAATGTATGATTAATTTGCGATTAATTGCGAGTTAACTATGACATTCATGAGATCAATTGTGATTAAATATTTTAATTGATTGACAGCACTAGTTTGAATACATCAAAATATTTGAAGAGGTCATTTTGCCTCATGCCGAAGAGGAGATGCCCTGTTTCAACAAGACAACGACCCCAAACACGCCAGTAAGCGAGCAGCATTTTGGTTCCAGACCAGCAAGATAAACATTATGGAGTGACCAGCCCAATCCCCAGACCTTAATCCAGTAGAAAACTTGTGGGGTGACATCAAAAATGCTGTTTCTGAGGCAGAACCAAGAGATGCAGAAGAATTGCGGAATGTAGTCCAATCATCCTGGACAAGAATACCTGTTCACAGGTGCAAGAAGTTGGTCGATTCCATGCAACAGAGATGTGAAGCAGTTCTCAGAAACAGTGGTTATGCAACTAAATATTATTACGTAGATAGATAGATATGTTTTTTATTTATTTAATATTCATTTTTACTGTTATTAAACGCTTAATGTTTGTTAGGATGAAAATTTCAGTCACTGCTCACTATCAACCATCTTATCTGGCTCTAGTGGAAAATATTCCTCCTGTGTATCTTCACAGCTCTGTTGACATTTTCTCAAGTTTAACTAGCTAATTAATTTGTCCATTACACATTAAAGGCACTGCCCAGGGAGGAGCAGCAGTCTATTTGAGGGCAATGTCATAATCTGCCCACAGGCAACAAGGATAGAAGAAGAAAAAATTAAGGTAGAAGAGTAAGGAAGCTCCTCCTACACAGAAGTCCACCTACACAACTAATATATAGAATACTGTAAATTGGCCTGGTAATTCATTTTGCTTGGGATTAGCTAATGGCACTTTTACTTTGTTTCTTTTACTATAAAATACTTGTACTGCATGTACTGTTTTTCCACATTCTGTGGTCAGTGTAAAACTACTTCAGGCACAGAACCTTGTGCTGCTTAAAGGATAATTCCACTTTTTTGCAACTTGTTTTTGTAGTATGGGCAATCATTTCTATCAGTTATGACAAAACTGCTCAAAATACACTGACCGTCTTGGGGGTTTGTTTAAGAACTTGTGTCTCTTGCCCTTGGTTTCTAGTCAGAGCTGTCACCACATTCACAGATCTCAGCAATTAACTTGATGAGTACATTGTTATTATAACCAATGACACATGACACCCCAAAATTTCAAAAATGAGACCCACATTGTAAGTAAACAGAAATAACCTTGTTGATCCAAGGAAAAAGGTTTCTCTACTGCGGCATTCATTATCCATCATGTTTTTGGTTTGTGCCTGTGTATACATGTGTCTGTGTATGTATCTATTACAGTCATGTAAAAAATTATTAGACCACCCCGGTTTTCTTCAATTTCTTGTTCATTTTAATGCCTGATACCACTAAAGATATATTATTTGAAGAATACAATGAACACCACAGCTGATTCCATAACACTTTATGTCCTATTTGACATGCTTAAGCTTAATTTTATTCCCAGGGTATATAAGAGGCTATTTCATGTCATAAGCAGCGCTGCACGTGCAAAGGCCTAGAGTGGTTTCCTGCTTACATTCACGCCATAGCACAACTCAGAAGTTGTCAGCTCTCACATAATGCCTAAAACAAAACAATTATGTGAAGCCACAAAGGCAGCCATCTTGGCACTGCTGGAAATTGGCATGAGTGAGTGAGAGACAGGTAGCCAAAAAACTGAAGATCTCCAAGACAGCCGTTCATCACACCAAGAAAAAGCAAGCCGAACATGGTACTACCAAATTGCTAGCTGGTCGAGGCAGGAAATGTCTTTGTAACCCACGAGAGAACCGTGCACTCATCCGTTCCTGTCCGTTCCCATTCCTCAGGAATTGTCATCAGACCTCCAAGGACCTTAAAAATGAGTGGGCACTGTCCAGAAATGTGACTTGTTCAGCAAGGACAGTTCGAAACCGACTTCTTGAAGCTGGTCTGAAGTCACACAGGGCACGGAAGAAGCCCTTCATCAACGAAAGGCAGAGGAAGGCCCGGTTACTCTTTGCTCGGGATCACAAGGATTGGACTGTTGATTGGGCTAAAGTTCTCTTTGGTGATGAATCCAATTTTGAGTTGATGCCCACTCCAGCCAGCTGGTTAGGAGGAAGGCCGGAGAAGCCCACAAACAAGACTGTCTTGCCCCTACAGTAAAACATGAGGGTGGATTGGTGATGATCTGGGGTTGTTTCAGTATGGGTGGAACAGGGCAAATGCAATTGTGTGAAGGGCAAATGAACCAGGTCACATACAGGGCTACTCTTGAAAACAGTCTTCTTGCATCAGCTGATAAACTCTTTCCTGCCTCTAATGACTGGATTTTCCAACAAGACAATGCCCCTTGCCACACGGCAAGGTCAGTTAAAGCCTGGATGGAGAACCAGAACATTCAAACCATGCCTTGGCCTGCTCAATCACCAGATCTAAACCCAATTGAAAACCTGTGGAACATCGTAAAACTCAAAATGGAGAACCACAAGCCCAAAAAATTTTTGTAACAGGAATGGGCTGCTGTGACAGCAGAACAATGTCAGAAGCTGGTGGAGAGCATGCCAAGATGCATGGCTACAGTCATCAAAAACAATGGTTATGCAATCAAGTACTAACTCCTGTGTGTATCATGTGACTAACAGACAGAAAAGAAAACATGGAATGCCTAAAAGCACTGTTTTTGGCAGTAAAATGCCATAGCTATTGATGTAAGAACTTAAGTGATTTTGGTTATTATCAAGAAAACCATGGAAAATGGCAAGATATCAGCTCTTAAATTAAACTCTTATGAGCTATTTTTGTTGTTATCATTATATTTGTCCAAACAAATGTACCTTTAGTTGTACCAGGCATTAAAATGAACAAGAAATTGAAGAAAACAAGGGTGGTCTAATAATTTTTTCCAAGACTGTATACCTTGATAATGTAACCTGCATATTGTCTCCACTTCATTCCACTACTACTTTACACAATGGACACACAACCTGACATGCACTCCTTGTTCCCCACCCACATGTCCAGACACACCTGACAGAGATCTGCAATCTACTGAACACACTCTTATAGTTAGGAGTTGTTTTGCATAAAACACAAGCTAAAGGTAAACTAATTATTCGTTTGGACTTTTTAAGAAAAGGCCTTGTGCAGTTGATATTTAGGGTAGCGACGACGACAAAAAGACAGAAAAATCACATAATTCTGAAAAAATCAGAGTCAACAATGTCGCTCTTTCAAAGAAGAACTCTGACCTCTCTCCATCCTCCCTCCATCTATCCTTCAGCTCTAGCGTGCAAAGACAAGGGGACCCACCCACATGAGCTTAAAGTTATGTAATGAGATCATCTGGAGACTGATGTTGCATACCAGATATACCAAGCAGCCATTAGTGGCTTCTCTATAGCATCACCATTTGTTTCACTTGTACACATGCCTTTTAGGATAGTCACAGATGGATGATGGCAGGACTTAAGCTTGAGTAGCAAGGCTCAATGATACTAAAACCTCCAGATGATAGCAACAGCAACATGGGTTTCTTTAATCCTCCTTCCTGCTGTGTTTTTGTCCTAGATCTGGCTTTTACCTTGTGTTTTCAGGAAGTGAGATGTGGATGAATGAGTTAATGGGATGGTGGTCGAAATAAGGACAGATGGAGGTCAAGGGGATATGAGGAGAGTGGTGTGCACATCCACGTGTTGGATCACAGCATCATGGGGGGAGCAGAGGCCGGGTGAAATATACAGACACCTTAACACATGTATTTGTGTGTGTCCAAGACCTTGAAAGCCTCAGCGTGGCACACACACACACACACACACACACACACACACACACACACACACACACACACACACACACACGCACACACGTGTTAGGTTGTCACTTTTGGGTACATTTATCTCCCAGAGACTTACCCTTAACCCAAGTCTTCACCCTAAAATTTAATTATTTACATTGTGGGCACCTGCATTTTATAAGAGTTGTTGAACGCTTAACAGCATAACACATTGAGTGATATAGTAATTGTAACAATATTACCACAACCTTCTTAGTAGCACATTATAATTGTTACAGCAAAGAAGTAGTATATAACTTGTGCATTTTTTAATGCTTTACCCCCAGAACTGCAGAAGATATCACCTTTGAATTCTGACTTTTTTACTATTTTCAGACATTCTAATGATGAAACCAACAAGTTTTCAGGATCTGTTCATTTCATAAATCCATTTTTTTAATTATTCAATTAGTTTTCAATTAGTCTACAAAATATAAAATATTGAAAAATTTCAACAGTGAAAAGCAGTGAAGGACACAGCAATAAGGGTTATATAGCTTAGCATCTTTACGAGCAATAATACTCTGCAATAGCTGTGTAAGGGCCTGCCTGCAGACAAAAGACACAGATTACCCATTTTCTACAAGAAAGTGAAGGGGAACTTCGAGGCCCCACTCTCTTCCAATTAAGTAGACTTTCTGCTGTTTCCTCCACTGCCTATGAGGACCAGCCTGTCATTAAAAGGCAAACAAAGCAACGCAACAACCCAGTCTTCGTGTGAGCTCAACAAAACGCTGCAGGACTTAACCAGACAGATTTAAACACACATTAATTGCACCCAAACACTCACAAGTAAAAGGCTATTGTCTGAGCAGAGACAGCTTAACAATAGCTTATCAATGTAAGCTTTATTGTTGTGTAAGTATTTTTGTATTGTGGCGAAATGAACGGACAGCCAAGCCCTGGTTACTGATACTTTGAAATATTCCAATCATTGTGCCTGCTGCTTGTTGTGTGCTTAGCATTTTACATCGATTATGTGCCCCTTGCTGTCAGGCTTTGTTTTTTGTTGGTTTTCTGCCATTGTGTTAAGTCGGGGAGCTGCATTTACTGGTTAAAGGGCTGCTGAGGTTGCATCCCGGGTTTCTGAGTGATAAAAGACACAGTAACTGTGTCTTTCTGTGGCAGTTAAGACCTCGTTTGCTTCCCCTGAGTGCCTCTCTGACTCTCTCCCCTTCACTAACCTACACAAACACCCACCCACATGCCTCTATCCACAAACACATACAGTGAGTCTCAGATAGTGTGGTAAAATAACTCAGATTTGCTCCCCACCATCTTGTTGTCAGAGACATGTAACAACATCCTCCATTGTGCTTCTCATATCTCTTTGTCATGCTTTGCGGTCTTGAACCTCATGTGAAGTAGCCAATGATCCAGTCACATCTGCCATCTTGCCTTCTCTCTCTCCCTTCCCCCTTTACCCCCTCACACGCTTGCTCACACAAGCGCACAAACACATGCCAGACGCTTGCTTTCTGCCTTACGCTTGTTAGTATATTTGCTTATTTGGGGTGGCCATAGCTCATGAGGTAGAGCAGTCTACGACCTATCAGAAGGTCGGTGGTTCAATCCCAGGTCTCAGCAGCCTACATGTTGAAGTATCCTTGGCCAAGATACCGAACCCCAAACTACCCCAGATGCTGTGCCATCGGTGTGTGAGCCACCGTACAAATGTGTGTGTGAATGCAGGCTTGTTGTAAAAGCGCTTTGAGTTGTCATCAGACTAGAAAAGCGCCATATATATACAGTCCACTTACCATTTGTGTTATAGCTACTTGTGTTGTTGTAGTTGGACAATAGATGTTTACTGATTGAAGGATTATTGATTGTTGGTCAGGACTGCTGAAGTAACATAAGGCTGCTGTACATTTATTGAGCAGTTGCCTCTGATTATTTGTGCATATCTGTTGTGGTAACAGCTGGTTGTGAGGATCAGTGCTTGACCTTATTATTATTAAATGTATTATAATGTATATATGTGTAATTATAATGTGCGGTGTGTACAATGTTGTAAATAAATGACAAAATGTTCTAAATAATAACAGTGTTGAAATTGATAAGTTTGGACTTATGTGAAATTACATATCTTCAGAGAGAGTAAAGTATCAAAACAAAAAAAACAAAAACAAAAAAAAAAAATCCAAGTACCAAGCAGTCCAACACAGAGCTATTCTATTTACAATGATATATAACAAAGAAAAGCAATTAATCCTCAGATCTGAGTGGCTAGAACCAGAGAATGTTTAGCTTGTTTTCTAATTCAAGAACTGCTATAATTTAAATTAGTGCACCTGTATTTCACTAAACCTAACTTTCACTACACTATAGTTTGGACTGGCAGGGACCAACCTTTTTTCTATTAAGGGCTATTTCAGTTTTTATAACATCTTTCAGAGGACATGCTAAATTATCGAGCAAATATATCACACTAACCCCAACAAGATGGCTGGAACTGTTTTTCTTTGGCAAGGCATTTGATGTCAGATGGTAGTGATGATGCTACTCCGAGCTGGTTTTCCAGGTTTGGGTCAGTCAGTCTTGAGCAGAACTGAGTCTTTGCAAGAGTCAGTTATGAAACTGCTTACAGTAGTAGGTTGTCCCAAACAAAGGTGCAAACTTCAGTGCTTGTCCCTTTAGAATGGGGAAATCCTCATAACGTACATATAGTTTACAGAAGTCCAGCAGATGGAGGTTGATGTACCTAGCTTTTAGCCAGCTCAATAATTTCATGTTACAGGTTGTCAGGCACATCAGTCGGTTTCACATTGAATGGCGTAGCAAATATGTCTAGTTCTTTTTGTCGACTTTTTCTGTCCTGCAATGTATCACCATGTGCCCAAGGCTGTTTACACACTCAGCAGCATATTCAGATGTCATAGCAAATTTTGCTCTTGCAAAGCAAGAAAATGCACAATGTTACATCTTTTCAGTTGCACCTGCACCAGTGTACTTAATTTCCTTTTGTGGGTCAACCATCGCCATGGTTCCATGTGTGGGAAGGCCACTTAGCTTTTCAAATGATAGCTCAAATTTGTTAACAGCCAGAACAACTTGCTCAAACAAATCCTCATTGTTGTAAGTTTCATGCATTGCTTGCAAAGACAGCAATTCCTCCCTAGTATCAAACTCTGCTACAATCCTGCAGTGACCTTCAGTGTTTTTTCAATATCTTGCTCCTTATTAGTAATCCACTCTGAGATTGTTCATCGAGAGAAAGTGACACTTTGGAACAATTTTTACTTTGTCTTCTTCTCCTTGTGAGTGAGGCTTCAGCTTTATAGCAATTACCTCACTCACCACAAAACCTGAATGCAGTCTTATGAAAGCTGGCCCTCCAAACTAGAGCTGTAAGTTCATTCAAACATATTTTTTAGTGATGCACAATATGTAAAATTTCAACCGATATCGATAACCGATAATTGCCTGCTTTTCATGGCCGATATCGATACCGACAACCGATAACTTCATATTTTTATATTTAATATAACTTAATATAATCTGCAGTTTGTGCATCCAGGAGAATAACAAATCTAGGATGCAGTGATGAAAAATTGATATTTTAGTAGCTCTGGCCTATCTATAACAGCAAACAATTTTGGCTCTTTCAAATGTTAATTTATGTTCATGTCATATCACACAAATATTTGCTGTAAATACCAATAACAGCAGCAAAGACACTCACAGGTCAAACATTTACCATATGAAATGAATCAAATGCAATGTCCATATGTCTGTGGTAAAACTTGCGCGTTCTTGTCGATCAAGTTGTCGATGTGTGTGGCAACGATATAAGATGGCAGGCAGGCACACATCCTAGAAGAAGCGATGGTTTGGGAGGGTGTAACGTGGCTCCAAATGTGCTATTAACTTGCGAAAACCCAGGTTCTCAACGGCACAAAAGGCTGGTTGTCCAACGCTATGAATTCCATCACTTTGCCATTAATGGCTTTAGACTTTTCACTGTCTTTGGAAAAGTTTTTACAGTTCTCAAACACCTGCTGAATGGGGACATCCACACTCCATGTTGTTGTTTTAGCCGTAGCACCGCTAGCTGCTACCGCAGCTGCTTCATATTCTTTCAAAACTGCTTCGCCGCGATGATGACTTTTCAGGTGAGCAATAAGATTTGTTGTGTTAAAACTTGAAGTCTTCTTTCCCCCTCTTAGAATCCTCGCTGAACAGGTTTAACAAACAGCATTGCTGTTGTTATCTTCTGCCACTGAGAAAAACGACCACACTGGTGAGGCCATGTTGATTATTAGTCTGGCAGAGACTGGACCATTTCTCTTGGAAATGACAACATTCTGCATCTACTTTCCTTTTCTTGACAGTCCCCATAATGCATGTTATGACAAACGTAACTGCAACATGTATAATACGTTCACTTTGACCCTGACCCCGATAGGCATACAGCCAGAGGGGACCACCTGGAAGGATTCGTTGGTCTATTATTGTTTCTTTTATCACACAATACAAATTTGCTTTTTTGTATAAACTAACCCTCTTAACCCCACAACCTCTGGCAGGTTTGAAAACGATAAATATAAAATACAAAATTACACTACTTATCACAGCCAGAAACATGACATTACATAACAGAAATTATCATTTGATCTCCAAATTTCTGACAATCCTTGAATGGATCATGTGCTACAAATTCTTCCATTAGGGGAAAAAAAAAAATCTAACCTTCAAAAAGTGGTATTTCATCAATATCACTATATTCTACATGTTGCATTCCAATTTGGCAAAAAAATTAACCATTTGCACTAACCAAATCATGTAAAAAAAAAAAAAAACAGAAAATTCCGCAGTCCCAAGCACAACTAGAGAGCCTTAAATTATGCTGTGACCTACAGTCACATGACAGCGATTTAGCAAAAAGTCACCTGAACTGCAGGAGATGAGGCCAGCAGCCAGAAGGAGAAGGTGAGAGATTGTTTGCACAGGTTGTAAAAATGTAAATTTTTCAATATCAATAGCATGTGGAGCCCCAAGTTTATCTTTCCAAAGTTGGTAATGCTTGTGGACACTTGTAGTTGAATATACAGATTCTTTTAAGTTTTCATGAAAAATAAATAATCAAATGTTTTTCTTTTCTGTGATTTATAATGCTTATAACTCTCTTATAACTGTTATACAACAAAAACACATTTTTCAGTTCTCCCTACTTCTAGCTGTTTCCATAGAGGTACTGGACTTATATATTGCAGGGAAAATGAACCCACAGTGAGTAAAAAATGTCTAGAGACTGCTTGGAGTTCAGAGGGTTAATTGCCTCACGGGCAGGATCAAACGTTTGTGGGCAGGATCAAACCCAAGATTTAGACAGTGTACTAAACCTTTATCTTCACAAACATCTCACATAAACAGGCAAATTCTCAATAGGATACAGGGGCCTAACTCACAAAACTCTTTCTAAATATCTCCATGCCCATTCATTTGTTTTTTTTGTTATATGTAGATTGTTTGGTTGATTTTAGCCTGTACAAATAAATAAATCTCAAAGCACAAACTCAAATTTCTTTTAACTGTTAATCTTAAACCATTAATACTTTCACTACTGCATTTTTGTTCATTTCACTAAAGTTGTCTTGGGAGTATACTCACACTTAGTTTTTTATTGATTGATCGATTACAGTTGTGTGGGTTGAGCTGAAGTAATGAAAATAGATGTACATCATGATGAGTACCGTAACTAAGAACACTGAACACCATCCAAATCAGAACCACTCATCATGAGCCCAGTCTTGGGAAACTTCTTAACTGTTTTCATGAAGTGAAATGGGCCACTGGTGAGAATTTCTTGCTTTCCCAATTACATATTGTAGACATCTGGTACTCTCATAATGCCACTGTAACCAAGTCACATTCTAATCCTCTGTGTAACCCCTGAAAATAAAAGCTTCAGCATGCTATCAGCAACAAATCAGCAAGTTTTTCAGCTGTCAATTTAGTGAACAATTAGCCCTTTATGTAGAAAATCATACTGTATATATGCTATCACTCTGGCCAAAGACAGTTTAGATTAGTTTAGTTTGATCACAACAAGATGATTACTGATAATATAGTCCATATCAACATCCATATCCAGGTATTCACTTGGTTGCAATCTGCAACCTTACCACTAGATGCTACTAAATCCTACACACTGGGCCTGTAAGTGATACAAGCAACACAGAATAGCATAGTCACTGATATACCATTTCCAGGATTATTATTTATAGAAACTGAGCAACAACAATGCATGTTACTGTTTTTTTTTTTTTTTAACAGTGATTATAAAAGTGTGCACTGGTTCACAAAAAGCTGCACCCCAACAAAAATTCAATCTAATATTGCTACACTAAACCTAATCGGATCTATGTTGTTTCATATCTTTGTCAGTTTGAGCAATGGTAACTTACAAAATCTTTACTGTAATAACTGTTGGTATGTAGTGTCTTTATTGTTCAATAATCAATATTGATGTGGCTGTGCTTTGACAAATACTTAAAAATTGTTTTATATGTTTAAAATGTTTTAGATTATGTCTCATGTTAACATACAGGTACATTTGTGCCTACACTTTTTCTGTATATTTTCTTACAAATATTAATCACAGTAAGGCTTATGTTTTGGGAAATTTGAGTGGAACAAAAAGTACAAAGAATATTCATAGATGTACAACCAAAACAGTATGTTTCACTAACAGCCTTTTGACTCCAAACTGTCTGTTGTTCTAGCTTCCCACAAACTCTGTATGGACACTACCTTCTTCACAATTTAAACATGTGTTTTAAGTTGGTTGACAGTCAAAGACAAAGATGTTGAAACTGCCCCTCACCTGTTTTCTGTTCCATAGACTGGAGACCTACAACGAGCCCCAGCAGTACCACCGCAAAGCACATCTGGAGGGCAAACAAGTCCTTTCGTTTTCTCCGCCTAGCTTTGCTCCTCCGTCTGCTCAGCATAACTCCTCCTCTGACGACCGTCTCCGGTATGCCTTCAACCACCACGCGGGCCATGGCGCTCTTCTTTCAGCGAGCGTTCCAGCGGAACCCCCGGTGGTGGCGCAAATGTACAAGAAACTGAAGCGAGCCGAAGAGGAAGAGACAGACAGACGTGCTGTATGCGCACTGAAGTTATTCGACGAGCGCAGATATGACTGGCTTGTGGATGGATTTGTAAAGTCAACGAAAGTGTTAAAGCTGTAACATCCGGTCTCAAATTTCAAAGTAAAGCTTTTACGTTAACATTTGTGTTTTGTTTTTTTTTAACAAACAAACCAACAAACAAAATGAAGATTAAACATTATTTATCTCCAAGGTAATTTGTCCAAAATAATGTATATACATAGTCAAACAAATCTATGTTTAATAGTAATTGCTAGATATTCTAAATTGAAGGCTGCACCTGATGATGATTAGTTTTATGTGTGGTTCACATTGAGCTTACATTAATTTGGAATGAATTGTCCCATATCAAATTATAATATTCTTTTCTGGTTGGCTTTTGATGCAAAAATGCAAAATAGAATAAACTTTTATTAGCTGGAGGAATGGTAGCTATAATAAGATTATTCTGGATAGATTCAGGATAATGCATCACAGGATATTTTATTTTGATGTTCATATTTTCCGGTTCATGGCTAACCGCAAAGTATTTAACGCATTTTAAAGAGCTTTATGGTAAGTGCCTCCACCGTTTCTTCCTTCTCCATGGTTGGAGTTGGAGGGTGGGTTAGTGATACGGGACAGAAGTGTGGTTTCTCGCCGTGGATGCTCGAAGAGCACGTTAACTTTTTGCTTCTATGTGCTGCTTCGGAGATGTCACATGGAGAGGCAGAGGGAGGGGCTTGTGTGTGTGCGTGTGTGGGAGAGAGAGAGAGAGAGAGAGAGAGAGAGAGAGAGAGAGAGAGAGCAACACTGATTGGGCAATGTATTTTTACACTTGTCAGTGAAATCATTGAATTGAACTGAAATTTTCTGAACTGACAGATACAGCTGTTGTTGCTGTGGAGGAATGACATTGATGATCGAGGCAAATGCCTATATAGGAAACTGCGTAACGAAGTTATATTACAGTATGGTATTTCAGGCCCACTTATCTTCTGAAATGTCTATTTTACACTGTTTACACAAAACAAAAAATCATACATTTCAAAATTATTCCTTTGAGGACAAAAGGGTTGTGACCTTACTGACTGTTATAGAGGGGGTTTTGTAATTCCTATTGTATCACAATAATATATCTACTTTATACTAACTACTGGGTCAGACAGTTTGATCTGTGTATATGTAAGTCTAAGTCTAAAATGATATGCATTCTTTTTCTGAAGCTTCATAAATGTACTTAATCGGTTGTACAAAGTATTTATGGCGAGTTATCCAAACAGAAAGACTGAGGTTAAGTTCTAGAAAATCAGCCTCTTTGTGTGGCGTGAGTGGGTGGGCGTTACATATGGAGAGATACCAGATATTAAATGCGACAACGCCACCAGGTGAATTACACCCCAGGAAATCCTAACTAAGGTTTGCTTTAGTAACCAAGGTCACACAGGTTCAAATACCACAGGGCGAGACAGTTCCCAATTAGAACCAATTTTATTAACAAAAATTAGCCAAAAGAAAATATAGATAAATAAAGTCACACACCAGTTAAAGCTGCAGTAGGTAAGTTGTATAAAAGTATTTTTTTGTCATATTTGCTAAAACTGTCCCTATGCCCAGACAGCAGTACTTACATTAAACATGTACTTACCTACTGCAGCTTTAACTGGTGTGTGACTTTATTTATCTATATTTTCTTTTGGCTAATTTTTGTTAATAAAATTGGTTCTAATTGGGAACTGTCTCGCCCTGTGGTATTTGAACCTGTGTGACCTTGGTTACTAAAGTAAACCTTAGTTAGGATTTCCTGGGGTGTAATTCACCTGGTGGCGTTGTCGCGTTTAATATCTGGTATCTCTCCATATGTAACGCCCACCCACTCACGCCACACAAAGAGGCTGATTTTCTAGAACTTAACCTCAGTCTTTCTGTTTGGATAACTCGCCATAAATACTTTGTACAACCGATTAAGTACATTTATGAAGCTTCAGAAAAAGAATGCATATCATTTTAGACTTCTCGATCTTACCTATTGCAGCTTTAAACACACTAAAATGGGCAATTGGGCAAGGGGGAGTAACGACCAGACTGGGGCTTTCAATGCGGCAGGGCAACCAAAAGGGAGAAGGGGGTCCTCAAATGCATCACCTGTGACGCTGCAAACACACACACACAAAATCAAAAAAAAGGGGGGACCGTGAAGAACGCACCACCACCAGGAATTAAATTGCCTCAGTAAGCCCACAGCATCTGGTTACAGAGAAATACAGGTTAATAAAACATGCCCAAAAGCTAAACGGAGCTGGTTTGGACTAAACAAATGTTTACATAATTAAAGAATCCAAAAAAAAGAGAAACAATTTAGTAAACTAATCAATTCAATCAATGAAACTAAATAGACTACAAAAGGTGATAACTAAATCAAATTAAACCAATAGATGAAACCAAAATACCAAAGGAAATTACTAAATTAATTTCCAAGTAACAAAATCAAAGAAAACAAATTAATACATAAGGGCTTAAAACACTGGGCCCGTGTCACTCAGCGTGAGCAATCCTGCGGACTCCGGAGCAGTTTGTGCCACATAAGCTTCTGAAAAAGAGCGGACTCAGGCAGCAGTCAGCCGTACTGGACTAATGCGAAGTCCACTCCAACCCGACCAACCCGCAAAACAGAGCCAAAAAAGAATGAAACTAAGCAGGGAAATCAAAAGAAAACCAAAAGAAGTACAAAAGAAAAAGAAGAAAAAGAACCAAAACAGCAGCGCAGCTCAGAGAGTGGTGGTAGTGGTGGGCCAGGCAATTACACTAGGCCGCTAAAGAAACACAAACATAATATTTAGTAAATTAATAAAATGAAACCAACTTACCAATTTAGGAAGAAAAACTAAATCAGCAGATAGCAGCCACAGCAAACCCTTGGCAACCGGAGGATGTGAACCTTTGGACATGCAGCTCAAACGCACAGCCTAAAAATTACGCTCTGCATTAATCAGCTGGAGCCAAGTGACAAATGAAACAAACAGGAAGACAACGTGCAGACTAACGTACCAGAGCAGCAGGTAACCGTGCACAGCACAGCGGGGTGCCAGCGGATCACTTCTCTTCCCTGGCCGCAGCAATCGGCCACGCTGAAAGGAGAGGAGATCGTGTGACCAGCAAGCACGTTAATGCACAGGCAACAAGGAGAAGACGGCTGGGCACTTACATGAGTGGAGAGAATAGTGCACCCTGATGGCGATCACAACACCAGACCAAACACAATGCTGCCATGCCAAGCCAAAGCCACCATGTGAGCAAATGAGGAGAGGAAAGAGGAAGAGCAACCGCCACACACCTAGATAGGTGCACATGGCACAGCCCAGTGATCCCGGTGCCCGCACCGCTGGCACAGTGCCCAACAGTGGCCAGGCGGGAAACAACCTCCGGCCACATCTGGAAATTAATAAAGTGCAGCTATGAGTAGAAAAGTCTGTTGTAACAATGGCTCAGGAAAGGGGACTTTGAAGGGGACTGCCATTCTGAGCATTACCATTAAAAACAATCCGTCTTTTACCCTTGAAACAAGGCAGTCCAACTTATTGGGGTCACACCCTGTGACCTCAAATCAGATAGATGCTTTTATTCTAGAAGCAGAACAGAGAAAGGAACTTAAAAGTAAAAGGGAAGGAGAAAGTCAATAGTTTGGCCCTTGAACATATCACTTGAAAGTCACAAGTGAGCTGTCACATTAGGTTTTCCATTACTGTGGAACACATGATCTGACTACACGTGGCATGTGTAAGTTTTTGCAAAAATCACTCTAGCTCTTTGTTCATTTCTTGCCTTCCCATGAGGTGTCGAATAACATCACAGCAGGAAGGATGGAAACTGAAGACCCATAATACCATGTGAGAGATGGAAGACAGTGTGGCATTAGCAAATGAGCTCGCAGATTACACCCACAGCCCCTTGGCCCTTGTTTATACACACATACACACACCCACACACACACTTGTTTCAGGACGGATTGGTATAATCCTCATCCTGAGCAATAGCATGTGATGGCTATAATTCAAGACAATGACAGTGACATATCAAGTGTCCTGGATTAAGCAGCAGCTACATGTGGTTTATTATATCTACTCTTAAAAAACAAGATTTTTTTTGTTTCAGTACACATTTATCATTATTATTTATTTGCACCATGTGTGCTGGTTTACAATCTACAGAACACTTGATTTGTATATTGACATTATATGTTGTTGGTTATTGTTGCTTTTTTTAAATATATATATTTACATATACACCTATTTCTGAAGTACCTGTGTATATAATAGTTATATAGGGGTGGCTGTGGCTCAGGAGGTAGAGCAGTCGTTCGCCTATCAGGAGGTTGGTGTTTTGATCCCTGGCCCCGATAGTCCACATGCTGAAGAGTCTTTGGGCAAGATACTGAACCCCAAAACTGCCACCGATGCTGTGCCATCAGTGTGTGAATTCATATGTACGTCGCTTTGGATAAAAGCGTCTGCTAAATGACTAATTGTAATATTTATTTTGACCTGTCTTTGTTCAGCTTTGTTGTCCTTTTGTTTTGACTGTATGTCTATTAACTCGTTGGCTGCTTGTCATGAGTTTGACTCTTTCAGTTGGACTCTTTCAGCTGAACTGCACTCAACTCTCTTGTGGTGTAGTCAGCCTGGTTGTTTTTGGTGCTGACATGTTGACATTGTTCAGCATTCTTACTAGATCTTATGCTTTGATCTGGTTGGCTACAAGCTTGTATTGCATGACCTCGCCAAAGCCTGATGGAAGGTAGGATTGAATTCATCTGCTTCGATGTGTAGCCAATAATGAAATGTCCTTCCTGGGCTATATATAGCGCTAGGCAGGCCTTAGCCACTCCCACTTCCTTGTTTCCATTTTGTTGAGTTGAATATATAAGATGGGTTGATGGTGCTGCTCTTCCTTTCATCCCTGGTTGTGACAGGTTGTGTGTTGTTGTTTCCCCCTCTCCTTTTTATTTGTGGTACGTGCCAATTAGTAATGGCAAACTGAGGCTTTCTGAACCACTGAAGCTTTGCAGCCCATTGGTTTGCCAGAAGGTTTACTACCAGAAGCTTCAATCAGTTTTCATAGTGACACCTGCTGTGCAAAGAAATAAAACTAATTTTGCTCATCACCCGAGTGGACACTTTTTCTGTGGTTGTATATAATAAAACATTAATCGTTGTCACAGCTCTTTCACATACAGATGTTTATGCTCATTTGTAAAATATTTTTTGATTACAGAGGCCTGTATGAACACCACAAATAAAATTTTGTTTTTGTACTTGTGGAACTTGATGTGGGACTTTCATTGGGGTGGTAGATGAGAATGCTCATTGGTTTTTATTTTGAAACAGAAGTTTTTAACAGTGTTGGGGCTCAGACAGTTCCTCTTCTTAGAAACAATCTCTCCAGCCCTAGAAAATACCCTTTCACATGGAACAGACGATGCAGGACAACATAAAAACAGAGCAAGCTGGTAAAGATGGGAATGTTGGTGTTTCTGTCTACTCCAGTAGACAAGGGCATCTTCTGTTCTCGCCAGCTCACTTCCGCTGTGGCATCTGCTGTGGCACTTGAGCTTCTTCTACTTTGATCCACTGGTGTGTCCAGCAGATGCCAAAGATCATCTAAGAAATAAAAAAAAAACAAAAAAAAACATTAACAATGGTTCACATTCCTACCAATTAATGTTAATTTCGACAAAACAAAGAAACAGACTACTTACTGTAGGTGCTATATGCCGAGATGTTGATGTTTTATGTTTGAGTTGGCATCAACTGTCAGCTTGACACCTTTCATGCATGTCACGGGGGGTGTGGTTAAGGAGCAGTGATTGAGTTATTGAATGATTGGGCACCAGTCACCTGTTTACTGCAGCGGCTGGATGGAGGGGGTAGGGAGAACATATTTTTTTGTTGACCGCTTAATCTAACTGCCAACTAAGTATTGAAACACCTGGCCTTTGCCTTGCTTTGACTGTTTGTTCGGCGTTAGAAATAAATACAAACACACTTGGAAAATGCGGAAATGGCTTTGTCGTTTGTGTAGCGAGTCAGCAGTGCCATGCTCCCTCACTTAGCCTCTCAGTGACTCTGCTTTTTGTTTGGAGTCACTATACTTACTTTACTGCAGAAATCCTGATAATTTTGGCACATTCTTACTTCAGCCTTGTAACAGCCTCTTGAAGTCCCCCCTGACTTAAGAAGCCCTGTTTTTTAAACCTTGGTAAGGTGGGTAATGTCATCACACTTTGTGATTCCAGTTGTGATGAATTACATGAAATGCGCTGACCCGTCAGAGGAGGTTCTCACTAAGCTGTCCTCCACTATCTGAAGTGAGCCCTTCTGACTTGTTGACAACCGTGTCACAAAGCAGAAGCTTTGAAGCAGACACCCTCTTTTCAGCAGAAAGCTCAACTGTGGCCTGGTGGAATGGAGCAAGAACATGTAGTGCATCTTTAATTGTTTCATAATCCAAAGCAGTTGGTGCAGTAACATCTGTCCTCAAGGAGACAAGGGCCACCCTCACTGGCTCTCTCAGCTCAGCTGGACAAGTCTCTCCAACATCAGAAAAGTGCTGTACCAAGTTCCTTGAAAACCTTCTGAACAGTTTCAAATGTGTACCTGAGATCTTTTGGGTATTTAAGGTTTAAAACATAGATCAGTCCAAAGAGGTAAGCAAAAGCAGTTGGCTGGTCAGGGAGATCTTGAAGGACAATCTCTTCTTCCACAACAACAGTAACACTCGTGATGCAACACAGTGAGGATACCCACAATGAGGCCTTTTGTCTGCTCCTCTTCTTGGTCAGTGTCCTTGTGTTGACAGACAGGAAAAGAACACATGAATTGCAAATCAAACGACAAGACATTAGTCATTAAAATACTATGAATCAGAATAAGCTATTAGTCTAAAAAATAATTTCAAACTACTGGATAAACATTTTTTTTCCAAATAGAATTAATTAAGAGTTTGACATATTAACCATTTCCATCCCATACCCCACAACCAAAAATTGAACACCATATACACATCAACTGACATCAATTAGGCTACATCAAGTCATAGCCAGGACAGTACAACTATTGAAGACACTCTGGACATTGGGAAAGATGAAGGGAACAAGGACAGAGAGGTAATGGTTGAAGTCAATGTTAAATACAGCGTTATAAATACATTGTAATAACATATTTACAATTTATATTTATAACCACTCAGAAGACAGATCCTGAAGAGATTTTCCTGATTGTCATGGAGACACAAGGGAAGACCCTTCAATGCTGCAGTTTGTTGATGTGCAGTGATGTCAGATGTCTGAAACAAAAAGTTGCATGAAACATTACAAGATCTAACTGACATAGAAAGTAAACATGCAAGCAGCTGTCCTCTTCCATATCCAGAAAATTCCTGTTGATTGCATATCAAGGGTTTACTCCCTTTAAAGGGTAATTTGGCATTTTTCAACTTGGGACCTATGATTGCTCACTGTCAAGGTATGTCCCCTGAAAGTGCTTGTTTGTGTCACTGACAGGTTAAGAGTGTCAGTGTCTGACAACGTTATAAAAAGGATCCTGTGGCAGATGGGGGGATCCCTCCAAATCCTGGTGCTGCATGCTGATGAGGCTTGTCAGGATGACTGGCACCTGGCTGGGTGTTGGTGTGGCCACTGGGCCTTAGCAGAAGTGCTCAGCTCGGTGCAGGCAATCTCTCTCTGCAGTCCTTTCTGCTTGGACCTCCAACACATTGTGGGGGGATTCTTAGAGGCCTGCTTTTCTTTGCTTAGAGTGTTATGTTGGTTTGATTTTAGTCTCTCTCTCTCTGTCTCTCTCTGTCTCTGTCTCTCTCTCTCTCTCACACACACACATGTACTGGTTTACATTCTTGGTGGGGATGAAGTTTTTAAACATCACTTGTGGGGACCACCATTTCTAGAGGCTCTACAGGTCTGAAATAGCCATTGCTTAGTCAGCCTATATACACCTTCAAACCTTTGAAATGATGAAATTAAACGAAGTACGGGTCTACAACCCCGCTTATGGGGACTTACGGAGAAATTAATAAACATGCTTTCAAGGGACCTAATTTTCAAAATTTATGCATAATTTGCATACTTCACACAGATTCTCATGTCACAACAGGGGACCTCTTTTTACATTTACATTTTACAATAATGTAGTTTTGTATGAAGTACATCCTGAGTTAATTACATTCAAAGTGCAGTTGTATGTGATACAGGTCAGATTTTGTTAACCTTGGATGTTCATAGATTTTAAGGTCCTTCTGGCCTCTGACTCTTTCATCTGCCTCTTAAGCCAGGATTCACTGACCACCAAAACCTAATTTCATTACTGATGTGAGACAAAGAACCTCGTCTGTCAGGCCTTTCTATACATACAGTTTTTATGGGGTTAGGGTTATATAATATATTCATCTTCATCTCCATTGACGGACGTGGTATCATAGAGTTCTGAGTCTTCCAGAGATGTATCTTTTATCTAAAAACAAATAAATGATGTCACTTAAGCATAGACAATTTAAACTAAAAACAACCACAGTAAATAATGTACTGAATAAAAGATTCTGGGAAAACTTCTATGAAATTTATCGAGCCACTTAATTGAGAACTTACTGTAATGCTTTTTGTCCGTCTAAGTCTTGGTAAATATTCTTCATTTTCAGTTTGGAAATCCCTGAGAGCCTGAAAAGAGAAGTAAGATCAAAAGTAATTATACTGAGTAAAAGGACAAATGGAAGTAAAAAAAAAAAAAAAACAATGATTGGTAAGGTTAATTTTACATTTACATTTTAAAAGAGAAAGAATGACACTTTGTTTACAAAGTATATGTATTGAAACTCTTCTCTTAGACTGTGACTGATGTTAACAGTTATTGAAAAAAAATCAACAGTCAAAAAACAGGAAGAGACTGTATTTTTGAAACACTAGGGATGTGCCTGGTTTCTTTAAATGGAAATGACTACATTTGGAATGTCTATAAAAAGATAAAACAAAAGAAAAACTTTGTTACGCCCTGAAAGGAAGAAGCATATTATGACAGTTCTCAATTTGCATTGTCAAGTCAAAGTTTGAAAGTGGGAGACAATACCACTTTTGAATCTTAAAAAAAAAAAAAAATGTTGTCAACACTCCATAATATTCAAGTAGACTAAGCCATGATTTTTAAAAACTCATCTCATCAACACATGCTAACACAGCAGAAACTTCACCAAATTCTACTGCCATATTTCCTACTGATGTGTCAACCTGTGTTTGCTTTCACACATCTTGAACAGAAGAAGCTTAGTGGGGACATTTCACACACCATGTAATCATCCATCGCGAGGACCAGTAAGTTATCACAAAGTTGAAGTAAACACTGACATTAAAGTGCACCGTGGGGACGTCGTGAATGTCCCATAAAACAGCCATAATTTGAATTAAGGAAAATGTCCATGCCGGTTCAGATTAGAGTTGGGCGGTATTCAATTTTGATACCGTCAAACCTTCCCCAAATTTTCCCGGGGTATAAGGTATTACCGTGACTAATTAAAAATCACTTTGTAGGGCAGCATGCCATGCGCGCAGTTCAGAGGGTGAATGCTCACGCTAAGAAGCACCAATCCTAACTTGTAGCATACCAGAATGATGGGGAGAAACTCAGCTAAAAACCCAGCGCCTCGTGGTTGCCCACGAAACCGGTTGTTTGTTCCTGTGCCCCTCCGTCCACAGGTAATCCACTGAGCTCACACATCACTGCTCACCTGTCATCCAGGGGTAAAAAGAACTGAGTATTTCATTAAGCAGAGGTTCTGGTGGCCTGCCATTGAAAAAGAAGTCAAGGAGTACGTGGCGGCCTGCCCGGTCTGTGCACAAAACAAGTCCTCTTCCAAAGCACAGATGGGCTTGCTCCAACCTCTCCCCGTCCCGCACCGCCCCTGGTCGGATCTCTCCATGGACTTTGTCACCGGCCTCCCCTGTTCTGAAGGTAACACCACTGTGCTGACAGTGGTGGACAGATTTTCTAAAATGGCTCACTTCATTGCTCTACCCAAGCTCCCCTCTGCCAAAGAAACAGCAGAGGTTATGATGAACCAGGTTTTCAGGATCCATGGTTTCCCCAGAGACATTGTCTCAGATCGTGGACCGCAGTTTGTTTCCAGGTTTTGGAAGGAGTTCTGTCATCTCCTCGGTGCCACCGTCAGTCTCACTTCCGGTTATCACCCCGAATCTAACGTTCAGACAGAGAGGCTCACCCAGGAGCTGAGTGTGTCTCCGCTGCTTAGTCTCCCAAAACCAAGCCTCCTGGAGTAAGCACCTCACATGGGTAGAATATGCCCACAACACACTTCCTACCTCTGCTACAGGTCTCTCACCCTTTCACTGTGTGTATGGATATCAGCCTCCATTGTTTCCAGAAACAGAGAGTGAGGTCATGGTCCCCTCTGCGCATGCCATGGTCCGTCGCTGCCACCGCATCTGGGCTGCAGCTCGCAGGGCTCTGCTGCGAAGCGCCACGAGGATGAAGAGTGTTGCAGACCGGCAACGTCGTCCTGCTCCTTGTTACAGGCCTGGTCAGAAAGTCTGGCTGTCCACCAAAGACTTACCTCTCCATGTCATGTCGCGTAAGCTTGCTCCCAAGTTTATTGGCCAATTTCCAGTAGCTAACATGGTAATCCTGTGTCTGTGAGACTAAAACTCCCCAGATCCCTGAAAGTACATCCCACATTTCATGTCAGCAAGGTCAAACCACTCGCTGAGAGCACCTTGGTCCCTGCCTCCGACCCCCCCCCACCCCCAGGGATTGTGGATGGTGGTCCGACATACACCGTCAAAAGACTTTTGGCGGTCCGTAAGAAAGGACGTGGGAGGCAGTTTCTTGTAGATTGGGAAGGTTATGGCCCTGAGGAGCGGTCTTGGATCCCGTCCAGTTTCATGGTGGATCGCACCTTAATAGAGGACTTTTACAGAGACAATCCTCAGGTGCCTGGGCCGTCAGGAGCCGTCCCTAGAGGGGAGGGTACTGTCATGTCCCATAAAATGTGTTAATTCTGTTGAGCACTTTCATGTCAAGTTTAATCACTCTTGTCTAGTCTTGTCATTCACTTCCTGTTTATTTTGTACTCACCTTTTCCCTTTCATTTCAGGCACTTGACTTCCTCCCTTTGTGTGATTTTCCCTCCACGGTGATTGTCTCTCTGGCTGTGATTGGACTCACCTGTGTTTCCCTCCCTCATGTATAAATAGTCCTTGTCTCCCTTTGTCTTGTGTCAGTTCATCTTGTGTGACATGTCAGGTGTTCTGTCCATTTCCAAGAAATCGTCAGGTCAAGCTTATTGAATCAATTTGTTTTGAGTTGTACTTTTGGTCCTCTACAGAGTGTTTTTTGTTGTACTTTGTAACCTCATTGGAGAGCGCTTTGTGTTATTTTTTGTATCCTCCTTGCTTTTCTCTTAAGTAAAACCTTTGTTAAAACCTTACTGCCGACTTTGAGTTCTGCTTTTGAGTCCACATCCCTGAGTCAAGTTCAACAAGTTTGAGATCAATCACGAAGGTCCTGGTTGTTTCCATGAAGAGGAGGGGTTTCTACAATGGAGGGAGCGCTCTTCATGCAATAACCTTTCTCTGGGGTTACTTCCTTCTGGATCGTCATTGGTGTTTCTATGGTGAATTTGGGTGGGTTTCTGAGCTATTAACCACGCAGTTAGTTTCACCGTCTCATGAATGAGCAGAGCGCTCACAGAGGACTCTGCTGAGCAGCTCAAAGAGTTATTTTACAGTTTTATTTGCATTTCATCCTTTTATGAGAGCTAAGAACAACAGCAAGCAGAAAAAGGCTGAAAAAGTGTTTTCAACAGAGGAGTTTCATCGTATGCTTGGACGAGATAACGGTACTCTGCCCAGATGCGCCTAAATGAGCGCCTGGACATACCTGTGTTAAAACATCTGTAAAACTGCTCAGGTTCATTTTTTAGCATGTACTTACTCCCCGAAACACATGAGAAGCAGCACAAGACGACATAGAGAGACTCTCAAAGTAAACAGTGAGTGATGAAGGTTAAGGTACCTGTTCATGAGTGTCCTGTGGACAGCTAGCTTCAACCATCTGTGGCGTGGACATGGCAGCACAGAGGAAGCGTTGTACAGGATGATCATCTGATAAGCATGTTGTCACCTGGAAGGATTTGATAGGAAAAACACTAAAAATATGAGAAAGATTTGGTCCATTTGATGTTAACACTCCATAATATTAGAGTAGACTAATGCATGATCTTAAGCAGAAAAATCACCAAATTCTACTGTCGTATTTCCTACTGATGTTGTACTTAACCTCCAATTTCCACATTTTGTCAATCTTCGATCCAACATGGCGGCAGGCCTCTGTCAAAGGACTAATCCTAGGTGGCATTTCAAACTGTTGAAAAATGAATAAATAGCGACATAATTATTGGTTCAGCTGTGATAAAAAACATATATTTGCTGTATTTTATACTGTGCTGTGCCAACTCAATTTCTGTAATATCCAGCCAAAACTTTGATATAAAATGTAATTTTTACCATTAAGTGGCAAAATTCAGGACACGCTTAAGATGAGCATGATTGCAGAATAAACCCTGTCCACATTAATTCTTCCTTCTCAAGTACTGGTCCCTTTAGTCCTCACTTTCTTTTCCTGACAATATATTCTCTAACAGCAACCAACCAACATTACGCACTTTAAAGATGAACTACGTCTTGTCTGGAAAGCAAATAAGAGCAGGAAGCAGCACAGGATGGAGCCAAAAGGCTGGAGTCAAGTGAGACAGTTTTCCAGCTGGCTTTAGTCTGTACAGAAGTCACAGAAACACACACATCATTTTAGACTGACCGTACTTATGTATCAGTTTGTATGCAGTCTACAATTCCAAAAATTTTACACAGGTGATCTATGATCATGCTGCTAAATACATCAAACCACTTCACTGTTAATGTAGGACAATTGACAACATTGATATATTGTATGTATTCAGTGTTCAGAAAGGGCCTTCAAAATCAGACAAATGAAATAAAATTTTAACAAGCAGGTTTCAAAATGATTTGTTTAATTAACTTCTAAACCAATCACCTGTTAAACCAGACCAGAGCCCTGTAATTTCCATCATTACCTGGGTCTTGACTGCACAGGCCTGGATGTCAACTCATCTAACAGCTGATTACATGTTGACTCGGCAATAAGATATTTCTTTAGAAAACTTTTGGCTCTCATTGAGAATTAATGCTTATTAAAGTTTGATCCTTGAGCCAAAATCACTGATCACCTGTGCTGTGTTTTAACAGGGTGCCTGTCATAATAAACAACAGTTGAAGACTGCCTGCAAACTCATGGGTCTGTTAACATCTTAATGAACCAGAATTAAATCTCAAGGGGATTTAAGTGTTTCTGTAACAGTCCGCTTGCCCGGTGCAGTTCATGTCCCATCAGCGTGTCCCCCCACCCACATAATGACAAACCAAAAAAACAGTGATGGAGTCGGCGCATGTAGCTGATTTCTTCGTACGTATTTTTCTACATTTATAAAAGTTCCATTCCGTTTTCTCCCGCTTCATCTGGGGCCGGGTTGCAGGCGGAGCAGCCTGAGCAGGGACGCCCAAACTTCCCTCTCCCTGGACACTTCCCCCAGCTCTTCCGGTGGGACCCCGAGGTGTTCCCAGGCCAGCTGAGCGACATAGTCGTGCCAGCATGTCCTGGGTCTTCCTCAGGGCCTCCTCCCAGTGGGAGGTCCAAGTCCACAAAACACATGTGGACTGGTTGGGCAAACTCCCATGAACCCTCAAGCACCCTGTGGAGGGTATAGAGCTGGTCCAGTGTTCCACGGCTGGGATGAAAACTGCATTGTTCCTCCTGAATCTTAGTTTCTTCTATCGGCCGGATTCTCCTCTCCAGTTCTCTGGAATAGACTTTCCCAGGGAGGCTGAGGAGTGTGATCCCCTCCGCAGATGCATAGATGGAATACACCCTCCAGTCCCCCTTTTCAAAAAGAGGAACCACCACCCTAGTCTGCCAGTCCAGAGGCACCGTCTTCGACTGCCATGCGATGTTGCAGAGGCGTGTCAACCAAGACAGTCCTACAACATCCAGAGACTTGAGGTACTCAGGGCGGATCTCATCCACCCCCGGTGCTTTGCCACCAAGGAGCTTGCAAACTACCTCAGTGACCGCCCGAGCTGCTGCATCCTTGGCCTGCCGGTACCCGTCAGCTGCCTCAGGAGTCCCATGGGCCAACAAGGCCTGATAGGACTCCTTCTTCAGCTTGACAGCATCCCTTACTTCCGGTGTCCACCACCGGGTTCGGGTTGCCGCCACGACAGGCACCATCGACTTTATGGCCACAGCTACGGGTGGCTGCGTCAACAATGGAGGTGGAAAACATGGTCCATTCGGACTCGATGTCTCCAACCTCCCTTGGAATCTGGTCGAAGCTCTCCCGGAGGCGGGAGCTGAAAACCTCCCTGACGGGTTCGGCCAGACGTTCCCAGCAGACCCTCACAGTACGTTTGGGTCTGCCAAGCCTGTCCTGCTTCCTCCCCTGCCAGCGGATCCAAACTGTAAAACAACACTTATAATGATTTCTGGAAAGAGATTAGAAGGTTAAACAACTGCAGAACTTCTTTGCCTGTGAATATTGATGGGATAACTGGTTCTCATAATATTTGCCAGCTTTAAGAGTAACTTGGCTACTGCAGATGCCTCAGAATATGATGAGGGACTGATAGTAACTCCGCAAGAGGTTTTTGAGGCAGTTGCCAAACTGAAGCATATTAAGTCACGTGGAATAGATAAAGTAACTTCAGAACATCTCAAATTTGCAAGCAAAAAATTGTAACCCCTGTTGGCTATATGTTTCACTGGGTTTATGGTACATGGTACTCTGCCTGAGTCACTATTGTCAGTTTTACTTGTCCCTGTGATTAAAAATAAAGCAGGTAAACTAGGCGGCATGGACAACTATTATCCCATAGCTTTGGCAAGCTCAGTGCTGGAAAGTGTCATCCTGAACAGACTAGAACCCTATCTTTATACAGCTGCCAACCAGTTTGATGTTAAACTCGAGCATGGTATGGATACATGTATTTTTGCCTTGAAGGAATTGTTAGATAAATATCATAGCCAGGGCTAAACTATGTTTTTGTGTTTCCTTGATGCTTCTAAAGAATTTGATAGAATTAATTATGACAAATTGTTCAGAAAACTGTCTAATAGAGGTGTTCCTGGGTATCTCATTAGAATTCTCATATTCTGGTACTCACAGCAGACAATGCAGGTGAAATGGGGTGAGTCAGTGTTGGATTCCTTCAGGGTCAGCAATGGGGTCCGGCAGGGTGGGATACTGTCCCCCCTGCTGTTTAATATCTACATGGACGATCTTTCTGGTGGTAAGGCCCGGTGGCATTTGAGTCTTATCCGCCAACAGACATAGTTGTCTGCATTCTGGTAGAGGTTGTTTAAGCCATCCCTCGAGGTTTTTCAACACCACCTTCCAGAAGGGCAGTACCATAGGACAGTCCAATATGGCATGAAGGAATGTGCCCAACTCTTTATGACATTTCCAGCATGTATTGTCCTGAGTTAATCCCATTTTAAACAATCTTAGTGGTGTAAAATAATATCTTTGTACAATCTTATAGTGGATGAACTTACTCCTTGCATCCCTTGTAGCCCAGCCTACATTTGAAATCACTTCTTGCCATACATCTTCACTAATCTCACCACCAAGATCCTTTTGCCATATTAGTCTCAAGCTTTCACACATTCTTGTTTGAATATTTGACATTTTCTATAAAATAGTGAGGCGGAGTGCAGAGTATGACGACAATTGAGAAATTCTTGAACCTTGTTTTCTCCTTCCTTTGCCCATTCTAATTCAAAAATAGAACTCACACCACTCCTTAACTGTAAGTACTTCCAGAAATCCCCTTTACCTGTTAAATTATATTGTTCTTTAAGGTCCTGAAATGATATAAATGACTGGTCCCTGTAGAGGTTATTAACAACACGTACCCCTTTTGTCAACCATGCACCTGCTCTGGCCTTTCTTGTAAAGTGCGGTTGTGTTGTGAGTCCAGTCTAGTTTATTGTTCAGGTGAACACCCAGGTATTTATAAGATGTCACCATCTCGATGTCCGTTCCCTGGATGTTCACCGGTGTCAGAGGGGAGAGTGTTCGTCTGCGGAAATCCACCTCTAGTTCTTTGGTTTTCCCTGCGTTGATCTGGAGGCAGTTCCACTGACATCAGTCCATGAAGTCCTGCGTCAGTTCTCTGTACTCTCCGTCGTCCCCATCTGTGATGAGGCCGATGACTGCAGAGTCATCAGAGAACTTCTGCAGGTGATAGGTGGGTGTGTTGTATGAGAAGTCTGCAGTATAGAGGGTGAAGAGGAGCGGAGCCAGGACTGTTCCCTGTGGGGCCCCCGTGCTGCAGACGACCGTGTCGGACACACAGTCCCTGGTCCTCACATTCTGTGGACATTTGGTGAGAGTCCAGAATCCAGTGCGTAAGGTGATGGTTCACTCCGGTGTGCTCCAGCTTGTCCCTCAGAAGTGCAGGCTGAATGGTGTTGAAAGCACTGGAGAAATCAAAAAACATGATTCTCACAGTACTCCCAGGTTTCTCCAGGTGAGAGAGAGCTCGGTGTTGGAGGAAGATGACGGCGTTGTCCACCCTGATGCCAGACTGGTAGGCAAACTGAAGTGGATCCAGTGATGGGCTCACCAGGGGGCGGAGATGAACAAGGACCAGCCGCTCTAGGGTCTTCATCAAGTGGGATGTTAGTGCCACTGGCCTGTAGCTGCTGAGGTCCTTGGGGTGCGGAGTCTTGGGCACTGGTACCACGCAGGATGTTTTCCACAGCTGTGGCACTCTCCCCTTCTCAGCTTCTTCTGCACAGCCTTAAGCTCATCCTTATTTCCTGTCTTAAAGGCTCTCTTCCTCTCCTTAAGGAGAGCCTTTATGTCGGGGATAATCCACGGTTTGTTGTTGGAAAAACACCGTACAGTCCTGGTGGGTATAGTGTTGTCCACACAGAAGTTAATATACTCAGTTATGCAGTGTGTGAGACTCTCAATGTCCTCTCTGTGAGAATCACAGACTTCCCCCCACACAGTTGTCTCGAAACAGTCCCTCAGAGCCTCGTCAGCCTCGTCAAACCATCTCTTCACTGTGCGGGACACAGCGGGTTGCCTGTGCACGAGAGGTTTGTACACAGGAAGGAGATGAACCAGGTTGTGGTCGGATCTTCCCAGGGGAGGGAGGGGTGATTAAGTGTATGCCTCCTTGGTGTTGGCATAACACAAATCCAGTATCTTGTTGTCTCTGGTGCAACATGCAACAAACTGGGTGAAGGTGGGCAGAGTGGAGGATGGAGAGGCATGATTAAAGTCCCCAGAGATTAGAAGAAGGGCCTGTGGGTGCTCTGTCTGCAGCCGGCTTGTGACCGAGTGGAGAACATCACAGGCTGCATCAGGACTAGCAGAGGGGGGAGCACAGTCAGCCATGTTTCCGAAAAAATCATGACGCTGCACTCCCAGTAGTCCCTCTGGTGTCGGGTCAGCGCCGCTAACTCATCCATCTTATTGGGAAGAGATCTCACATTCCCCATGATAATGGACGGGAGGACGGGTCTGTGTCTCCTCCTTCTGGCGCGGCGATCAGCTCCGGCATGGCTCCCCCGTCTCCTCCTCTTCAGCTCATGGGGTTAATCACTTCTTCATATACTTTGATTTTAATTCTTCGTTTTCACACATTTATTTCCAGAACATAAAAACATTTTCTGAGTTTTTCAGATTGTGTCAAAATAGTCAAACAGACCCATTTTTTTGTTTTTATGTTTTTCTGAATAATATTTTTGCCCTTAATACATAGATTATAGTGGTTGCCAGTGATTTAATTTCTTAAAATCCATCGTGGAGTTTTAAAAAGTCCTATTTCATGATTTGCTCTCTTTTCAGTGTTTCCTCTCTTTGTCATATTCTGTGAACCTGAAACAAAATTAGTCAATAAATAGAAATTATGCACTTTATCATGGGTAATGTTGCATATCGTACATTGTGAAATACTGATTCCCACTCCTACTATGAATAGTTATTTTTGTCTGTGTCACTCTGTGACCTAATATTGAAGATATACTTCATACATGGGCACCTTCTGCGTGGATACTTGAAACATCATCCAGCAGAAATAATAGAACTCTCCCCTTCCCTCCTCTCTTCTCTTCTCTAGTGCTAATCACACTGCTACTTCCTGCTCCACCACTTCTCCTCTGACCACCCAAACTGTCACGTAAGTTAACTCCACATGCTCACTCTTTTGGAGAACCTAAAACACCAGCTTAACCAACAAAGTTCTGTGATGAATCTCCTCATGTCACGACTGAACGCTGCACGTGAACCAGCATCAGAGATGCCTGACGACATCTCCTTTCCTTTGAGTTCACTGGCTGAGGTGGACTGTTTTGAGGACTGGCTCAATGACCCAGCGAATGCTATGAAGAAGAAACAAATGGTATATATCTTGCAAACACCACGTTAGTTTATAATATGTACTCTCTCAGTGATTTCTTTCTTACTGTTTTTTTTCTTCATTGCTAATTCAGTGCCTTATTTTTACAGTTCGCTGTGCTGGCTTCTCTTGAGGGACGTGACATAAAGCATGTCACCTGGAATATCCTGGCACACATTTTTTCATCTAGTGTTGCCAAACAGATAAATTGGAAGGGAGTTAATAATAAAAAGAAGTTCAGTGAGATGGCAACCAAGGCTCTCCTCGCATGTAAGTGTGAATTATATACATATTGCTCCTCAAAATGTCAATGTCCTCAGCAAATCTAGCCCTGTGTCTTAAGTGGACTTGAGAAAAGAAAAAAATAATTCTGTTATTGTCTAAGTAAGGTATAATGTATAGTGAGCCAGTGATTACTAAAAAAATAACTCCCAACAGGGAAATGGAACCCCGATGCATATGCATTGTCTGTTTTCCATAATTTTACCCAGAGTGTCATTAGCAAAGGTGTGATTGGTGTAAATGGTAATGACTCAGGCTATATCATATGAGAATACTGAGCAGCTTGAGTTGCCTGCCTGAACCAGCTTGCAGGGGTTGCCTGGTTTCTAATACAGAGCTTTTAACTTCTCCCAAAGTCACAAGATATTTGTTCTCTTATACGAGTGTAGTTCACTATTTCATACAAAACTACATTGTGGGATAAAGTGACAGAAATCAAAATGTTGAGTTGGTCATTTCTGGACCATAACCTTTTGTTTGCTCTGTGTGTTTTTCTTATTTTAATGTACTGTAGGGGCTGTGCACAAGAACCATGAGGGGGAAAAGGCAACGGACATGGAAATAAACCACCATTCCATCAGGTGGTTTAATTTGGCTTCTGACCGTGGGGGTGGCCGTAGACAACAGTCACAACAAACTATGTCCCAATGAACTATTCCTAAGTGCCAATTATGGACTGTTTGACACCCTTGTGAATAAGTGCCGGTGGACTGTTCCCTATGGTAATGTTTGCTCTGTGGTTCGTGCTCAGCCTTAGCTTGCATGCATGCATATGTGTGAGATCTATTTTGTGTTTTCATGTACATGTAATTCTGACAAATAGCGGTTTGGTGTTTTTATGTGCATGTTGTTCAGACAGAGAGCTATTTGGTGTTTTACATGTAAGTCTGATAGAGCTGTTAGGGTTTTGAATGTATATGTAAGTCTGACAAAGAAAGTAGTTTGGGTTTTAAATGTAAATTTAAGTCTGACAAAGAGAGCTGTTTGGTTGGGGTAAATGTAAACCTATAAATAAACATTTTTCGAAGACAATTGTGCATTTCTTTGTGCTGTATGTATACACATTTGGCCCAGATGTAAAATATGAATAATGGATCCGTGCCAGATCCGAACCAAATGTCATAGAGCTTTAGTAATTATGCTGGGCCAGAACTGGCCCAAATCTGTTCCTGAGTGTGCTGTATGTGGATTGCATTCGGCCCAGATGTAAAATATGAATCATGGATTTGTGCCGGATTCAAACCAAATGTCATTGCTTTTTTAACTGTACTGGGCCACAACTGACCCAAGTCCGTTCCAGATCAGTAATCCATATCTGCGCTGGTATTGGGCCATTGTGAATAATGAATGTTATCCACAGTCTGGCGTAGATCCGCCACAGTGTTATTTTGCCGTCTGGGTAGTGCAGCCAAAAAAAACACAGGATCCAAAAAAGACAAACCAAACCTATATACACACACATAAGGGGTGATTGCAAACAGGACACAAGTGAATGAAACAAGACACAGGTGAAACAAATCAAGAAATGAACACAGGGAGAGGGAGAACACAGAAAATCTTTCAAAATAAAATGACAGACAGGATGTGACAGCATCTTGTTTGAATGGGAAAAAAGGTTAAAATGAGAGTGAGAGCAACAGAGTTTTGTCTATAATGCGTAATCAGAGTTCACTTACCATTCTGTGTCACTTCAATGGAGCAGGCACACTTTTGGAGCCACCAGCACCTTCCCTCCCACTGTGTGTGCAACCAATGGATGATGATCGTTGAGAGCCTCAGGATCAAAAATGTCAGTGTCTGCGTAGATGCTCTCCACAAGCTCAAAAGACCTAAAATGTTCAAGGTACCAAGATGTGAGCTTTTTGCCAACAAAGGCCACTTTTTCAGGGTTAACTACTATGATCACTATTTTATTGAATGCTAGTAGTCCACTGCAGCATCCAAATGAGAGAATCATACCCTCTACATATCGGGTCCCATGAAAATAAATGTCTTTGGAAAGGGACACAGGTTCAAGATGTGGATACTTTCTCTTAATCACAGTGCGCTGGCCAGCATCTAAAGATTATGTTTTGATGTCAGTTACTTTCTCCACATGTAACATTGGCTTGAAAAAACTCAGGCTATCAAACTGGCATGCCATCATCTGCTGGTGTTTTAAGGACAGTGAGAGAAGTAGAACGTTTGAATGGTATTTGCCCAGACAAGCTCACAGCATCAGTTAGCCGCTAGTTTTCGCTAATGACTGAAAAGCTGTTTGTGTTTAAATGTAGAAAATGTGTAGGACGCCTTCTCTTCTCTACAACGTACAGCACAACACGACTGAGAATAGAATTCCCGTATCATTTTCACTTAATTTAATTAACGGTTGGTAAAAACTAGTGCTGTCAAAAATATTGCGTTGTTAACGCGTTAACACATATACGCTCTTTGTGACCTAGTGAACTTGTAGTTTTTTATAAGCTGTGGCCACTGCTAGTAACATTAGAAAAACTGCAGGACTGATTGTAAACCGGAAACAAAACAATAGGCACGCCCCACGCACCTGTTTGGTCTTGCCTGCTCGCTAGCTGTAAAAAAGTAGGCTACCGGTATGTGTGGATGTCAAGCGCGGAACCCTGAAATGGATGTGAACAAGATTCTGAATGGAAAGTTTAGTTTCAAAAAGTTGCCAGATGGGTCGACTGACAAGACCAAAGTTATCTGTGCATATTGTTGGTGTGAACTGAGTTATCACTTTAGCACATCCAGTCTGAAAAACCACTTGATGGCCAAACACACAGCTAATACGAATTCTCTGCCGCCTGCTTGTCAAAACCAGGCGACAATGGATGGCTTTCGACAGAGGCATATGGATGCTATTATGTTCAAAGGAAACTTAAGAAAGGAAAGTTTATGCCATGGTTTAACTGCACTATGGCCTGAGTCCTAGTTTACAATGATGTGCACTTTGTAATTTTATCTTGTATCACCCTGTTTTGATCCCTTAGAATGGGTTGTTGAAGGGACTTTTTTGTATCCAAGTATTTATTTTTTTGTCATCTGTTTATTGAGTGTTAAATTGTGTGAGATTTTGCTTCAAATGTGAATGACTGCTCAAAGTGAGAATGTTAGTGTGAAATATAACACTACACATTGTTGTTTTCAATAAAAAACATTTGCACAAAGCAAGCCTATCCACTTTTCCATGTTGATAAGAGTATTAAAATGATAATTAATGGGACATTTAGAATAGATAAAAATGTGCAATTAATTTGTGATTAATCTAAAACTATGACATTCATGACATTACTTGCGATTAAATATTTTAATCAATTGACATCACTAGTAGAAAATGTACCTGTGTGGACTCCAGCTCAAGGCAACACAGCCACAATGAGACTGTGAGAGATGAGAAATGACTGTTTTAGGCTAAAAAATACAAGTTGGCTTTTTTACAGTGTAGTACATTCACCCCTCATGGTCAATGTCAACATAAATCCCTACATATTGTTGGGATTGCAAACAAAGAAGACCCTATTGTAATAGTGGAGGACCCAAGTGGCGGCGACTGACAGGGAATACAGGGAAATGGACAACTGGGATAGCAGTTGCCATGCTAATCAGAGAGCTGGCTCAGACAGAGTTACTGTGATGGGAGCGGATTGAACGTGGAAATCACTGACAGATTTCGGCGTGGTCAAAACCACTCTCGGAGGAGGAACACACTCTTTATTACCACCAAGGTGGTGAGATCTGCACACCCGCGGACATAGGGACTTGACAGATGGAGTAGTCAGGAACAGGTGAGGTCGAATCCCGGAGATCAAGTAGGCAAGGACCGCTGGAGAGTCTGGCATGACGCATAGACAATCTGGCCACAGGAAAGAATGCCAGAGCTGCTTAAATACCCTCCTGATGAGCCTAATAGACTAGGTGTGCAGATGAGCAGGTGTGGGGTGTGGCTGAAGAGCTGCAGCAACAGTTAAGTGCTGGGCTGGACTGACACCTATAGAATATAATATTATGTTATACACTAAAACACCTAACAATATATACAAATGTGGCTGAAACAATCAATCGGTTAATCAGTTAGTCAAATTTACTGGCAACTGTTTAAATAACTGTTCAAATGTTCATTTTTCACGTGAAAACATTTCATGGTTCAAGATTCACATAAGTACAAAACTTCCTACTTAAGTTTTCAACATCTTTTTTTAGTAGTACAATGTCAGTTGCACCTAAGTGTTGTTACACGTAACTCTTTTTTTTTTTTTTATGGATTGAGATTTTCTGTGTAGCATTACTGATTTAATGCCAATGGCTGCTTTTCAATTTCATGTGAATAGCTTTACTGGAAATATGTTTTAATGAAAAAATGTGTGTGTGTGTGTGTGTGTGTGTGTGTGTGTGTGTGTGTACATATATGTACACACACACACACACACACACACACACACACACACACACACACAATACCTATCCTCCATCTTTGCATACTCCACACATTTATATACTCATGGACACACACTGCATTTGTAGCGTGATGTTACACCTACCTTTGATGTGTTGTTAGTCAGGGCATTGTACTGTAAATCATTCCAGGATTCTTTGTTTATTCCTTTCTGCATGGACCATTGACGTTGCTCCTTGCCTCTTTTGATCATCAGGGATTTGTTTGTAACCAGGGACGGACTGACCATCTGGCATAGCGGGCATTTTCCCGGTGGGCCGACGTGCTATTTGGGCTGACTGTCAGCCACTTTTTTTTTATTTTAAATATTGGTCTGACTGGCCCATAATACCAGTTGATCAGACAGACAGTTGATCACATCGTTGAACACCAACCCCTTTCGCTTTGGTCCTGCCAGGGTAATGCATTCAGCAAAAAAAAAAGTCAGCACAAGAGTTTGTTCATAACCACCAACCTGCCCTCGACACGCTGGTCTGCGGCCCATACCTTAATTTCTTCAGTGACACGTGATGGGGCTCATCTCGCCCAATCATATCATGAAACACTTCCACTCTTTTGCGTCAGTAACGTGATCTGTTAGGATCTTCGAAATTGGAGAGAAAATGAAAAGGAGGTGCAGAGAAACTGTGAGACAAGAAGAAGCTGGCTCTTCAAGCCAATGCTGCCAAATGTACAAAAATTTCTGAAAAATTTGCCACAGCAGGGCCTTCATCAGCTCCTGTGGCCGATGACAGTGATGGTGGTAGTGGTGGTGGTGACATTGAACAGTGACATGCAGTAAAACCTGCGGTAAGCTGGACTGCTTTCAGAACACTTGTAATGAGCAAAGCCAGGAGCGTACTGGGACAAAAAATCAGCCCTGCAATAGGATAAATTCTGCTTAAAGATCCATTACTGTGATGGAGTGGTGGAGTATACTTTTTTGTTGTGTTAATAAATTACACTTTTTGGAAGTATTTAATGTGTCCACTCTCACTGATTCCAGATAACTCATTGCATGGCTTAAGGTACGTGGTTTTAAAGAGTTGCACAGTTGGTATACACATTCAAGAGACCGAAAAGACCAAAAAGGTGTTATCTAATGTGGTGGGCCGGTCTGGTCCAAAACGCCAGCGCCAATTTTTTGTCCCAGTCCGCCCCTGTTTGAAACGCTTAAAAAAGAATAGACGTTTTATTATGTGTGTTTAAAATTCATTACACAAGTCACAGAAGACTGCCCCACATTCATTAACAGAGGCAGTCTTGGTTCAGTCTGTTTTCTGCAGTCCATACACCACACAATTACTCATGATAAGTTGAAACTTAAAAGCAAAATATTCAATGCATCTTACTCCGTGTAAGGTGCAGGGAAGAACTTCACAGGCGTGGATCTCTTTATATCCTTTATTTATTACTTCATTTAAAAACTTAACTTTGGGGAAAGGGGAATGGGAACAAAGGAGGTTAAAAGTCTCTTGAATGCGCTTCGCGCGCTTCCGCAGCTCTTCTTTTGTCTCTGAGAGGGATCCCCCCGCCGGGACTCACTCATACCATATTTGGAAAAGTGCGTCACTAACCAGGTGGAAGTGATTCCTCTCATTAAGTTGACAACGGGCGCAACATACTCCGGCCCGATGAACTTGTCTTCTCCGGAGTCAATGTTCATCCACTTCCAAAGGATACAGTAGTTGAACAGGCCTCTTCAGGATAAGACGAGATGGAAGTCGAACAGCACACGATCGGATTTTACCGTCTCTTCCCACAAATGTCTCCTCAATCCGTCCCATTTTCCACATGTGTTTTGGTTGTTTTCTCATACAACAATACAACATCTCCAATCTTGAATGGCACAGATTTGCTTAAGATACTCACGCAGTGAGCAGAACGAAGCTCCATCAAATAAACAAACAAATCCTTCTGCCAGCGAGTCCAAAAGTTGTTTATTAATCTCTGTCGGTACTGCCATCTCTTGTTAAACTGGGTGGCGTCCATTTTAACCAAACTGGAATCCTGGACAGGATATGATGGAAGAGTAGTAATCCTTTGTCCAGTAATGAAATGAGCAGGTGTGAGAGGTGAGGGTTCACTGCTATCTGTATGAAGATAGGTAAGGGGGCGCGAGTTTATTACATCCTCCACTTCGCATATGAGTGTTTGAAGCTCCTCAAATCCGAGGTAAGACCTCCCAAGTACCTTCCGGAGGCACGTCTTAACGGATCTCACCAAGCGCTCCCACATGCCACCCCACCAGGCGGCTCGCTCCACAATGTATTTCCAAGAAATCCTCTTCTCTGCAAACAAGTTCTGTATTTCCTTTGCTTCCATCAGAGTCCACAGAAGTTTTAAATCCTGCTCGGCTCTTTTAAAGGTCTTTGCGTTGTCAGAATAGATAACACCACAGATGCCACGTCTGGAAATAAATCTTCTGAAGGCCAACAGGAATGCATCAGTGGACAGATCTGACACTAGTTCTAAATGTACAGCTCGGGTTACAGCGCACGTGAACAAAGCTATATAAGCCTTCTTATTGTGTGGTTTTATATATAATGGCCCAGCAAAATCCACACCGGTTGTTTCAAAGGCTTGTGTCATATTAATACGTTCCTTTGGTAATGGTGCACTGACTTGTTGCCCTGCTTTAACACGAGCTCATTTACAGATTAAACAACATCGAACACACCTTTTCGTCATCTGTCTCCCTTTTAATATCCAATACGTTTCTCTGAGTTGATTAAGGGTAGCTTGTAAGCCTGAATGCATTACATCTTTGTGTGCTCTTCTGATCAAATGCTCTGAAAATGTATCATTACCTGGTAGGATATATGGGTGCTTCTGTGAGTAGGACCAGTTTGCTTCTTGTAATCTCCCTCCCACACGTAGAAGTCCAACCTCATCCAAAAAAGGTCTCAAGGTAATGATTTTTGATTGTTTGTCCAGTCCAGTGTTTTTCAACAAGTTATCCATTTCCTTTGAGAAACTCATACTTTGCGTCAGCTTTATCCAGTATTTTTCTGCTTGCTGTATCTCCTCTGTACACAGTTCTCCGGTGCGTTTTCCTGTCTTTTGTGTATTGTGTACAAAGCGCTGTATCCAGGCTGTTATTCTCAAAGGTTTGTTAAGTTCACTGTACTTGCTCAGATCAAAGAGAGGCTGAGCTATACAATCTGGTTCGGTCACGGTACTCTGGACAACGTATTCATCAACATCATCCTCAAATTCAGTCATCACTTCAGTTTCATCATTTAAATCCTTAAGCCACTCCGGCCCGTGCCACCAAAGAACATCCTCCTTTAGGCTCTGGGCACTTATCCCTCGGGTCCCGCGGTCGGCGGGATTTTCTTTTCCAGCACAATGATTCCACCTTTCAGGTAAGGTCAAATTCTGAATCTCACTGACTCTATTTGCCACAAATTGTTTCCACTGTTTGGAGCTGCTTCTGATTCAGTGGAATGTAATCATAGAATCAGTCCAAAAAAACATCTCATTTTCACTCAGTTTTAGATTAGTAATGATGAATTTTCCAAGCCTAGCTCCAATCAGTGCCCCCATTAATTCCAATCTAGGAAGCGTCATTTTTTTTAGTGGGGCAACTTTAGTTTTAGAAGAAACTAGACTTGTTGTACAGTGTCCATTTGATTTTACACAGCGCAAATATGCCGCAGCACAATAGGCCCTTTCGCTGGTGTCAGTAAAAACATGAATCTCCCTCTTTTCTGTTGAGTTTGCATCATGTGGGTTTAAGTCGTCAGAATCATTTTTCACATCATAACAGCGATTAATGGCGATGGTTTTCAAACATGAAATCTCAGAGCACCACTGATGCCATTTTTCTGCTAGATCTTCAGGAAGATCTTGATCCCATGCAATTCCTCTCTCCCACATCTCCTGAAAGAGACATTTTACTCGAATCGTGAATGGAGACAGGAATCCAATGGGATCAAAGATGCGCGCAGCAGCCTGCAGCACACCTCGTTTTGTGTCTTGTTTGTCTTGCAGATATTCAATTAATTCGTTCGTTTCAAACAGGAATTCATCAGTGTCAGTTTTCCATGTTAAGCCCAGAACTTTGAGCGGATTTTGGCCTTTAATTTCCACTTGTTCCATCTCATGTTCCTGTTTCCACATATTTTGTAGTACAGGGGAATTCGTGCTCCATTTGCATAATTTCATGCTTGCGCTTGAAAGAATTTCTTTGGCTCTGAGAGACAGTTTTACGGCATCATCAACATTTTCGGTTCCAGTGATAAAATCGTCCACATACAGACACTCATCCAAAACTTTAACTTCTTCTGGGTACCTGTTTTTATATTTTTTGAGATGATGTCTGATTGTTGCGGCTAACAAAAAGGGGCTGGCGGACACGCCAAATGGCAAGCGTGTCATTCTCATAATCACCACCTTCAACTCTTCAAAGGGGAGGGGTTTTTCCTTTAGCCACAAAAATCTCAGTACGTCTCTATCTCTCTCATTTAGACTGATTTGCAGAAAAGCCTTGTTTATGTCCGCCATCATTGCAACTCTGTGCTGTCTGAATTTGATCAGAATGCTGAGCAGATCGGGATTTAAATTTGGTCCAGTTAATAAACAGTCATTCAGGGAACGACTTTCTCTCTCATGAGAAGAAGCATCAAACACAACTCGTAACTTAGTTGTAGTTCTACTTTCTCTGATTACTGGATGGTGTGGCAGATAGTACACTGTATTTTCTGTCTCAAATTTAGTTACCTCTTCTATCATTCCTTCTGCTAGATATTCTTGAAACACTTGATTATATCGATCATACAGCTGATTGTTATTCTGAAATCTTCTGGCCAAACTATTCAGACGATTGAGTGCAGTACAATAATTAGTGGCCAATTTTGAATTATCTTCCCTCCAAGGCAAACAAACTTCATATCTACCTTGCTTGTATTTTACTGACTCCTCGAACTTCCACGCTGCATCCGTCTCCGGGCTCTTTTCCATGTCCATATGAATTCCCAGTGTCTCCGTCTCCCAGAAGCTGCGTAGCTGTTCAGTCAGTATTTGCTCCTCTCCAACACTCAGATGAAAAACATCCACATCTGCAGGTTCGGTAGTGACATTCAGGACAGGAATGGACACAACACCTTGAATGAGCCATCCAAATTTGCTCTCCACAGCAACCAGTCCATTTTCCAGTCGCTCCGTGCGTCCTGAGACTACATTCCAGTAGTGGTCTCCGCCGATTAAAATCCCGAGGCCTTCCACTTCCATGCCTCTCACGGGAATGTCTGCGACTTGTAGACCTTTGGCTTCAAGGGATTGTCTTATTTTTTCATCTGCCATTTGCAATTTTGATGAACATACAGTTGATGTTTCCAATAACTCCACATCCACAGCTTCATTTGTTTTTAAGTTTCTCAAGCTGGCTTTCACTTTTCTCGCAGTTACTCTTTTGTGAGTTACAGAGCCAAATGTGTGCAGCTTTATTATTTCTGTTCCCACAACTGGCAGGTTTAAAGCTCTAGATATATCTTCACGAATAAAACTGCGTTGACTCCCCCCATCTAATAAACACTTAACGAGTTGGCTTTGTTTAGGGGCATCTATCCATATTGTAGCAGTTTGTAATAATACAGTGTTGCCTTCTGAGTTACCTGGAAAAACTGACACTACGGTATCTGTGGGGGGTGGCTCATTAATCTTATCATCCTCAGCTCATTTTGATTGATAGTTACAAACAGTTTTATAATGTCTTTTGCCGCATACTTCACATCCAATCCCTTGCGCTCTGCAATTACGCGCAACATGTCTGGGGCCAAGGCATATAAAACATCTGCCAAATCGTTTCAACTGTTCTCTTCTGATGTCAACAGTGAATTCTGTACATTCGAAGGATTTGTGATCAGTCCATCCACAAAACAAACACTAACTGTTATCGTTTGAACTCCATGTATGGAAAGCTGCAGCGGACGCTGTGTGGCCAGTATACGGCCCTCTCATTCTGCGCTCCCTCTCACGGCCAGCATTCTTTTCCTCCTGTTTTTCAATTTCTCTCCTTTGGGTGAGATTTGCCGTTCTCTCTCTGCTCTCCACTTCCAGTTTCAAGAAGTCCATCAAATCTTTTGCCTTGAGCACATTATCAGCTTTTAGTCGGGTGAACTCAAGAGCAATTTCTTCAGGAATCATTTTTAATAATATGGGACATAAAAGGCTTCCATAAGAGTCAGACACAACGCCCATGGCATCAAGGCTGCGCATACAATTTGCGCAAAGACACTACATCTGTGGCCTTTCTTACAGGAGTCATATTCAGTAACTTGTTCATATGTGCATTTATCACCAGGTCTTTGCGGCCAAATCGACTAGTGAGCATGTTGATTGCACTATCATAATTATCACCGGATAATGCAAGACCTGCGACTGCGCTCGTTGCTGTACCCGTTAAAAATGACATCAAGTAACTGAATTTCTCTGTTTTACTCAAACTTTGGTTAGTATGTATGGCCGTTTCATATTGACTTCAAAACCCCTGCCATTCACTTATCTCCCCAGAAAACTTCTGTATGACTAATTTGGGGAGTTTGACTGTATTAACTCTTTGTCCATTATTCATCTGACTGCCAGAGCTTGTGCTGCTTGAATCTCCTCCATCTATGCGCATTGCTCGTCTGATCCTTGTTTTTCGTGCACTTATTCCATCCATATATTCCAAAGCAGAATTTATTTCTTCATCTAGATCCTCTTCTTTGGTTTCTGCTTCAATGTCTCTGTCATAATCGATCAGACATCGCTCCTTGTTTGCCTATTGCTCCAAATATTCTTCCAAAACATCAAGGTCTGGGTTCCCATTCGACAGTTCCCCATCAATCTTATTCAAAAGCTTAGTCGTAGAAGACCGTATGGCTCCTCTTATCTTCTTCAGTCGTGCTCCACTTTCCGCCATGACTTCTCTTTGTCTTTTCCCCGCAGCTTCAGTCAAATCCACAATTCTTCACAATCTTGTTCATTTTCTCTTAGATCAATATCCCGGGTTTTGGCACCAATTTATAAGGTGCAGGGAAGAACTTCACAGACGTGGATCTCTTTATATCCTTTATTTATTACTTCATTTAAAAACTTAACTTTGGGGAAAGGGGAATGGGAACAAAGGAGGTTAAAAGTCTCTTGAATGCGCTTCGCGCGCTTCCGCAGCTCTTCTTTTGTCTCTGAGGGGGATCCCCCCGCCGGGACTCACTCATACCATATTTGGAAAAGTGCGTCACTAACCAGGTGGAAGTGATTCCTCTCATTAAGTTGACAACGGGCGCAACACTCCGCAACTCCAAAAAACATCTGCTCCATCAATAGAAAGCTGGTCTAAGCAACAATGACTGAATGTCTTTCGATTTAATTTCTAGTTGTATTGCAGGGTAAAGAATAAGGAGTGAAATGCCCAATATGCTATTACTTTACATTGAGAATCCTAGTCTTTTGAATTACTAAATTCAAAATGTTATAGATGAAATCTGTTAATTATAATGTTTGCCAAAGTGGTGTCTTAAAAGATTCAAATAACAGGATATAGACTATGAACAGAACTATGGTGTAATTGGAATAGTACATTGCTGGTAATAATTGTAGAAAATACAGTATAATGATTTGATGACAATTTTTGTGCCCTGGTGTGACTTTATATATGTAACATGTTATATACATATATATACTGGAAATGTGTGTGTGTGAATGTGAATACCTTTCAAAAAATACAGAAAACTGTGGGATCATCAAATGGAAGTCAGATCACAAAATTCAAGGGAGACATCTCTAAGCAATGAATGTTGCTAGCATTTTCACACAAGAAACATAACTAAGAGTACAGCCATGCTAGCAACTCTGTGAGGCCCTAGGCCTACTTAGGCAAAGTGCTGCCTACTTTAACCTCATGATACTTATAGCCTGAAAATCAGTACATCACCAAAGTTACTAAGAACTTGTGAATTTACTGAAAACCAAAAACATCAACCTTCTGGTGTCACTATAGGAAAAGTCAATTTCCAAATTTATTAGACCACCACCCAAAGTAAGGTTTATGCCACAGCTGCCCGAAATTAACAGAATTGGTAATTACAAAAATCATTTTTTATGTTTCTGTAATGGTTAATACACCAATATGTAGAAGCTCTTTAACCAAAATGATATTTTTAATGCTAAAATATCATTCTTATTGTTACCCATGAATTTTCAAATTTACTTATTTCCAAAAAAACTGAAAAAATAGTAAAGCACATTATTATTTCTTGATTATTATGTCAAATTATAATTATTTACTTGTATTCCTGAACAGAAAAATTAGTTTTAGTGGTTGAATGGTATGTTTGATTAATTTCTGACTTTTCAGACACCTCAAGATTTTAAGTAGTAGAGACAGAAGGAAGACCACTGCTGATCTTCAGGCAGAGATGAATGCTTCTAGATCAGAGTCTGAGAAAGTCTCCAGAATGACCATAAGCAGACAACTGATGGAACAAGGCTTAAAGGGAAGAATAGCTGCTAAGAAGCCATTATTGAGGCCTCCAAACATCCAGAAACACCTCAGATTTGCCAGGGAGCACAAACACTGGACTGTTGATGACTGGAAGAAGGTACTCTGGACGGATGAGTCCAAGTTTGAACTCTTTGGTCAGCATCGTCATGTTTATGTCTGCAGAAAAACTGGAGAACGTTTTGATGCCAGATGCATTGCACCCACAGTGAAACACGGGGGAGATTCCATTATGGTATGGGGTTCCATTTGTGGAAACGGCGTGGGCAAATGAGTGAATCTGATGGACTGGCCAAGTCAAAGTCCAGATTTGAATCCTATTGAACAAACTTGGGCTTTAGTAGATTCAAAGATTGAGCGCACAAAAGTTTCATCTAAAACAAGTCTGTGGGAACAGCTATAAACTATTTGGAACTCAATAACAAAAGAGACTGTCGAAAAGTACATAAAAACAATGCCAGCAAGAATCCAAGCTCTTATCAAGGCCAAAAGAGGCAATACAAAATATTAAGTTTTTTGGTTATTATGTGTGAAAAAGGACTATTCAGTCATTTCAGTTTGTTATTTGCAAAATAAATAACAATAACATTTTTAGTTTTAAACAAGTTTTTGAAAGATTTCTAAAATATTTATGCTTTCTCGTTTTTATGACAAGTGGTCTCATAAATTTGTTGCAATGCAATGGTCTGTCTAAACCTGGTCAATGCGATTCATGTGCTCGGTTTGACCGTTGGACTCTGGGCCCCCGATCAGTAGACTGGGAGACCATGGAGGCAGAAAACATGGAGCAGGACTAGTTTGGTGGTTTCTTTGACCGAAGAAAGTCTGGTCAGAGAAATGAAGTGAGCCATCTTGCTGAACCTACAATGGTTAGGATGGTCGAATTCCCTTGAGATGGTAGGAGGCTGGTGATATGTGTGATCACGGGCAGTGTGGCACCAGGAGAGGCTGCAGGAACCCAGCAGGGACATGGTGAGGAGGCTTGTGTTGATTGCAGATGGCACAGGCGCTAACAAGCCCCTTGACATCCTCATCTAGCATGGACCACCAGAGGCGCTGATGAAGGACATCTTGGGTTCTCTGGATACTGGGGTGACAGGTGAACTTGGAGGCATCAGCTCACTGGATGATGTCAGATCGCAGAGCAAGAAGAATGAACAGCTGCTCCAGGGGGCATGCACTGAGCCCAGGTTGACCCTCCAAGACAGACATTACTCTCTTCTCCATCTCCCAGGTGACCTGAGCTATCAGGCAGGAGAGGAGTAGGATGGGCGTGGTGCTCGAAGCTTTCTCCCTCCTCTCCTGAAACTTGCATGACAAGGTGCCTGGCTTGATGTTGCAGGATCCAGGTCAATATGAAAGGGAGAAGTTGAATCGAGAAAAGAGGGACAGGCTGGCTTGCCGGGAGGTCAACCTCTGAGCCACGTGGATATATTCCAGGTTCTTGTGATCTGTCCATACCTGGAAAGGTGAAAGGTTCTCTCCTGCCAGTGGCGCCATTTCTCCAAGCTTTACCGCCACTGGCTCCCGGTTGCCGATGTCATAATTCCTCTCCACAGGGGAGAGTCGTCGTGAGAAGATAGTTCAGGGGTGGAGCTTCTGGTTGGCAGCTGAGCACTGGGAAAAGACCGTTCCTACCCCTAAGTCTAACTCTTGGCCAGCTGGAGAATGGGAGCTGACGTGAACTGGGACTTAAGGGTCTGGAAAGCCTCCTCCGCGTCCATGGTCCACTGGAAAGCCGTCTTGGAAGACGTGAAAGTAGTGGGGGGGGCAGCTGTGGTGCTGTAATTGCAGGTGAAGCGCCTGTAAAAGTCCGCAAACCCCAGGAACCACTGTAGCTGCTTGAGGGTGTCAGGAACAGGCCAGGAAGTGGTGGCAGAAACATCTGAATGTTACCCAGTGCCCAGACCAAAGGGGGGTGGAACTAACACTTCTCTGTCTTGACGAAGAGTGAGTTTTCTAGGAGGCATTGCAGGATGGCTTGGACGTGCAGTTCATGAACACAAACCAGTTCAGCATGTCCTGGAGTACATCATTCAGCAGTGCCTGGAAGAACACTGAGGTGTTTGTGAGAACAAAAAGGCACCACTAATAGTGACTAGTAGTGCTTCTTCTCTCTCTGGATAGAGATAGAGACATGCCAGGCTGCAGATTAATGGCACAGTCATTGATCAGGAAGGCCAGCTCCATTATCGAATCGAATCAAATCAAATCAAATCAAATCAAATCAAATCAAATCAAATCAAATCAAATCAAATCAAATCAAACTTTATTTATATGGCACTTTTCATACTTAAAAGCAACACAAAGTGCCTCACAGAGGCTAAAAACAACAAAGAAGAAAACCCAGCCCTCCCGCCCCATAAAAACATACAGAGACATATAAAGACACACACTCACAGATACGCACGAACACACGAACACACACACCCGCGCACACACCCATACGGACAAGGCAAGGAATAAGCCACCTTTGGGGGCCATCCACACTGAGAGGGCCCCTGGCCCATGACTAGGGAGCGCTGTCTGAGACCACCCCAACCCAGGCAGACAGGAAGCCCCTGCACCAAGGTGCAGAGGCCTCTTTCTCATCCTTATTATTCTTAATTGCATATATTTTACTTGATTTTCTGCATTCTATGTAATCAATTTTAACCCACCTATATCATCATTTTATGCTGTGATTTGCCTTATTCCACTTTATTGGTTTTATGCATTGTCTTACATCTTATATACATTCACTTTTTATCTGTTCTTATGTCTATCCTGTTATAGGTTATTTGATAAAGTTGGTGATGATTTCCCTGTATTCTAGTTTGTTCCCCTCTGATACATGTCCAACAGCGGCTGTATCACTGGAGAACTTCTGGAGATGACAGCTGTTGGTTTTGTATCTGAAGTCCAATGTGTAGAGGGTGAAGAAGAAAGGAGAGATCACTGTACCCTGTAGAGCTCCCGTACTGCAAACTACAAAATCAGACACACAGTTTCGAGGCCTCACATACTGCGGTCTGATGATGAAGTAGTTAATGGCCCATGCAGCCAGGTGGCAGTCTACTCCAGCTCCTTCCAGCTTCCCCCTGAGCAGTGATGGCTGGATTGTGTTGATGGCATGGGGAAGTGAAAAACATGACCCTCACAATGCTCCCAGTGTTCTCTGGGTGTGAAAAAGTCCTGTGAAGCAGGAAGATGCCTGCATCTTCCACACCAATGCCTGGTTTATATGTGAACTGTAGAGGTTCCAGATTGCTGCTCACCAGGTGACGGGGGTGGTTGAGCATGATCCTTTCCATGGGCTTCATCAGGTGCGAAGTTAAGGCTACCGACCTGAAGTGGTTGGGCTCTCTGAGGTGCATGGTCTTTGGGACTGGAACCACACAGGATCTTTTCCACAGGACTGGAACTTTCTCCAGACTGAGGCTCAGGTTGAGGATGTGCAGAACAACCCTGCTCAGCTGATCTGCACAGTCAGTGAGCAGTGTGGAGATGATGCCATCAGGGCCTGAAGTCTTCCTCGCTTTCACAATCAATCATATCTATCATATCCCATTTATCTGTCATCCATTGATCCCCACTTAGCTCTGAAAATTCCTACATAAACAGGAATGAATATCTTGATGGTCAATACAATGTAATGATGAGTACTGATAATTCTACTGTGAGCTCAAGAGCAATATATTCAAATCATGTAAATTCACTCAGGTTTTAACAATGCATTGTCAGTGGTGTAGCCTGGGGTCATGGTTTGGGTCTTTCAACATCAGACACTCTTGCCCATGCGACCCAGCTGGGGTGGTCATTTCCTGGCTCGCATACTGCCCTGTGGTCAGCAGCAGCTCCCTCTTCAGCCAAAGCCACCTGGTGGCTTTCTCTGCAGCATCAGTCACTTGAAGGCCCTCTTTGTCAATCCCTCTAGCCTGAGTTTGACCATGGCTTTACAGAGTAACCAGCTTGCAAACCCCGGCCTCCCACCTCAAAAGGATTGATGCAGGTTTATCGGGTGCGGGTCATCTGATCTTATTTTCCACACTCAGTCACACCTACCTGCCTGCTCACCTGATCACACACCCGAGGCTCATAGCAATCAGTGCAGTATTTAGGCTGCTCTGCCACACTCAGGCTACGTTTACACATAGCAGGGTATTTTGGAAAAGGGATATTTTGGCCCCTCCATTTTCAAAAATAACATCGTGCACACAACATTTTCAAAAATGTTGTTGTTTACATGAACCCGGATAAATACGCCATCAAGTGCATCATAACTATGCCAAAGCTATGGGCGCAAGCATAAACATAGGTCACTCACATGACCTTAAGTATTTTCAGTTGCGTGTTGTGACATTTCGGAACCTAAAACACCGTTTAACCCTGTTTACACACCAACACATAACCGGCATTTTCAGAAATCTCCACTTTGGCCAGAGTTTTTAAAAATGATCGTTTTCCGTGAAAAAACTCCATTTGCATGTAAACGAGAGGCCCAAAAGGCCATGAGGCCATGAAAACATATGCGTGTAAACGTAGCCTCACTCACTATGATAATAATAATAATAACAGCTCTAATTATAATAGAAATATGACTAAAGAAGAACCATAACTAAGTTCAGTACCAAAGACCACACCCTGAACACATCCCATTTCCACACAAAAGCAATTAAGGTGAAATGATTCATTCATTCCCTCTTCGACTCTCGGAATCCCCCCCCCATCCCTTTTCTTTTTCTCTCTCCCTTGTCTCTCATTTGAATTCAGGAACAACTGGGAGCTTTAACTGACAATCCAAGAGCATCCAAACAGGCTGCTCCCCTGCTTAGAGTCGTAACTCCCTCGGTTCCATCCTGTCTCCATGCCAGCAGGTCACACTGGTCCATCTATGACCCTGACCTCTCCCTTCATCCTCTCATCCTTCACCCTTCTTTCCCTACTCCTTCATCCCTCTAACCCCATCCCATCATCCACTCATCCCCTTATCCTTCACCCCACATCCCTTGCTCCTTATCCCCTCATCCCTTCATCCCTCTTTTCCCTCATCCCTTCATCCATCCTTCCCTACATCCTGCCTTCCCTTCATCCCTCGACCCTCATCCCTCCATTCCTTCATCTGTCAGCACTCACCCTAGATAGATAGCTAGATAGATAGATAGATAGATAGATACTTTATTCATTCCCAAGGGAAATTCACACCAAGGGAAATTCACAATATAATATCCTAATATATTTTCCTTCAACATCTAGCTCTCCTCTATCCATAATATGTATTAAACCATTATAAATCTTATAAATCTGTAACTTACTGCCGTGGTCTTTGGCAATGATATATAATAAATAATAAAATAATTTCTGACAGTTTAAGTATGTGTTATGTGTATGATATGTATATTTTCTTTTGACTGAATTAATTTAAGTGGTTGGATTAGACATTAACATTTACATTTAGACAAGGTTACATGGAGTGAATCCTAAAACTACCACAAGGCAACCATTTGTTTTAAAATAGCAGAGCAACAGGGATTGACTTAACTCATGTTAGTTCCTCCATTAAGTAAGTGACAATTAGGTTGTCAGAATGTGATAGCTTTTTGTTACGGCCACCGACGTTCCCCCTTCTTTTTTTTTTGTCTAACACGCGGTGCTTCGGAGGAGTGTGTGTGGAGCAGGTGGAGCGGACCTCAGCGCGGGATTGGCTCATCCTGGAGGTGTGATCTCCCTCCGCCTCCCACCTCCCACCTTCGGCTGTCCGCTAACTGGATTGGTGCAGTGTCGGGGCCCGTTCACCAATCACCAGGCGCCAATCGAGGACGGGATGCTGAAAGGCTCGAGCGGACCGGCACTCCGGGTGGCTGAAGAGCAGCGCGCCAGACGTGTAGTTTTGTGCTTATTGTGAGACTGAGAGGCATTCTGAATTTTGTGAAGGACTGGTCCAGGGCCAGCTTCAACCACTGACTGTTAATAGTGACACAGAGGTAGTGGAGATTTTGTTTAGTGCGCTTTAGGGAGAAGTGGTGCTGATCGGCTGTTTATGTTAAACTTTAGTTAAGTAGAGAGGGTTTTGTTTTTGGATTGTTTTTCTTGGTTAATTAGTGTAGTTCCTGAGAGTCCTCTTTTGGTTTTGCTTGTTTTTGATTTATCAGCACTCATAGGCCCATTTCCTTTAGAGTTGCCTCAGGTTTCTGTTTGTACATATCATTTTCCTTACCTTTAAAATAAATAACTTTGCTCTAACCAATTACAACTGGTTTATGTTGCTTCCCTTTTCCCACCACGAGCTAGGGGTCGTAACACTTTTTGAAAGTGAAATACTGTGAACATCCCTGCATTATATAAAAAACACAAATGGGTATATAAATTCAGAGCTTTTGCTTCAGTTGTGATTTTGAGGGAGGTTCAAAAGGTTCACTTAATCAGTACATAATAACATACGTGGTGTCATGGTCAGCAGATTATGACACACACACACACACACACACACACCCCTAATTATATGACATAGTTATTCATTTGACTTTAAGACAGTGAATGCTTACGATTGAGTAACAGAGAAAATGAATAATAAGAGTTTCCATTACATTCCCCCAATTGAGCATATTACACTCACAAATCAATAATTTGAAGTGTGGAATGTGAAATTTTGATTTGTTGTAATAAGACATGCCCAGTTTAATCAGTCATTACCAAATTTTATGCATGGACTGAGTCATGACCCTGGATAGGGCAAAACAAGATTTCCGATGAATCCATTAAAAGATGTGAACTTTTTGCATTTGTGGTGCCCCCTGTATAGATTGGTGTAAATTTTGCATTTCTTGTTTTGGCTTACAAAACTACTGACCTGAGTTTTGTGTTCATAGGATTGATTGTTATTAAGATATGCAACAATGTTCTGACTGCAACCTACAGTAAGCTGGTCTTTTAACTGCTTTTTTTGCATTATCAAAATTCTTTTAATACCCTTTTTTATCAATAGTCCATAGATGTTATGTGCAAATGTCACTTCACTCATTTTGTCACTAGTTTAATTTTGTATAAACAAGTGGTGAGACCAATCATCCACTTGCTTCATCACCACAAAACCTGCAGCATTCCAATAAGTACACACTGAAATTTCCACCATTTGATCCCTCTTCATCAGATTTGAATGAAACTCAGTGTTTAGGCCAGGATGTTTTCAGTGAGTTTAATCAAGAGACATCTGGAGTTATAAGCAAATATGAGATAGGCCATGCTCACTCACATGCAAAATTCAATATGGCACTTCAGAACTTGGTAAAAACTGACCCCAGACTACACTCACAAAAATGTATGAAATTCTATCCCCTGGGTTTTGAAGTGCATGTTTTTGATGTGGTGTCAATGAGTTGGGCTCAAACTGCTTTGGTTGGCCTATTCTCTAATATGACCTGAATGTACGTATCCAGATTTATAATGATGATAGGACAAATTGTTATATTATGGGTGATGTCCATTTTTTTGTGAAGGTCTGGTTGATGACAGCTATATTTTTCGACTGATCTTGCAAATTTATAAAGAAAAGTATCTCATTCCTGCAATGCTGTATACCCATTTTGGTGTTGATAGGGTCAAATTCCAACAACTTATTTTCATAACATGTTTTTCCAAAAAAATCAAAAAGGCAGAAAATCCATTATGGGGGATTTTATGGGCTTTGTTTTTTAGTCATATTAAGCTTGACATTTTGATCTCAGGGGGCTGGGGCTTAATTACATTGCTATCATCTGATTGATTGAGCTTATATTTCCTGGCAAACACTTGCACGCCATTTCAGCGTTCAATGTTTCTAACTCATTCAAACTGACAGCCATTTGAGCCATTATGACATAATAATAATGATAAAAACACAAAATCTGTTACTGACTGACTTAAGAAGAGTCTAACCAACTTTCTACAGCAAAATTGTGAACATTGCTCGTATCTTGTAGAGGTTTCTGGCTCTCTTCTGCTGAACTTTGGGCCTAGTATGCCTTGAGGGCTGAGGACCAAACCATGCCACCCAAAGTTTCAAACAACACCAGTGAGGATTATGTCACCGTGGCTGAAGTGCGTGATTTGTTGGACCAGCAAAAAGACTTCTACAGAACTTTGCTTGAACAACAGGAAAAAATCTTCAAAACGTGTATGCAGATCATAGCTGATTCTTCAAACAGGAGGATTGATGATCTGTCAAAGCAAGTCTATGATTTCAAGATGAGTCTTGAAATGACTCAAAAGGATTTTGACAATTTTAAAATCTCATGTAAATCTTGGTCCAAAAATTGTAATGAAACCAGGAAAGACTTGGAATTTGCAAAAGTTTGATCTCAATCTCAGACAAGACAGACCATCTGGAGGGCCAGTCAAGATGTTGTAATATTGTTGTAGATGGCATTAAAGAATCTGGGAAAGAAAAGGTGTCTGAATCTAAAGAAAAGTGAGGAAATGTTTCAGTGAAAAACTACAACTGGATCATTTGAAAATAGAATTGGATTGGGCTCATAGGACTGGGAAGCCAATGTTCTCTACAGAAAAGCACTGACCCATTGTGGTCAGATTTCTGCAGTTAAAGGACGAACTGACTGTTCTGGCTAAAGCTAAAAACTTGAAGGACTCAGGCATCTTTATCAATGAGGACTTCACTGAAGCCTTCCAGCAAAGATGGAAAGAACTACTCCCAGCAATGAAGGCAGCTCGAGAGAGAGGTGGAATTGCATATCTGAGACACGACAAACTTATTGTCCATCCGCCTACCCAAAACCCACCACAACAAAGGAAGACCAATGCTCAGAGTTCAGAGTTCAGAGTTCAGAGCTCAGAGTGGATCATTCGTCTCCACCATTAGACATCCATAGGCCTCTTCTGGCCTACTCTAGAAAACTTTAATAGTTGCTCAAAAGATATTAAAACCACATGGAAAGTAGTAAATAAATTGTTGCAAAGAGAAAGGACTACCCCAGCGCTACCTTCAGTTTTGTTTGGATGGTAAACATTATCTGAACAATCCATTTGATATAGCTCAAAAATGTAATTTTTTTGGGGGGGTTAATATTGGTTATGAATTAGCTAGCAAAATTTCTGCTTGTCATGGAAATGCACTGGACTTTATTCCAAGAAATGTTCCTATTATCTCTTCTTTTTAGCCCCCTGATATCAAAGAGATAAGTGACATAATTGATGAATTAAAAACATCTTCAGCTGGTCATGACAATATTTCTGCATTCCTTGTTAAACAGGTGAAACACTCAATATTGCAGCCACTTGCTCACATCTTTTCTTTGTCTTTGAAAACAGGTGTTGAGCCAGGGGACTTGAAAATTGCCAACGTTATTCCTTTGTTTAAAAAAGATGATCCATGTTGTTTTAACAACTATAGAGCCATATCTATTTTGCCATGTTTTTCAAAAATATTAGAGAAAATCATATACCAAACATTGTTTTTCATCTAGATTCTAATTTAATTATTTACAAACACCACTACGGTTTCCGCAAAAATCACTCCACTTATATCTCTGCTTCACTTGATTGAAAAAAATGAATTTACTTGTAGTATTTTCATTGACCTTTTTGATTCAGTTGACCATGATATTTTATTGGAGAAGTTGTATCAATATGGTTTTTCATGATATTATACACAAATGGTTAAAATAATTATGTCCTCAATAGAAGACACTTTGTTTGTGTAAAGGGTTGCTATTTGAAGAAAGCCAGACTACTCTGTGGGGTTCCACAGGGGTCCATTTTTGGGCCTTTATTATTTCTTATCTATATTAATGATTTGTCTAATTGTCTCAAATATCCTTTCTCCAATAATGTTTGCAGATGACACAACCCTAGTTCTCTCTCACTCAAAATTCGATTCACTGATTAAGGATGCTAATGTTATCTTAATTGCCTATGCTGGATGGTTCAGATTAAATAAACCATCTTTAAATATAAATATTAAAAAAAAAAAATCTAATTTTATAATTTTCAGTGGCAAAAAATCATATTCCATATTCATATCATATGATATCAAATCATATTAATATTCCTGGGAATTATTGTTGATGAGAGTTTGAGCTGGAGAGAACAAATTGACTGAGTCAGCAGAAAAATAAATAAATCTAAAAAGGAGGGTTAGTCATCTTGTCACCATAAACTGTCTTCTTACTCTTTATTTAAGTTTTATTTATCGTTATCTTTTATATTGTATATAGTTTGGGTAAGTACCTTTCCTACTACTCTCCACAAAATTTTGGTCCTCCGGAAACATTTTGTTAGGATTGCAATCCAATCACACATCTCATCTGCTCCTCTATTTCAGAAACTCCTTATTCTTACTATTTATGACAGAAACATTTGTCAAATATGTGTTTAAGTGAAGGGAATATTCCAAAGCATTTCAAGACCTACTTTAAAGAAAACTGCCAGGTTCATTCTTACTCAACTCGTCAATCTTCAAATCTTCATCCTCCTAAATTTCTCACTTGCAGAGGTAAATTTTCATTAAGATTTAGGGGTACCAAATTATGGAAAGGCTTTTCCCACCTGACAAAAAACTGTTCTTCTATGAAATGTTGCAAATGATGCTTAAAAGACCAATTGAGTGCTGTTTTGTAACTGCCTTCTTGATGTATTGTGTTACGGTTCGAGCGACAATGAGCACGGCCAGGACCCAGGTTGCAGAGACTGAGTAACAAAGTTTGTTTCACAAAACAAAGTGCAAACAAAAGAGCAAGGAAAATCACAACTAGGGAGAAAAGGCAAGGTAGGCTGCAGTAGACAAAAAAACAAAAATGCTATGCTGCAAGCTTAAACAAGAAAATACAGAAAAAACTCACCACTCACCAAAATGGGAAAAACTTGAAAAATTCTAGAAACAAAAATCGCTTTCACAGGGAAACACTACGAATGAACAATACACTAAACAAACTCGGGAAGACTCTGGAGCTGGAAGCGAGGAAGGAGACAAGGCACACAGCGTGGCGAGACACGTGAGAGCAGGACAAGGAAAATCTTCCGGCACTGAGCAGGTGGAAGAGCTGGCTGAAGTAGCCAGTGGCTGATGAGCTGATGCCGCTAAGGTGTGTCTCAAAAGTGGCCAGGAGATTGACCCCAGCTCCTTCCACACTCCAGCGCTGTAGAGAAGGAGAGCAAGAGAAGGGAGAAAACAGAAGGAGGAGGACAAACACAGGCAGGGCAAAAGACAAACAGTGCACAAAATTGAGACCACAACATATTGTTTGCTATGTATCCATGTTTTATTTGTTTTCACTTATAGTGACATGAATCATGACTATTGCTCTATATATAGAGTCGATATAGGTGTATATCTCCCTCACAGACACGGACACACTCACACATGCATGCATGCTTGCACGTACACACACACACACACACATTTTCATTTTACTTTTCTTCTTATTGTTGCTGTTTTTCTATATATATATTTTATTATTATTAGTTTGCCATCACATTTATGTAGTTATATTTCCTTTGTTTATTTTCTATTTTTAAAAATATTGTGAAATTTTACATTACTTTGGTGGAGGCTTTAAATAAGCCCACTGGGTTTTCTGCCTGTCCCTGCACTGTATAATCTTTATTATCTTTGTTATTCTTTGTATATTTTAATTGTGCAAAATAAAAACTTAAGACATTGTTGACCAAAGTAACAGAATTAGTATTTCAATTACTATTATTATTCCTTGAGCATCAGAGGGTGAAGACAGAATCTGAACCAATGCCGCTTGGTTGACGAAAATACAGTTGTCTGTATTTTGGTCAGGTTGGCCAGTCACTCAACAACAGCAAAGCAGCGTTCAACACACCATTAGGCAACAGATTCAGGAATCTGGTAATGCCATTTGGTCTTACTAATGCCCCTGCCATGTTCCACACCTTTGTTATGATTGGTCATTGTGTGGTGTCTATTTGGAAAACATTCTGTTTTTCCCCAAGGATTGTGTGTCAAGTTCTCGAACTACTGTTGGAGAACAAGCTGTTTGTCCTTTCTGGACACAGATGATGCATATTTTATTGCACAAAGACAGGTGCAAATGGACCCTGCCAAGGTCTCAGCTAACTAAGTGGCCAGCACCCACCAACTTGTAGCAACTACTGTGCTTCCTTGCTTTTGCTCATCTTACAGGCTTCATCCACAACAGCCACCTGGCAGAACCTCTTACAACTCTCACCTCCACCATGTGGACCAAAAGAAGAAGAAGAAGGTCTTTAGATCAGGGGACAAAGATAAGCTGATCCACCAAAGTGGATTTAGCATTTCAGGAGCTCAAGTATGGCTTCATCTCAGTGCCAGTCTTCACTCAGCCTGACCCAGGGTGAACATGCTTTTCAACAGATTTGATTCTACACTGGCTCCTTCCCCCTCACACCAGAACCCAGACCTGATGCCGCAACTTCTCCACACTCACTCCCTCCCCCCTCGCAGCACACCAGCAGCACCCTCTTCGCATTACTTAACCCCCCACCCCTTCACCCCCGCTCAACATCATGGACTACACATGGACTACATTAACCTCCCCCCACATCACTCTACAGGAGCCACCCCCTATTCTGCCCTCTGGCCTCTCCATAACAGCTGATCAGGTGAGGAAGGAGTTCAGGAGGATGAAGGTGAGGGAGGCTACAGGCCCAGATGGCATCTGCTCCAGACTGCTCAGAGACTGCACAGATCAGGTCTGCGGGGTCATTCTGCACAACTTTCTGTGTGGTTCCAGTCCCAAAGGCTGCGCATCCCAGGGAGCCCAACCACTTCTGACCAGGAGCCTTAATTGCACAGCTGATGAAGACCTTGGCGAGGATCATACTGAACCACCTCCGTCACCTGGTGAGCAGCAAGCTGAACCCCCTACAGTTTGCATATTGACCAGGAATTGGTGTGGAAGCATACTGGAAGCACGGTCAGGGTCATGTTTTTTGACTTCTCCAGTGCTTTCAACACAATCCAACCATCACTGCTCCGGGGGAAGCTGGAAGGAGACTGCCATCTGATTGCATGGACCATCAACTACCAGAAGAACACAGTATGTGTTGTGTTAAGACACAACACTGACAGCTGTCACATCCTGAAGTTCTCCGATGATAAATCCATTGTTGGATGTGTATCACATGGGAACCAACTGGAATACAGGGAGGTCATAACCAACTTTGTAGACTGGTGTGGACTGAACCACCTGCACATAAATGCTAGCAACACAAAGGAAATGGTGACTGACTTCTAAAGGAAGGTACCACAGACTGCACCAGTGAACATCCAGGGATTGGACATTGAGATTGTGGGGGATTACAAATACCTGGGAGTTCAACTCAACAACAAACTGGACTTGAAAAGGTGACAACAGAGATGCCCTGTACAGGAAGGGCCAAAGTCATCTGCACCTGCTAAGAAGACTGAGGTCCTTTGGAGTATGCAGGACACTGTTAAAAACATTTTATGACTCAGTGGTGGCACCTGCAGTTTTCTTCAGGAGGTTCAGGAGCTTCCGTTCCCACACCAGCAGGCACAGGAACAGCTTCTTCCCCAGAGCTGTTACTCTGCTGAACTTTGTGCCCCAGCATTGCACTACTTGTATTGATTAAATGCTAAACTGTGTTTTGTTGTCTCTGTGCTGCACTCTGATGATGACAATAAAGTTGAATCTAATTTAATCTATTATCCATATTGGTTACAGTATTTTTATAAACTATATATTGTGCATATAAATAGACTTTGTATTTCTCAAGTGCAATAGTACTTCTCAAGTGCAATACAAAATATGATATTCATACTTTTCTCATAAGAATACTGGCAATAGTACTTTTTATGGCAGTAGGATTTTTAAACAATAGCTATTATTCTATGTTTATATACTTAGTTATATTTTAGGAATTGTATATGCTTAGTTAGATTCTTGAGAACATTCTTTTTCTCAAAGTTTTTCATTCTCATTCTTCTTCTTCTGTTGTACATATTTTGTGGTTGTATGTATGTTTAAACTGCTACTGCAGTGGAATACTTTCCCAAATTGGGATCAATAAAGTAGCAGTCGAAGTCTAAGACTTGTGGCATTTAGTATTGTTTTAATCTGTACATAATGCACATATACAAAGTTGTTTTTCTATTCTGTATCCTGTACACTTTTATGCCACTGTTTGTAATATTTGCTGGCTGTAACAACTGAATTTCCCTGGTGTGAGATCAATAAAGTCTTATCTTATCTTATAAATCAGAATTAACTTGAAATTTGATGCCCCATTTATTGCCCATATTTGTCTATAAATGGTCAGTGAATTGCCCCTAATTGATATTAATCGACAATGACTAATTGCAGAGAATGATGGCACATTCAGAGAAAAGGACTGACGTACTGAAGTACTCGTTATTTATATATTGTTTGGTGGACACACTATGAGCATTAGAAATTACTGTGATGGAGGTAGTGAGTGCTGCCAGCTGAGAAGGTCAGATCCTCTCTAAAATAAAAAAGAAGTTGTCTGACATAAAGGTCAAAGCCAAATGGTGCATAGCATAGAGTGTTTGTGCCAGGGGCGGGGGCAAGGTGACACTGGAGCTCCCCCTTGATGAGTGACTTGCTGCAGTAGTTGGTGAATCCTTCCTGAGTTGGATTAGTGTTACGCTTTGTGTGTGGTAAGTTCTTTAGGACTCATCTATGCAGACCAGAGACCGGGATAACTTAACAAAAATAATTTATTTTCATAAACAGGAGAAACAGAAGGTGAACTCATAAGGAGTGGAAATGAACAAACAAAAACACATTCTTCAAGAGCAGACAGAAACAAACCAAGAATGCACTCAAAAGAAGTGGAACAAACAAAAGGACACTGAGGAACGGGCAGGCAACAATAGTGCAGATGGGACTGACAGGCACTGAAACAAAAAAGCACATATTGTAGTGACACACAGGCAAAAATCAAACATTAATCATAAACACAATCACTAGGGGTTATTCACACTAGGAAACACACAGAAGTACACCAGAGAGATCAGGATAATCTGGCAACAGGTTGCAAGGGGAGCTTCCCTTTTATCCTGTGCTTTAATCAGGTGAATGTGCGCAGCTCACAAGGTGGAGGCAGCTGGGTGTAAGGAAACACCCAATTTAGACAGACAGGGGAACAGACAGTTTACCAGATAACACAAGGAGGAAAAAGGGGAAAAGAAAGCACTAGAACAAGACAGGTGGCAGATTGTAACAATTAGTGACAGAGGTAAAGGGGGCTATGGATATGCAAGAAGCACTCCATGATCCAGGTATGTAAATTGTGGGCCTTGAAATAAAAAGAGAGTAAACCCTATGTATTTCTAATCAGGTTGGGTTAAACATTTATTTATCCAAAAAGAAATGAGAAAAGTCTTTTTTAATTCACTACATGATCCATTGGACTCTTCACTGTAATTTGAGCAAAATGGTATTGTGTTAGGTGGCTGTGTTGCAGTAGCTCCGTTGTTTTCATTTGTTTTTATTCATTTAGTGTTTAATTCTATCTTTTAACTGTGATTTTGCTAACTGCGTTGCGATGTTTGCGTGCAGTTTTACAACTTATTTGGTGGCCTTCCTATTACTATTACTCAGACATCCCAGACCGGAGCGTGGAGGCACCCAGCTTCAGCTGTGTGCGGGCGGACAGAGACGTGGCTCGGAGCAGTAAGAAGAAGGGAATGAGAAGTGGTATAATCCTGGACATGTAACCATTAAGGAACGTTTCTGTAGCCCGGACATTGCTAGTGGTGGGGATGCTAACTTGTTTTTTACCTTGGGAGTTCATGCCATAGTGATCACTGTTTACATCCCTCCAAAGGCTAACGGGGAAGCAGCACATGACGTCGTCCACTCCAGCCCAGCGGAGCCACAAATGCAGCAACCAAATGCGTTTATAGTCATTACTGGGGACTTAAATCACCACTCTTTGGAAAGAAATCATTCATGCCAACATTCCACCAATTTATTTACTGCTCCACCTGAGACAACACCATACTGGACCCACTGTATGCGAATGCAAAGGATGCATCTCACCTCAGTATGTCCTTCTTGTCCAGAGGCAGCCTGTGTCCACAAGGACAGTGAAGAGGCTAATGAGTCACTGCAGGACTGCTTTGAGACAAAGGACTGGGATGTGTTGTGTGAGCCACATGGGGAGGACATCAACAGCCTGATAGAGTGCATCACAGAGTACATCAAATTCTGTGGACGGACCATACTGCCAACCCAGACTGTAAGCTACTTTTCCAACAACAAGCCCTGGATCACCAGTGACCTGAAAAGTCTGCTTAATAGGAAGAATTAAGCTTTCAGACCAGGAGACAAAAAAGAACTTAGGAGTGCCCTTGCATTCCCCTGCTCCCTCACACCTCACCACTGTCCACGATGGCCTCCATAACCCCCCTCTGCCCAAGCTTTCTCTCTCCAACCCTTAACCCCCCCCAGGTGATCCCTCCCTTGCACTCAACTCCCACATCCCCTTACCATTTCCCACAGTACCCTCTCCACTGGCACCATCCCCTGCCTGACTGCAAGCTAGCTAAGAAGACAATCTGGCCCTGATGGCATTATTTGGAGAGACTTGTCCTGGTCCACCTCTGACCACAGGTGAAATCATCACTGGATCCTCTACAGTTTGTCTACCAACCTCATCTCGGGTGTGGATAATGCCATCATACACCTGCTGCAGTGTGCTCACTCCCACCTGGATTGTAGCGGCAGTAAGCACTGTGAGGATCGCTTTGATTTCTCCAGTGCATTTAATACCATCTGGCCGCTGCTCCTGGGTGAAAAGCTGTGAGTAATGGGAGTTGACACGCCCCTCCTGGATTACTGACTACCTGACAGACAGACCACAGTTTGTTTAACTGGACAATGCTCTGTCTGAGACCATGGAAAGATGCATATAGATGTGGTTTAGCAAAGTTAAGGTAGCATCCTGCACCCCTCTCCTGGACCTGTAGGCGAACAGCCATGGGTCAATCAAGTGTTCAGTACTTTTCAGAAGTTCAGCTTTAATCAGTTTTTCAAATGACTTCATTACTAATGAGGTCAGCGCTATGGGCCTGAAGTCATTTAAAGATTTAGGATGTTTAGATTTGGCAGCAGGAACTATGGTAGACTGTTTTCACAGCTTTGGAACCTTCATCTGAGACAGTAATGAATTGAAGATGTAATTAAAAATAGGCCCTAGTTGTTCAGCACAGTTTGAGAGCATTCGGCCACCAATATTATCAGGGCCCACACTTGTTCTTATTTTACATTGTTTAAAAGTTTTGATAACTGTATGTACATCATTTTAAAATTCTTTTATTTGCTTTTAAAGCCCAAAATGGACTTGCCCCAGTGTACCTCACTGAGCTTCTGCACCCTTACGCACCTACTCGATCCCTCAGGTCAGCTGACCAGCTGCTCCTGAGGGTTCCCAAAACAAGGCGGAAGCTCAGAGGGGACCGAGCGTTTGCTACTGCCGCCCCTAAGCTTTGGAATGAACTGCCGCTGCACATCAGGCAGTCCTCTTCCGTGGCCACTTTTAAATCTCTTCTTAAAACGCACCTCTTTTCCTTGGCTTTTAACACCACCTAGATTGTTTATTTTAGGTGCACAGGTTTTTTTTTTACCCTTTATTTATTATGTTTTCTGTTTTAATGTCTATTTTGTTGTTTATTTTATTGTTTATTTTTTTTTAATGTACAGCACTTTGGAAACCTTGAGTTTATTTAAACTGTGCTTTATAAATAAAGATGGATTGGATGGATTGGATCAAAGGGAGAAATGGGTAGTTGATTTGATTTCACTATAGTGTTATTCAATTTAGTTATTTCATTGTTAAAATCATGCACATCATTTATTTAGCTCCTGAGCCAAAACCAGATCTGATGTGAACCCATCTAATGAGACCTTTTTCTTCACATTGTCTGTCAGTCCGACCATAGTCCTAATAGAGTCCCATACTGAACCCAAGTTATTGTTGCTAAGCTTGTCTTTAACCTTTTGTTTATAGCATAATTTAGCCTTCCTGATTTCCTGTTTGATTTCCTTTTGTATGGACATAAGCTCGGTAATGTTACCCTGTTTAAAAGCCTGTTTCTTTTTGTTTAGTAACACTTTAAATGTCTGCTCACCCAAGGTTTACTATTGGGGTAGGATTTAACAGTCTTTACAGGAATAACAGTGTCCTCACAGTAAGTTATCCAGGAGCTGACCACATCAGTGAGTTCATTGATGTCACCAGAAGATTCAATGAACTCCTCCTGCTATCCAGACAGCCCTGGAGTACCAGTGTGGCCTCTTTTGACCACACTTTGATTTCCCTAATTGTCACTTTCCCCCTCTGAAGACATGTCCAATATGATGGAACCAGGTATACACAGTTATGGTCAGCAGAACTCAGCGGGTGGAGTGGAATTGATTTCTATGCATTTTTGATGGACCCATAACACAAGTGTCTTGTCTTTCCTGGTGGGGCAGGAAATATACTGGTGAAAACTCCTCAGGGTTTTATCCAGTGAACAATGATTAAAAGAGGCATTCATTCAGAGGCATTTTTTTCTCACGGCAAATATACAGGGTGCATGGACAAAGAGAGCAGCTCAACGTCCTTGGTACAATATCTCTCTCTCACCAAGACAGTTTTGCACCAGCGACCGTTTATGTATACACATACACCACCTCCACATGACTTCCCCGTTGTCGCTGACGCTCTGTCAGTGCGAAATGGGACCCCAAGCCGTCTATGGCCAGATCACAGTCAGCGTCATTCTCCCTGAGCCAAGTCTCTGTAAGGTCAGAATGCAGGTTTCTTTAAATTCATGTTGGTGGCGAATGAGAGCCTGAGGTTCGTCAGTCTTACTGCAGAGGGATCTGTCGTTTGACAGGATAATGGAAGGCGGGGGGATGTGAGACAGGTGTTGCCATCTTGTACACTCCAGCACCCCGCCTCTCCTACTCCACTTCCTTGGTTTCAGTTGTGGAGCTCTGAAGTAGTCTCCTTTCCAGTGGCAATTAGCAAATTCCTTCACGTCACGGAAAACCAGGTCCATGGGAGGACCGCTGATCACAGGATTGTTTAATTTGAGCAAGTAGTCTCTGGTGTATTTGATCATATTGGGATAAAGTGCTGTCAGTAGCCCCAGGTGTCATGCAGACGCCAACACCGCCAGGAGGAATACAGAGTAGTGGTGGACGATTTTGTGGAATGGTCTGGTAGAAATCACCCGTTGCTCAACTTTGCTAAGACCAAGGAGATGGTGATTGATTTCAGAAGGAACAAGACGACCACACAATCACTGTGCACTCTCGGGGAGAATGTCACAGTGGTGGAGGATTACAAATACTTCGGAGTGCGCCTGGACGACAGACTTAACTGGAAAATCATCAATGCTGTTTATGTAGGGGATGAGCAGACTCTATTTCCTGAGGAATTATTTCTTCTAATCTATTTCCGCTCATTCAATGTGTGCAGCAAGATGTTGGAGGCCTTCTACCAGTCTGTTGTTGCCAGTGCACTCTTCTTTGCTGCAGTGTGCTGGGGCAGCAGCATCGGAACCAGTGACACCAGCAGACTGAACAAACTGATCAGGAAGGCCGACTCCATTATTGGCTGCAAATTGGACACTTTTGAGGAGGTGGTGGAGAGGAGGACACTGGACAGACTGTTATCCATCATGGATAACCCTGAACATCCTCTTTACCACCTCGTGGACAGACAGCGGAGCTCCTTTTCCAATAGACTGATAATATAATGTAATATAATATAATATAATATAATATAATATAATATAATATAATATAATATAATATGTATTATATATTATAATACATATTATATAACTATACACTTAGTTAGACTTAGTTATATTTTTATTATTCTTGTTTATATATTTAGTTATATTTTCAGAAATGGTGTTATTCCGTGTCTATATGCTTAGTTATATTTTTTGAGAATATTCTTTTCTCTTAGTTTTATTCTTATCCTTATTCTTCTTTATTGTATGTATTTTATGTTTATGTGTATGTTTAACCCGCTACTGCAACAAAAGAATTTCCCAAATTGGGATCAGTAAAGTAAAAGTCTAAGTCTAAGTCTAAGTAATACATACAAAGAATCCATGACTGTCTATAACAAAGCAGTACTTCTGGCAAGAAAGGATTATTTTTCCAAGATCACGACAGGGAATGCTGGGAAAAATAATAGTATTCTTCACTATTGATCAGCTCCTCAACACTGCCCCCATCCGTTGATGGTTCTATGCATATCAGGGTGCATTTTGTGAAAAAATTTTTATTGACAACATTTTTGTATGATACCCTGTTTTGTTGAGCTGTACATATCTCATGCTCCTGATGAAATGTATTCAAATGTAAACTATACTGTTCATATATCATTAATATCTTTCAATCCTTCATCTACTTCTGTATGATCAATATCAGCATCTTCAAACTGTGTATAGATTCCACTACACATGATGGATTTAATCAGAGTATTCTTTTCCCCAGCCAGCTACGCATCCACCATGTAAACTTATGATATGAGGCATACTTGTAAGTATCAAAACCAGAATTTTTGTCACACACACTGTTATGGTGTAAAAGAATTATACAATTTGTTTGCCTTAACCTGTTAAACTACTGAAGCATTCACACAAAGGGCAGAGTCTAGTTAGTTTTTTTTAACTTATGAAGTGTATTGTGTGCACAGGTAAACTGTCTGGTCCAATCATTTGATAGCACTATCCAGAGTGAATTGCAAACAGTGTCAGCCTACAAGTGAAAATCAAGTCAATTCAATTTTATTTATATAGCGCCAAATCACAACATAAGTTGTCTCAGGACACTTTCCATATAGAGCTGGTACAGACCATACTCTTTATCTATAGAGACCCAACAATTCCCCTATGAGCAAGCACTTGGCGACAGTGGTGAGGAAAAACTTTGCTTTAACAGGCAGAACCAGGCTGTGACTGGGCAGCCATCATTTTTTCCACATCTACAGCTGTGGGCGCTGAACCGGTGGTCCGTTCCAACTCACTGTCAAAAACTTTTCGTGATTTCAAAATTAAAATTTATTTATTTTAATCCATTAAAACAGCTTCCAAACAATTTTCCAAATTAACGTCATTAAGCAACGAAACGAAAAGATCCATATATGGATCAATGGATCAATACTTATGTTCCCGGCTGTACATTTTTGATGAAGAGGACCTGCAGTCAGGGGCGGGGTTTGCAGACAGGCAAGCCAGGCAGTTGCTTGGAGCCCCCGGCCACCTATTTACAACAGTGACTATTGATAGGCCTGGGCTGTCAGGGACCTCTGTTGGTCCCTGGACCTCACTTTGAAAACCACCAATCTATTTTTTCAGTATTCATCTCAAATACCTCAAATGCTTCAAATAGCTGCCTCAGCCTGCAGTCTTCCTCTTCTCCTGCTATCACCAGAACAGACAGCACCTCAGCAGCATGACACCCTCATGAAGTTCTTTTTGTTTCTTTCACACACACCCACATTCACATGCACCCATACATGCATTACACCACTGATCCACTGATCCTCAGACCTTCTCTTAATTTGCTTGTGTTTTTTTCTTAAATTAAGTTCTTTAGCCCGCCACCTCGTGTCTGTCTCCCTTTATGTTGCAGCCGGTGAGCATCTACATCTGCTCCTGTCCACCGATGCTTTATATTGCTCACCTCAACCAAAGACTTCACAAAAGTTTTTCTCTCTTTCCAGTCCAATTTCCCCCAGAACCACTTAAATCTTCTTCTCTGTAGTGCAGTTTAGTGGACATTTGACAGGCTGCAGACTGGCATGGTATCCCCATTTGTCTTGCCTCCTTCAACAGTGGCTCTTCATTCTTCCTCCGAAGGTAGGACTGACCTCTCATTCTTGGCCGACTGATTTAACCTTTGTTTTCCATATCCTCACTGCTGACCCTTTCTTCTACTTCAAGTGTCCTGTCATATTTCACATTCACTAAAGCATATCGCTGTTCTATAGAGAAAGACATGTCTATCCTGTAACAGAGAAAACAGTGCAAACAGTCAATACAACATAAGGTACTCACTTGGAGAAATAAGCTTAGATGCTGTAATGATTCTGACTACTGACAGTTAAAAGTAAGGACAGGGAAAATAATATGATATATAGGTAACGTCAGCTGAAGTTAACAACGGCAAACTCATTGTTTACTTGAAGCTAATATTTCAGTTTCAACTTAACCATAATGCAAATCAACCATGTTTATTAGCCCCCACTAACTACCAAGCTATGAGAGCTACGTGTTAGCATCAAGTAATAAATAATTTGCGATAATGTTACTAACCATACATGACAAATGTGAATTAATGTCAACCAGTACAAACTTGAAGACAGTTGTCAAACAATTATCTCATGGTTACACTTTACTTCAACAGTGGAATCTTAAACACAAAGCTGCTGATGGGGAACTTGCTTCAAACTTCCGTCAATCAGAAAGAGGGAAGGAGTTGCCTTGAGTGGGACATATGTGTTTTCTTATACACGTGTCACAACCAATCAAGATACTTGTTAAATTGATGATGTAATAAATGGGCAAGTGTGAGAGAAGGAGGTAGGAGAGAGAAAACAAATGTACCCACATGAGTTACTACGTCATGTGAAAATTCAAGATGTTTGGTGGAACTGTAACAGTTAAACAGTAAAATGTGAAACAAGACACAGACACACTGGGAATACAGGGAAGTCATCACCAACTTTGTCACCTACTGGTGTACAGCTGGTGACACCAGTGATGTGCTTTTTTTAAAACCACATTGAGAGATCCATTCTGCCACGGCTCCATTGTTTACATACAGGAACAGCTGTTAGTACTGTGTAATGCGAAGGACTGGAGATCCCCATGGAAATAAGCACAGAGAAGAGGGGATACAGAGATGGAGCAAGGTGCTATGAGAAGAAAATACAGCATCAACCATTCATACCATTGCTGTAGGAGCGCCTTCAAGGGAACAATGACAGAGACAAGCTAAAAATAATATCTGGCCACACCAAAGACAGGAGCCAGAAGCTGGCGATCAGGAATGTGCAAATGAACTGAATCTGTTTTTCAACAGATTTGATTCTATCCTCATTCCCTTCCACCCAATAGAGCCCAGACCTGACGGCGTTACTTCTCCACACCCCCTCCTTCTCCCCCAGAGCATTCCTTACACCAGCAGCACCCTCCTCACACCACTTAACTCTCCTTCACTCAACATCAGAAACCATATACCCCTCCTCCCACCTCACTCAGTAGTAGCCACCCCAGTCCCTCCCCCAGCCACTCCATAACAGCAAATCACATGAGGAAGGAGCACAGGAAGATGAAGGCAAGGAAGGCTACAGGCCCTGATGACTTCAGCTCAGGGACTGTGCAGATCAGCTGTACAGAGTCATTCTGCACATCTTCAACCTGAGCCTCAGTCTGGAGAGAGTTCCAGCTCTCTGGAAAACTTTCTGTGTGGTTCCAGTTCCAAAGACTGTGTACCCCAGAGAGCCCAACCACCTTAGGCCGGTAGCCTTAAATTCTTACCTGATGAAGACCTTGGAGAGGATCATACTGAACCACCTCCATCACCTGTTGAGCAGCGAGTTGGACCCCCTACAGTTAGCAAATTGTTTTTTTTTGTTTTGTTTTTTTGTTTTGTTTTTACTTTTCTAGCACTTTCAACACAATCCTGTCATCACTGCTGAGGGGGAAGCTGGAAGGAGCTGGAATAGACTGCCACCTTGCTGCATGGACCATCAACTACCTCACCAGCAGACCACAGTATGTGAGGCTTTGCAACAGTGGGTCTGATGCAGTGCTTTGCAGCATGGAGGCTCTGCAGGGTACAGTGCTCACTCCTTTCCTTTTCACCCTCTACACATTAGACTTCAGATAAAACACTGACAGATGTTACATCAAGAGGTTCTCTGATGATGCAGCCATTATTGTATCACAGTGGAATGAACTGGAATACAGAGAAGCCATCACCAACTTTGTCAAATAGTGTGAACTGAACCACCTGCACATAAACACCAGCAAGACAAAGGAGATGGTGATAGACTTCCACAGAAAGGTGCCATCCAGAGTTTGGACATTGAGATCCTGGGGGAGTACAAATACCTGGGTGTAAACCTCAACAACAAACTGTACTTGAGTTACAACACAGATGTCCTGTACAAGAAGGGCCAAAGTCGTCTCCATCTGCTAAGAAGACTGAGGTCCTTTGGAGTATGCAGGACACTGTAAAAACTCTGTGTCTGCAGTCTTCTATGCAGTGATCTGCTGGGGCTGTGGGAACTCTGAGAGGGACAGAAAAAGATTGAACAAACTGGTCAGGGGAGCTGGTTCTGTCCTGGAGTGCCTTCTGGACTCTATTGAAGAGGTGGGTGACAGGAGGAGGTTAGTCAAGCTGACATCAATCATGGACAAACCCTCTCACCCCCTGCACAAGACAGTGGGGGCCCTAAGCAGCTCCTTCAGCAACAGACTGCTGCATCCACTCTGTAAGAAGGAATGTAAGATATGGTCAAACTTTTTTGATCCCATGCCAGGGAAATTATCTGATAAAATGAATCTTACTAGCTTTATTAGTGGTGCCAGAAATTAACACAAGCCCAAGGATGTGGGACAACACAATCAATATAGCATATTAGGCACACAGAAGCAAGCAGTGAGCGCAATGATTAATGTATTTCTAACAGCAACAGCAGGACTCCATGGTCCATTAACTTCTAAACGATACAGTAAAGTTTACACGACAATAAACCTTACGGTACCACATTATTATTAACCTGTCTCTGCCCAGACAATGGTGGGTGGGGTGCGTTGATTCTTGTATCCTTCATGACATCATGGCTGCATCACAGGAACTCCCCCGAGTTCTGGTGGGTCTTGTCCAATGGGAAACCAGGATTTGGATTCAAATCAAATCTTGGACTCAGGTGAAATATGCAAGGCCCAATGGGGCTTTGGCACAGTGTCATTGTTCAAGCTTTTTGTTTTTACATGTAGGCCTCTTGTTCAGCCAAGTGGTGAGGTCCCAACACAGGACACTCTGATAGCACTGAGCAGCTCTTTCAGTAATAGGCTGCTTCACTCGTGATATGTGAAGGAGAGATACCACAGGTCCTTCCTTCCTGCTGGTGTAAGACTTTATGTTCAACACCATTCTTAGTAGACATGTACAAAAACTGACAAATTCAAGCAAACTCCTTTTCAAAGCATTCTTAGCTGGGTAACATCAGTATTTCCTGTGTGCAATAATGTGAATTCAACCACTGTCTATTTTACATATTATATTGCAGTAGTAGTACTTACTAGCATACTTACTTATTTTTTTTTTTTTTACTGATGTTTCTTACTATTACTATTACTGATGTTTTTGCTATTACATTATCCCCTTTGTTGTTATAACACTACAAATTTCCGCACAGTGGGAGGATTATCTTATCTGATCTTATCAATACGATACATGTGAATAGAAACTAAGGAACAAGTGAGGAATAAATCAGGAATAAGTAATGAGTAAGTCTTGAACAACTGTGATTTGAAGACTATATGGTAAAGATGAATTTTGAGAGAACACACTGGGCGATACTATTGTAATAATGATTAGTTCAGAAATATCTGTGAATTATCATACTGACAACTTTCTTCATTAGTTGGTCCTGATTATATGTGTATGAACCAGCCGCTGAGAGGTACGAATTAGTGATGACTCTTTAATTACTAATTACTTAAGTATTAGTAACTTTCTTGTACCTTCTCAAGTAAAGTGATCCATCATTCTGAGTAGTCCCTCTTTGCTTCATGATTATGACGAGTAATTACTGAGTTTTTAGGAGAAGTTCACAAATGATTTTCCATTAAGACCCACCATCCTTTGTTACTGTTGCTACGCCTATCAAGCTTTCCATTCTTGCAGTACACATATGGGGTTTGAAGTGACAACAGTGGCAAATTTAAAATTGAAAATTCACAGATTAAAATCCATGGCCATTGAGAATGTGCATACTGGTATTCATATTTCACATGGCCGCTTTTTACACAGGTTTTGAATGTATAAAAATCCATTCCTCAAATTTTTGCTCTTGTGTTTTAGGTTTTTGAAAGAATAAAAAAACGCCATCCTCCACACTCTAGAGAGTATCGCTCAGGGCAACAAATTTTCAGTTTAGTTTTGAATGAGATGCAGTAAATTGCTGCAGTTGCAGCAAAATTTACAACAATTTATCTAATTTAACAATTTAGACCTTAGCTTGCTTGTATTACTTGAAAACCACCAGACACCATAGCCTAAATCAGGAGACCAAACTTAACCAGGGTGTCTGGGGATTTTCCCCCAGAAAATTGTTCATCTCTGAAACAACTTTCTTACAGACAAGTAAATTTACGAATTAAAAAAATAATTCTGCTGCCAAAATGTGGAGTCAGGAGGACTGGAGGAAGGGGTCACTAAAAAAATGTGACTCTCAGGAGAATCTAGAGGCAAATAGTTTCATCTACAAATGGTAAACTGTATGAAAAGTAAATGGAGAAAAAAAAGTTGTTCATATCCCACAGGCTAATTCTGTCCAGTAAACAAACTAGATTTTATTAATCTAGGAAGCCACCTGAGAAATAGAAGAAAGGCAAATAGTTCTTAGCTAAACAATTTTGTTTGGATTTATCATAGTTTTCTTATTGATTATGTCAGAGGTGCTTTCTAACATATTTATTGATAAGACTACAAAGGCAATTCATTTTGTGACAGCTAGGCAGCCACATAAAGCAATTAACCTATAGTGTTGTCTGATAAATAAGTGCTTGGGTGAATACCAATATATGGCACACTATTGCAGCATAATACATTCGTTAGACAATTGCCTGTCCTGTTCCTCGAGCAGCAGGCACTGAAGGCATGGTGGAGGACACGCCACCAGCGCCCACAGCGGGATTCGAACCGGGACCTTCTAGCTGTGAGGCGACAGTGTTACCACTTGTGCCACCTAAACTAAAATCTTTCAGTGAGTCTGGGATCATGCATTGATTACCAAATATTGCAATATAAATAAGCATTTACATGAATAAACACTTATTATTATTTCAACTTAACTTTTATTTTAACAGGCAAGAACATTAAGAGGGGACGGCACGGTGGCGCAGCAGGTAGTGCGCGTGCCTCACAGCAAGAAGGTTGCCGGTTCGATCCCCGGGTCAGGCCCCCGCCACACAAACCTCTGTGCAAAGTTTGCATGTTCATGCGTGGGTTCTCTCCGGGCACTCTGGCTTCCTCCCACAGACCAAAAAGGTGTGAATGTGAGAGTGAATGGTTGTGTGTGTGTTGCCCTGCAGTCGGCTGGCGACAGGGTGTACCCTGCCTCTCGCCCGTTGGCAGCTGGGATAGGCTCCAGCCCCCCCCCCCAACCCTGAAAGGGATAATCAGGGGTATAAAAGATGAATGAATGAATGAACATTAAGAGCAAATTCTCTTTCCAACAGCCTGGCAAGTGCCAGAAAGAGGTGTAGGGCAGAAAAACATGTAGAAAAACATTTACAAGTATCATTAAAAAACCCATAAGTAGGCCTTTAAAAGCAATACAATACTTTTTTTTTTTTTTTGTACTTCCTCCATTCACAAAGTCTTATTAGCTAGCCACGCCTACACCACCATCTAGTGTTAAATATCAGGCATTACTTTCCATGGAGCCTGGTCGTAATGGAATTCAGGTTACTTTATTCAGTTTACTTTAATTTTAAGTATATTTCTCCATTCGTGATCATTTAATTGACTTGAAAACTCATTTCTCATCTTTTGTTTTGGATGCTTCATGCTTTTTTTTTTTTTCTTATAAAAAAGATCTATGTATTTAAAAACATTGTCACTATCATTGGCATCCACAAAATTGTAAATAAAGTATGAGAAATAAAAGTGAAAACTGAATGAATAACAGTGCTTACATTTCACCCCTTGTTAGAGTAAGCTTTATTAATTGATATAACCATAACATTTACATTCAAACATGACTCATGAGGGGATTCCCAACATCACCATATCTTAAATAAAGATTTAACGGATTCTAAATTTCGTCATCAACACTCAAAGCGTATATTGTTTTTTTCCAGTTCCTCATAATGTGCCATATTTTTAACCTTTACATCAATACTAGATTAATAGTAACAAAACTAAACTAAAACTAAACGACACAAAAATACCTTTAATTCCAAAGTCATATTTTGGGATTACACACCCCTGGCAAGCAATGAACCAGGTTACAGGTTAAACAGCTTAGGTTGCTTGTATTTTTGTTGCAGTTCCTGTTGAGCTAACCTGTAATGAACTTTTAATTTAACAAAGAGATAGCAGCATTGGAACCAGTGACACCAACAGACTGAACAAACTGATCAGAAAGGCCAGCTCCATTATTGGCTGCAAATTAGACACCTTTGAGAAGGTGGTGGAGAGGAGGACACTGGACAGACTGTTATCCATCATGGAAAACCCTGAACATCATCTTCCTGCCATGAACCATCACACTGTACAACAGTAATTTAAACAATCTCTAGTGATTTCCTGCCTCTTTGGCACTAAAACAACAACTCACAATTTAGCATTTTATGAAAATATTTTTATTTTCAATTTTACAGCATGTCCACTGTACTGGACAACATAACGATTTTACCATAACACAACAAAATCATAATAGGCTGACAAGAAAACAGGAATGTCAATCCATTTTTTTAAATTAAACTGAACATTTGGCCTGTATCTTTTGTTAAACTATTGAACAAAACTAACATTATTAAACATTCATAAAGTTGCTATTATTTTTCCTAATATAAAATTTAACTTAACTCTGACTCCAATTTACGATTCCTGACATGTTCAAAAACAAGAAAATATATTATATATGATTACCATTGTTAAAAAAACAATAATTTAACAGTATTTGACTTATCTTTTCTCTTTTACTGGCATTTGCGTTTTGCTGCAGTCTCCATCTTGTCTCAGCATAAAAACAAAGCTCCCCTCATCCCACCCAAACACATGAGATATCACTGGAAAGGTTGTCCTCTATTGAGCACACCAGGACTTAGTAGGGTAGCTCAATTGAGTCAAAAGATACAGACCAAAACCAAATGTCCACTACAGAGGACACAAATGAATATGCTGGGTGTCAGGAGAATATAGTTTATAGCTCTGGCTCCCTCTCTCTCTTAAGAACTGCTGTTAATCTTTGTTTATATACTTAGTTATAATGTATTTTTAAGTATATTATCATAATATTATTATATTATTTAAAATAAATATATTCTAACATTATTTTAACAATTGCTATTATTCTATGTTTATATACTTAGTTATTCAGGATTCCTTTATTGATCCCCTATTGATCCCCTGAGGGGAAATTGTTTATATTATAAGAATTGCTGTTATTCCATGTTTATATGCTTAGTTATATTTTCTGAGAACATTATTTTCTCTTACTTTTATTCTCATCCTTATTCTTTTATATAAATATTTTATCTTAATGCGTACGTACTGCTGCTGCAACAAAAGAATTTAAAAGTCTAACGCTAAGTCTTTCATCCTCAGGCTTCAACTTGTGCATTCAGGCCTGTCTTCGTCCATGTGGTGAGGTCCCAACACTTGGTATACAGATACCCGTCCATCCATTTTCTATACCTCGACTATCCCTTTCAGGGAAGGGGGGGGCGGGCGAGAGGCAGGGTACACCCTGAGCCGGTCGCCAGCTGATTGCAGGGCAACATACAAAGACAGACAACCTCACACTCACACCTAGGTGAGTAACACATTCATGAGGTCTGTGGGAGGAAGCTTCACAGAAAGCACAGAAAGGCCCCACCCGACCGGGGGATCGAACCGGCGACCTTCTTACTGTGAGGCACGCGCACCACCGTGCCGCCCGGTATACTGTCAGTGACAGCTGCGTTATCTGTATGGTCTAGTGGTCTGCACACATGCTATTTACCACTAAAATCACCTGTTCAAATCCAGCTTGGCACCAAGGTGAATGTGTCTGTTGTAAACTCTTGTGGGTTAAAAGTTGACATTCCATAACCTGTACTGCTTTTCAAATACCAAACTTAAATTCCCAATCTCCCTTAACAAATATGATATGATTTATTTATTTAAATAGAAATATTTTAAATAAAATAAATATTTTCTTTTTAGAGTTTTTTTTCTGTACTAAATGTCTTTGTGCAGCAAAAAGCCTGACAAAATTGCCATGTTAGTATGATTGAGATCATACATCATAGTCAAATGTTCATGCCCGATTTGCAATATTATTGTGTGGTGCACCTTTAATCTTATGAAACAGACCTTAAGAGAAAAATTTGTTCTTGTTAATGGAGCTTCAATATATTATTTCGGTTCTTGTAGATAAATGTCAGTATCATTTTTTGAATATATGGCAGTGGCTTTTAAATCATGAATAAAATTTTCTAAAGCTGCCACTTCACTTGAGGCTACATGCTACATAAGTTAAGCCTTACATTTTATGTATTGTGCAAGCCTAGGGTGAATTTATGTGAATGAAAATGAAAATTGAAATTTAACTCCACCACTGTTGTCCTCATCAGCACCTATTGGGACTCCATTATCAAGTTCTGTCATTGAACATAAAAATTTAACCCTTTTTAAACCTTTTTATCATTAAAATTGACACAACATGGAAAAACAATATCTAGGTGAGGTTTTTTTTTTTTTTTCCAATATTTGTGCTGCTTTCAATGTGTGACTTGTATCAAGCCTGTAGACCTGAAGGTCCAACTTGCATTGCCTCCATACACTGCCATGTATGACTTGCGCCATAATACCTGACTGTAGGTCTATTCATCTTTGTTACTGTTCAGTGAATGGATCTGTATGCTTTTTAGGAAGAGGGATTCCAGTTCAAACATGTCATTCATGTTTTTGAATTTTTAAGAAAGTTCAGAATTGTATTGACAGAGAAAGGTTGAGATACATATATTTGTAATTGATCTGAAGGTTCAGTTTGATTGTTGTTTACTGTCGCCATAACATAATTCACAAATTAGTTGAGCTGAGGAGAGCTGCAGTTTCTACTGCCCATTTAATCAGGTAACCATTGTCTGTCATCTCCAGCTGCTTTGTGGCATTATTATGCCATTTCATTGCAAGTTTTTTTTTTTTTATTTTCCCAGATTTGTTTGTGATTTCTTTTACCTTCACCTTTCAGATTCACAAAGAAGCAGCTCGGTCCTTTGTTATTCTGTTTTTTATAGAAGCAGTGCCGTTGCTAGGGTCTCTTGGGGCTCCAAGCAAGAAATCCCTGGAGCCCCCACCCCACCCGTGCACACCACAAAAATTTGGTTTTTGCACACATAAATGCAGAATTTCTGGGACATTTGAGATGAACACTGAAAAAATAGATTAGTGTTTCTCAAAGTGAGGTCCAGGGACCAACAAAGGTTCCTGAAAGCCCAGGCCTATAAATAATCATTGTTGTAAATAAGTGGCCGGGGCCCCCCTAGTGGCCAGGGGTTCCAAGCAACTCCCTGGCTTGCCTGTCTGCAAGCCCCACCCCTGTATAGTAGTGAAAATGTTTCTGTCAGTCAAAAACTGATGCCTTGAAGAAATGTTCACAAGGCATGCTCTCTCTCTCTCTCTCTCTCTCACACACACACACACACACACACACACACACACACACACACACAAAAGGGCGCTTTCATGTTACATCCCTGGACTATAAATAGGTGGAGGGCAGGAAGTGACTTTCTGCATAGGAAGCACTATAACAAACACTCAAAATGGCTATGTTTTGCATCATTTACGGTTGCTCAAATCGATCAAACCAAGAAACCAGGAGGAGCTTTTATCAAGTACCAAAGGTTGTTGTTCATAAAGGTGAAAAATGCAATAAACTGACAGAAAAACAGCTTGTTGACCATCTGCCACCTGGAGGAGCTGAGTTAGATAATGGTGGAAATGGTGTAACATTAGCTATTGTTTTAAATCTATAGTGATAGATTTAAAACAATAGCTATAAGAAATATGACAAACACATAATAGGTGAATGTAAAATATGAATATTCACCCGACCTTTCCCAGTGGTTAACCTGGCATACAACTGTAATCTAAATGTCCACATTCAGCACCGTGGTTCTGAACCCTTGCTGCTAGATTAACCCACATGACAATAAAAACTATGCACCATAGCAAAAAGGAAACAACAGTCATCCCAGAGCACTGTGATACCAAGGTCGTAGACCAAATCGCTAACAAAAACATTGTTAGTTACTTTTCTGTGCTTTCATTTGGTTTCTTGAGTAGATCAAAGTCTGAATGACCAGGTAGTTGGTTATATTTACTGCCTCAATAGCAGGATAATCTTTCAGTTCAGTTGAAAACCACTCCTCCCATTTCTCTCAAAACTTTCCTCCATCTCATCCATTGTGGTTTTCACTTCTTGCCCTCCATCTGGATTTAGTGCAGCTATTCCTGCGTCATGAAGGTTGTAATGGTCAGTTTTTGTTGAAACACACACATTACTCATTACTAAAGCTTGTCATCAAGCTCTGCAGTGGCTTGATAACAAGCCACTCATTTTAATCAGGTGTGCTGGAGCAGGAAACATCTAAAACATGCAGGGCAGGGGGGCCCGAGGACCGGAATTGAGAAACACTGCTCTATAGAATTAACTGCAAACCCTATTGTCACTCATATGGTTTTGGTTCAGTATTCTGTTCAGTTCATGCCTATGGAACAGCAGTATGTATGGCCAGGAAAAATGAAGCATACACTGAAAAGTGCGCCCTGTCTAAACTGAAGCATGGCATTTTTGGCAAAGACAGGCCCACAACATTATTGGTTGATGGGGGATGGGGGTGGGGGGGGTTGTGCGCTGATCAACCCCCACCAGATGCCGGCCCACCGGGAAAGTGCCCAGTATGCCAGATGTCCAGTCCACCCCTGTCAGTGAGTAGAAGAGAAACACACATTGCAGACCAGACTGCCGACCTGTATCGTGAGCGGGCATGACGGACTGGACCAGAACCCCCCCCCCCCCCCCAAAAAAAAAAAAAAAAGTCTGGTTTCCTTAAGTCTGGATGGACCCATAAACCCCAGCCTTGTTGCTATGAAGGGGTACCAATACTTTTGACCATGCCGTTTTCATTTCCCGCAGCATTTAGGTGGTATTTTTTGTTGAATTTGGGGAAACCATTTATTGTTTTAGTTTTGTTACACACACACACACACACACACACACACACACACACACACACAGAGTTCACATCCCCCTAAATGTCAGGAGAAACCACATTAGTCTTATCTGCTATCATTGCCCACATTATAAAGTAAACTTACAAAATGGTAATACCACCTTAAACTGTGTGGAAGAGGATTCGTGCGTCCCCGCTACACTAGATGGCGCACAAGACAAAGATGTGTCAGAACAGAGCGCCTGCAGGAGCGAGAGAAGGGACTCTATTCTCCGCACTAACGCGCTTTAGCATCCTTGCTCTCCGGCTATGCACCTGCAACGACCTCTTGCAGTCCTCCCAATCCTCTTGTCTTCACCGACGGTCGGACAGCTGTAGTGCGCACTGAGCTACAGGGAGCGCAAGGTGGCCCGCATGCAGCTAGAGAGAAACCGTCCCGCCAAGCCGTCCAGAGGCTCAGCCGGAGACACAGCAGTATGCAGACCAATACTTTAACAGCAGGGATAAAGCAGCAGAGCACCGGGCGAGTAACGGAGTTATAGCATGGGCGTGGGAGAGCAGCACAGCCAAAATGAGAGCGATGTAATTCCGCGGAGAAGGGTGGGTGGGGGAAACCGAAGGAGCGTTTGGATCAGAGTTGTCAGGGGTGTGTTTTGGGGCTTGGTTTGGTGTCTTATTCTGTGATATTCACCAAACACAGTACTTTTTTTTTTTTGTTAACCTCCACCGAGAATTAAAAGGATGGACGGGTTGGATGGGTCACAGCAGCAGCCACAGCTGTTCAAAAGTCCGGCGGACGTCTCCAAAATAAACGATGATGAGCTGCTGAAATGGGGCAAGGAGGAGCTGGTACTACGGCTGCGGAGGGCAGAGGCAGAGAAGAAGGGCGTCATCGTGGAGCACGGAAATCTGATGCGGGAGGTTAACCGGAGACTTCAGCAGCACCTGAGCGAAATACGTAGTTTGAAGGTGAGATGGGCCCCAGGGAGCCAGTGCACCAGGTTCCCGTTGGTTTTAGGTAGGTGTGTAGGCCACAGTAAGCAAGCTGATTTGGATATGTACAGGACCTGTAAGAGAGGAACCTTGTGAGATTTACAGATTGTCAGTACAGGGCAAGATGTACACTAAATAATCAAAGATATTGAACAGCAAGATTGCGGAATGGTGGATTTGACTGAATGATTTTCAATATTTTCAGTACATTTAAAATATAATGTATGGTGGAAACACAATATTTGCCCTGGCCTAACGGAAAAGCTGATTGTGTTTAAAATATTCCGTTTTATGACACAATGTTTTTTTTTTTTTTTTTTTTTTTTTTTTTTTTTTTTACTCTAGTCAGGGGTGTAACTGATTATAATTACAGTTAGCTTTTTCATCTAGTTTAGTTGACATTGTTAGTCAATTAATCGATTAGCGATTATTATTACAAAGTTAATCAGCAGCTGTTTAAATAACCCTTCAATCATTTTGTTCATTTTGTTCACCAAAAATGCCAAATGTTCTCTGGTTCCAGCTTCTCCAGTGTGAGAATTTGCTGCTTTTCTGTTTTATATAATTCTTTATATTATATTGTATACCATGAATTATTGGTTAATCTGGCAATTAAAATGGCAATCTAGAAAAATTGTTTTGCATATGTCTCAAATTATAGCAAAAGCCCAATGTAATATTATCAAATGGCTTGTTTTGACCCATCAACAACCTAAAACCCAAAGATGCTCAATTAATTATATTACACGCAAATCAGCAAATCCTCACATTTGAGAGGTTGGAACCAGAGAATGTTTGGTGTTTTTCAAACAATTATCAAAATAGTTGCAGATGAATTTTCTGTTGTTTCAGCCCTACAAGAAACACCCCTCACATAAATCCAACTGCATGATGGGAACATGTAATCCATCACTGTGCTGTCTATGTGTGTTTGTGCTGCTGTAAACCAGGACGTGAACCAGAAACTGCAGGAGGACAACCAAGAGCTGCGAGACCTGTGTTGCTTCCTGGATGACGACCGCCAGAAGGGGAAGCGGGTGTCGCGGGAGTGGCAACGTCTGTGTCGCTACAGTGCTGGCCTGATGAGGAAGGAGGTGGCCATCTACCTGCAGAAGCTGAAGGAGCTGGAGCAGCGGCAGATGGAGGTCATCTGGGAGAACCTGGAGCTCAAGGAGGTGTGCCTCATGCTGGAGGAGGAGAGAGCTGCAGCTGTGGCTAGAGGGGGAGGAGGTGGAGGTGTGGGTGGTCGGGGAGGCCCTGGCCGCAGGAGCTCCATTGACAGTCAGAGCAGCTTGTCTCAGCTGGGTGGAGGTTTCCCAGCCGTTGGCCTGCTGCGGGATGTTGGTGATGGGAGCAGTACCTCCAGTGCAGGGAGTACAGATAGTCCCGATAACCCTCACCTCAAACCCCCTCCCCTTGGCTCCAGCGCCAGCCCTGGATATGGGTCAAGACGAGGAGACTTGTGTGAATCCAAAGGCAGAAGGCACAGCTCCACCCCAGAGTACCATACCTTCCCTGAGTCCTGCCACCTCCGTGGGGGGTCCCTCGCCAATTTGGACCCATGTGGCATTCAGGAATACAGCCCAGAGAAACACAGCAAGTCTCCTGCCAAGCTCCCATGTGATTCCCATCCCAAACCCTGCAGCTCCGACCTACTAGCACAGAAACAGCTATTGATGTCACGGCAGGCATCGCCAGGTTGTGAGAGGGGCACAGCCAAGTCCAGCCCAGAGCTGAGTCAGAGACACCGGCTGGTTCACACAGCGGAGGCAGGTTGTGTGAGTCCCGAGGCTAGACAAACAACGATGGGGACCCCTGAGCACCTAAGGAAAGGGAAGTTGATTGTCGGTAGTCCAGAGTCTATACAAGGCCACCATCACTATCAGCACTGTCCTGGGGAGCACAGCAAGGGGAGGTATAGCAGTGGCTCTCCTGACAGGGATGGGGCTCAGAAGAGGGCAGCAGGAGAGAACAGGCCCCCACACCACCAGAGTCTGTACAACGGTAGGCACAGGGTAACTCTTATCTTATATTTCGATTCATAACCTATTCATTACAGATAGAAAAGAACATTTTTAGAATATACAGAAAATTACACCAGAATGGAAAGGTAGAAAGACTGTAATGCTTTCATTTTATCTCTTTTTAGGCTTGTTAATGTACCCCCAAAAATCATTGACATAGAAATCATTCAATACCTAAAAAAAATTGAGATACTGCACTCTGCCTTTGGATTATCTTCAGTGAATACTCAGTATTTACCTCTTTGCGTTCTGAGCTGTCTTACCAGTTTTACCTTGTTTGTTTAAGAAAATTAACTTTAGTTTGATTATTTTTTACAGTCCATACTTTATAGGAATCAAGTCTGTCTGATATCTGTCAGAGTACTGCTAATATTAATTTTGAAATCAATATACTACATCAATTTAATATTTCATACATTTAGATGTGTGATTTAAAGGCCAGGTGACCACCAAAAAGTTAAATTAAAAAATGAGATGGCAGCTGTTGAGATCCACATTACCAGACTACCACACTACCACATATGGTTTTAGCAACATCCTACCTGGTCAACTGCATTAGTGATGCTGTGTCTCTCTTCCCACCACCCTTTGGGCAATGCATATGTAATTAAAATGCATAACAAGCATTTACACAGATTGCTGGTATAGTCAGAGAGTGAAAGAATGAGAATGAGAAGAATGAGAAGAGAATTTTCTTAAGTGACATTTAAAAATAGTCCAACCCAAGCCTGAAGTTTTATGCAACAAAATAAGCAAACAGCAGGGATTCCAGGAAGTGAACTAAGCTCAGACCCATTTTAAGAGCCAGACTTAAAATGACACCCATACACACAGGCTTTTAAGCCGTACTTAATTTTGTTTCCATTAAGCTGTCCTTTGTCATGTCACTGGTAGAATTATTTCTCTCTGTTGATGTGCTGCTGAGCATTTACTTTGAGTGTGATTTGAGTGTGATTGAGTTAATGGGCTCTCTTTTTGTCCCCGCCACTGGCGGGGCACAGGGTGTGCACCCCGCGCAGTGGTATTTGCGTGCAGCGCAGGTGGGCGCGCAGCGCACTTGGTATTTTGGCAAACCGAGGCGCACAGAGGTACGCCAGGATGGGCGTTGCAGCGCAGTAGGGGGAGGTGTCGGCATAATCAGCCGGTGGATTTGGATTTTCGGTCCATTTAGGTCCACGCCGGCGTAATGGTCACTCAACCTGACCGAATGCACATGGGTGAAACAGGGATGCAAACTAAACAATTAACGTCCCTGTGCCAACCAGAAACAGCCGTGGCATCCTACAGAGCATATATACTGGATTTATCTCAGAGCACTCGAGAGAGACAGACACACGGAAAAAACATAAGTGATGATCGTTGTCCACTATTAACCACGTCATTTCATTCCAAATACAAATGTTATCATTGTAATGCTTAATGTTATCTACAAAGATAGAGTACATCATTGCTTTGAGGAGGAGGAGGAGGAGGCCAAGGATTTACCATCTAAGAACCTCCTCCTGGGAGAAGTTTGGGCGTCGGACAGTTTCCTGCGCTGGCTCAGTCATCCTCGAAACTTGCCATGCGCCTCGCCAGCAGCGTTTTTAAAGGTGAGGCGAGGAGCTGGTGTGATTGGTGAAGATTGGACGCGGCTGTGTCAAACCCACTCCACGCTTTCTCCCCTCCCTCCTTCCGAGTTGCACCGCTGGGTGGGACTGAGATGAGAAGGGGGAGTAGTTGCGCCGGCAGCGCAGTGCATGAAAATACCAAAGTCTGCGCTGCCACGCCCCATCGGCGAAGTGGACCTGACTTTGCGCCATGCCTTTAAATAGAATAGAATCCGTAATCTCTGAAAAAAAATGGCTCCATTGGTCCCACTTACTCCTCCTGCGATTTGCAAGAATCCACCGTGCCCGACACAAAACTACCAATCAGAGCCAGAGGAGCATCTGAAGGAGTGTCTGATATCTGTCAATCACTACTCACACACACTGCGAACCATCCCCTCCCTCCCCTCATGCTGCCAGCTGCCGCTCAGTCAAACAGCTCTGTGAGCAGCGTAAGGAGGCTAGTGAAGGCTATGGCGGAGCAACAGCCACCCGCAAAGGAGAAACTGTCCATACCACCGCTGCCAACAACAGCATATACGGCTAAGACAACAAATAACCATAAAGCTAATATGGTGACTGTTACAGTAACACTCTGCAGCGCGTACAATATGTTAGCGACTGTGATGTAACGGTTGGGCAGAGTTAGCTTGTCTCCTATGCTAAGGTGAACGTTATTGGTTGTCACGACAGACGCCGTAGGGAGGAGAGGCTTGGAGGCAGGGCATGAGTGCAGTGGAGAGGGAGGGGGTGTGACATGGAACTTGTGTTGGTTCAAATTTTCAGGCTAAGTCTGCCGCCTTCTCGATCTTACCTACTGCAGCTTTAATTTCATTGAAGTTATACTTTATATTTATATAAATTAAGTAAACTCAATTTGTTTTTTTCAGATAGGAATGTTGCTTTCATCAAAATATTTAGTAAATCTTAGAATTTACTGTTATGAAGTAATTAAGTAGAGTTTTTCTGTTTGTCATTTTAAATTCATTTCATTCATTCATTCATTCATTTTAAAGTCAGTTTACTTGCTATAATTATGTAAATATTGCTAATTTTCTTTTGATAAGTGTCACCAAATTAATGTAATTGTTTTCTAAATGCGTTTAACGTACTTTTATGACAAATCACACAAAATACAAAATCAGTTCATTTTCTAAACATTGAACCCCAGTGAAAATCTGGAAACAAATTGACAGACATAAAGCACTGTATTGTGAGAACAGAGGCTGAAAACTGTAAAACAATGCAGTATTGATCAAATAGGAACACAGGTTCTGTTAATGCATCGCATAATTCTTGCCTCAATCTCTTTTAAGAACCGTATCTGTTTAACTGTAATATGCACAGCACAGCACAATCCAAGCACAGTGTATGGCAGCTGCAAAATACCCCTTTAAAATATGTCAAATAAAAAATATCACTGCTAATTTCTGCATTTCTGGAACTCAAAGGTGCTAATTTTCCACTAGGGTGCAAGCAGGACAAATATAATGATAAAAACCTGCAAAACAAAGACATGTGCACTAGAAAGCTTAATGCTGTAAACGACTGAGTTACATGTGAGTGGTAATTTAATTACTGTAACCGCTTTAAAATACTTTAACCGTTGTTTATCAAAACGTTGCCATTTTGTGAGTGATTCTGATCAGCATCACACCGGACCTTAAATGTGACAACGGACGGCTGACAGGAGCACTCTCATCAACAACATGATTGCAAACGATGCTTCTATATGCAGATTCTTTGGATAAATTACTTGCTACAATGTATGAACGATTTGTCTGATTAGTCAGCATACACACTGCCCTTACCAGTGTTTTTTTAATTGGAAGGTAGATTAAGTGTATTTTAACACAAAGTGAAGGATGTGACTTGCATTTTAAAACGAAAGCCACCAATGGCCTCTGTATGGTAACAGCAAACCTTGGATGACGCAGTTTTTCTAAATAGTGAACTCACTGCTGAACAAAATCGATGAACTGGCTGTGCAGGTGAAAAATGTCAAGACCTACAGGGAGTGCAGCTTGCTGTGCTTTGCTGAAACATGGCTCACAATAAACATTCCGGTTTGCTAACATGGAGCTACCTGGCTTCAGCACAGTCAGGGCAGACAGAGACACAAAAGCTTGCAGGAAGAGAAAAGGGGGAGGACTCGTTATATACATCAACACAAGGTGGTGTAATCCTGGGCATGTAAGCACCAAAATCTCCATCTGCTGCAGGAACATCAAACTTATGGCTGTAAGTTTGCATTCTTTTAATTGTTATTGTTTACGTCCCTCCACGGGCCAACGCGGAGGTAGCGTGTGACGTCATCCACTCCGCTGTTGCCAATCTACAAACAAAGCATCCTGAGGCCATTGTGTTGATCTCTGGGGAGTTTAATCTCGTGACTCTGGACACAACACTACCTGCTTTCTTCCAGTATGTGGACTGTAACACCATGGGAAATAGGACTATTGACAAACTATAGGCAAACGTGAAGGACGCATACAGAGTCACCCTGCTGCCTGCACTGGGGAAAGCAGACCACAACCTGATTCTGCTTCTGCCTCACTACAAACCAAGAGTGAGGAGGCTACACACAACCACATGCTCATTCAGGAAGTGGTCTCCTGAGGAAGAGCAGGCTCTGAGAGATTGCTTTGCAACTACAGACTGGGATGTACTGCAGGGGTCACACGGCGAGGACATTGAGGGGGCTGTGAACTACACGACTGACTACATCAACTTCTGTATGGACGTTTTTGTTCCCTTAAGGACTGTATGCTGCTATGCTAACAGCAAGCCCTGGATCATGAGTGACATCAAGGGCCTTCTAAACCAGAAGAAGAGGGCTTTCAAGGACTGTGATCAGCAGGAGCTTAAGCACGTGCAGAGGGATCTCAGAGTCCAGTCAGGGAGGCAATGGAGCAGTACAGAAGGAAGCTGGAGCAGAAGTTGCAGAACAACAGCATGAAGGAGGTGTGGCACGGGATGAAGATCATCACCCTCTGGAGCTTGAAATGGGGTGCTACCATAGAAGGAGATGTGGGGAGAGGGAACTAGCTGAACAACTTCTTCAACAGGTTTGACCACCCCAACTCATTCGCACCTCAGAGTACTGCACCCCCCTCCCCACCCTCTGCTCTCCCTCTCTACACCAGCACAGAGGAGACCATCCCCCCACCCAAGATCACAGCAACCCAGGTGTGCGGAGAGCTGAGGAGGCTTCATCCCAGCAAGGCAGCGGGTCAAGATGGAATATCCCCTCAATTGGTGATGGCCTGCGTGTTCTGTGCAGGAGAGGACAGAGCCGACTGTACTTCCTCAGAAGGCTGGGGTACTTCAACATCTGCAAAAGGATGCCGCAGATGTTCTACCAGACTGTGGTGGCAAGTGCCCTCTTCTATGCAGCAGTGTGCTGGGGAGGCAGCATCAAAAAGAGGGACGCTACACGTCTAGACAAACTGGTGAGGAAGGCGGACTCTGTTGTGGGCACAGACCTGGACAGCCTGACCTCTGTGACAGACTGAGCAGGCTCCTGNAGCCCAGGTGTGCAGAGAGCTGAGGAGGCTTCATCCCAGCAAGGCAGCGGGTCTAGATGGACTATCCCCTCAACTGCTGAAGGCCTGCGTGTTGGAGCTGGGAGACCCCCTACAGTGCATCTTCAACCTGAGCCTGGAGCAGGGGGGGGGTCCCTGAGCTGTGGAAAACATCCTGCATCATCCCAGTCCCAAAGAGACCACAACCTGAGGAGCTGAATGACTTCAGGCCAGTCGCCCTGACATCACACGTGATGAAGACCATGGAGCGGCTGCTGCCACACCACCTGAGGCCAAAGGTGCGCCACGCCCTCGACCCTCTGCAGTTTGCTTACCAGGAGAAGGTGGGAGTGGAGGACACCATTGTCTACTTGCTACGCCGATCCCTCTCTCACCTGGACAGGGTGCGGCGAGGATTATATTTTTGGACTTCTCCAGCGCCTTCAACACCATCCAGCCTCTGCTCCTCAGTAATAAACCGACAGTGATGGGAGTAGGCTCACACCTGGTGGTCTGGATTACAGACTATCTGACAGGCAGACCTCAGTATGTGAGACTTGGGGGCTGCAGGCCTGACACCATGGTCTGCAGCACAGGAGCACCGCAGGGGACCGCACTCTCTCCAGTTCTGTTCACCCTGTACATATCGGACTGCCACATGCAAAAGTTTGCAGATGACACTGCTATCGTGGGCTGTATCAGGAGTGGACAGGAGGAGGAGTACAGGACACTGATCCAGGACTTTGTCACATGGTGCAACTCCAAACACCTGCACCTCAACACCAGCAAGACCAGGACAGAGGACAGAGCTGACTGTACTCCCTCAGAAGGCTGGCGTCGTTCAACATTTGCAAAAAGATGCTGCAGATGTTCTACCAGACTGTGGTGAGAAGTGCCCTCTTCTATGCAGCAGTGTGCTGGGGAGGCAGCATCAAAAAGAGGGACGCTACACATCTGGACAAACTGGTGAGGAAGGCGGGCTCTGTTGTGGGCACAAAGATGGACAGCCTGACATCTGTGGTAGAGCGACAGGCGCTGAGCAGGCTCCTGTCAATCATGGACAATCCACTGCATCCGCTGCACAGCACCATCTCCAGGCAGAGGAGCAGCCTCAGTGACAGGCTGATGTCACTGTCCTGCTCCACTGGAAGACTGAGGAGGTCGTTCCTCCCCCACGCCATGCAGCTCTTTAACACCACTGGTGGGGGGGGGGGGTGTTAAATATTAATGTCAACATTCGTCAATGTTCTGAATGGAATCTGTGCAACACACTGTTCAACATGCACCTGAACTTGCATTCTGTTTGCACTGGACATTTAAACTTGCATTCTGTTGCACTGGACATTTAAACTTGCATTCTGTTTGCACTGGACAATTTTACTTTTAACTTTTAATTCTTTGGTTGCTGTGGTTTTGGATTATCTATTGCATGCCTTTTATTCTAGATTTGTGCAATATGCTGGAATTTCTGAATTTCGCTTGGGGATGAATAAAGTATCATCATCATCAGTAACTGTGAACAGGCTATTTTTTTTTTCAAAATGAAAGCCCCAACGAGTAACTGTTTCATGATAGGAAGTAAAAACCCCCAATGATCACTGTATGCCAACAAGAAACTAGAGATGTACCTATTTTTAGTTTAGATTAGATTAGATTAGATTCCACTTTGTCATTGTCAGAGTGCAACACAGAGACAACAAAATGCAGTTTAGCATCTAACCAGAAGTGCAAACAGTTATGATATCCAAAAAAAAAAAAAAAAAAGAAATAGAAATACATGTAAGTAGTGCAAGTGACATGAAGTATAAACAGTTTAAGCAGTTGAGGTAGGTGCAGGTAGTGCAAGTAATTCTATGAAACCATAAGACATGTGCAACACGGTATGTAAACAGGTGACTTGTGCAACAGGTGGTAGTGGCAGTGCAGTAAAAGTAAAGTATGCTGGTGGATAGAGTTCAGCAGGGTAACAACTCTGGGGAATGAGCTGTTCCTGTGCCTGCTGGTGTGGGAACTGAGACTCCTGAACCTCCTACCAGATGGTAGGGGGGTCTATGATTGGGGTGGGAGCTGTCACTACTGATACTGCATGCTCTTCTTAGATACCACTTGCACTGGAGTCCTTGATGGCAGTTAGCTGGGCACTGGTGATGTACTGTGCATCTCCCGTACCATACTGAAATGTAGTTGGTCAGGATGCTCTTAATGGTGCAGCGGTAGAAGTTTACCACGATCTGATAAGCCAGGTTAACCTTCCTCAGTCTCCTCAGGAAGTAGAGGCACTCTTGAGCTTTCTTTATTAAGGTGGTGGAGTTGAGGGTCCAGGAGAGGTCCTCAGAGATGTGGACACCCAGGAACTTGAAGTAGAGACACGTCCGACCTCAGCCCCGTCAATGTGAATGGGGGTGTGATTGCAGCCTTTGGTTTTCCTGTTGTCCACGATGAGCTCCTTGCTCTTCTTGGTGTTGAGGGTCAGGTTGTTGTCAGCGCACCACACCACCAGCTGCTGAATCTCATCCCTGTAGGCTGACTTGTCATTGTTGTTGATCAGGCCTATCACTGTGGTGTCGTCTGCGAACTTGATGATGGAGTTGGAGCCATGCACAGGCACACAGTCGTGGGTAAAGAGGGAGTAGAGAAGAGGGCTCAGCACATAGCCCTGTGGGACGCTGGTGTTCAGGGTCAGGGTGCCGGAGGTGTGGTTGTCTAACCTAACAGACTGGGGTGTGTTGGTCAGGAAGTCCAGGGTCCAGTTGCAGAGGGTGCTGATGCCGAGGTCACTAAGTTTGTTGACCATCTTGGAGGGGATGACTGTGTTGACTGCTGATCTGAAGTTAATGAACAGCATCCTTGCATACGTGTTGTTGTTTTCCAGGTGCGTCAGGGTGGAGTGCAGTGCCGTGAAGAAAGCATCCTCTGTCGACCTGTTTGGTCGGTAGGCACCCTGCTAAGTGCAGATTGCACATCGTGGGTGGAGAGCGTGAGGGGCAATTCAGCTGGTTGGGGAGCAGTTTTGATGGCTGGTTTTTTGTTGTCCCTGTCGAAGCGAGCATAGAACTGACCTTGGTTTGCGTTAAGGATTTTGTGATGTTGCAAGGCGAGGGGAGCTCAGTCAGATGCTGACCAATCAGAAAGTGCGCTAGGGTTAGTGATACAGGCTCTTCACTGCTGGCGTGAGTCAAAGTGATGGGACAAGTATTTATAATGGCTTCCACTTCTGTCAATACTGTTTCAATTTCCTCATACTGTAGAGATGCTTCTCTGATCACTTTGCGCAAACTCTTCTCTTCCACATGCCTCCCCACAAGGCAGCTTTTTCTGCAATGAATTTCCAGATGATTAATTTTTCAGCAAATAATTCCTGTAACTCTTTTGATGACAGGGAATTTCACAGTGCTTGTAACTCTTTTGTGCCTTTTTAAAGGTTTTTGCATTGTCTGAATGTATTATTTTACAGAGTCCTCAGCCACAAAACATCTAAAGGCCAACAAAAATTTTTCAGTGGTCAAATCTGTCACTAACTCAAGATGAATAGCTCTAGTGACTGCGCAGGTAAAAAGGGCAATATAAATCTTTTCTTGAGATTTGGTGTACAGGGGGCCAGCAAAATCCACAGTGATTTTAAAAGGATACGCTTCCTCATTGCACTGCTCAGGCAAAGGAGCAGAAATCTGCTGAGCTGCACTCACCTTAGATTTAATCAGACATGCATGCACAATTCTTTTTTGTCAGTTGTTGTCTTTTTATAATCCAGAATTTCTCTCTCACTTGAGAATGTCTTGTAAACCAGAATGGAGCACTAATTGGTGACATTTTTTCCACTATCAACTCAGTTGCAGGAAGGATGCAGGGATGCTTTACTTAAAGCAGAACTTAAAGCAGAACTTAAAGCTTCTCATTTCTTGTCTGCCTCCTACTCTCAAAGTTCCTTTTTTATCCGCAAAGGGGCTCAAGGCTTGATCTTTGACTGGATATTTATTTCTTGACCTCTTCTTAACTTGATTAATTTCTTCAGGGAAACTTTGGATCTGTGTCACGTGTCCAATAAAGCTCTGCCTCATCTATTTCCTCAGCTGTCAAAGCCCCACTCCTTTTTTTTTGCTCTGATATTGTGAATGAATTGTCTTATCCAGACAGTTACACGTAACACTCAGTTGAGATCACTGTAATTTTTCATTTAAGTTTCAACAGCAGCCAGATTTCCTTAAATTACCACATCATCTTCATTTGCTTTAAAGTTATTTTCACAGTGATTCATTTGTCTTTCTTTAAGGCAATCAGGTCCAGTCCACCAAAGAACACTGTCACATAATTTATTGATGTTTATTCCTCTTGTTGCAACATCCGCAGGATTTTCATTACCGCTGCAGTAATTCCACTGTGCGGGTTCTGTGAGACTTTGGAGTTCTCTGACTCAATTCTACACAAAAGGTTTCCACTGTTTGGCTGTACTCTTTATCCAGTGTAAAGTTATCGTTGAGTCACTCCACATTTTTAATTGACTTTTGTCCATTTCTAGGTGTGTAATGACATACTGACTGAGTCTAGCTGCGATTAAAGCACCAAGCAGTTCAAGTCTAGGTGACATAACTTTCTTAAGGGGAGCTACTGTAGTTTTAGCTGTGATAAGAGTCTGTGCACTGTGCACTCACCACTTTCATGAATGATTTTCAGGTAGGCAGCTGCACAGTAGGCACCCTCACTCGCGTCACTGAAGACGGACACTTCCTTTTGCACAGGAGCGAGTTGAACTGTGATTTCCACATCATAATTGTGAATTTTCCTTGGGGATGAATAAAGTATCTATCTATCTATCTATCTATCTATCTATCTATCTATCTATCTATCTATCTATCTATCTATCTATCTATCTATCTATCTATCTATCTGTAGCATTCAAGTAATACCTGACAGGGGTTGATGATTAATACTCACTTACTTAAGAACAGATGGACCAGTAGGTTCGACTACAGGAGCCCAGTGGAGTGTTCAATGAGACTCAGAGACCAGAGAATAATGTTAGTAGAGAACAGTGTACAACACAAGTTGTTATTATACAATAACATCAACAAAAAAAACTTTTGGAAGTATCAAATTGGCCAATATCTCTAACTTGGATGCACCCTTGTAGCCTGAATTTTGTGCATCAACCTTAGATTCAAGTCACTCTTATCAGATTCATAGTTCATAATATACAAAAGATACCAGGTTTAATAACAAATACCACTTCACTTAAGGAGGATGTCCCTCACATCCATCACCACCATACCGTTCCTGAGACTGAGGAGGTATGTATATCAATTTCAGTATATCAATTTTCAGGAAAAAAAAACAAAAAAAAACAACCAAAGGGTTAAGTCTGAGTCCACTGTTCCTGGGATGTCAAAAAGATAAGAGTGGGGGATTCAGAGTTCAGGAGGAGATGGATAAGTATGTGCGGGGGTGGTTGGAGAAAGAGGGGAATTGCATAGAGGGCTGAGTGTGAGTCTGTTTGCGGATACTAGGCCTACCACACTGTAGAGTGCAGTAGAACCTACCAGTGATCACAGGGTATCTTTGGTCCCTCTCTAGATCCGGGTGGGAAGGCTCGCCATTTATCTTACTGGATGGATCCACACGAGGAAATAATCCAACACACACGACAAAAAAAAAAACCTGACCTGTCAACAGCCAGGGTCAGAAGAAAATCATGAATTATCTAATATCTAATGTCCATTTTAAATATAATTAATCATGAAATGTTATATTTTTTTTCTACTTGTACTGACATCAACTTTTATAATTAACATCAATTCCTAAATCATGAAACTTGTACTGGAGTCAACAGCTTTCTGACGGGTGGAAATGACATTGTCACCTTAATTTCTATTGGATGAACTACCCAGATAGAGTATTCAGCACAGGAATTTGCAAAAGAAAAGTATAAAATAAAAACAATTGTCTTACTCTTTTTCTGAGAATGTGTACTGAGACATAATAATTTATTATTTAACTTTCCCTTTGTTTTTCAACCTCATTTGCATATGTCCAATTTATCACGTGGGTTACATATAACATCAGGGAATACTTACCACCTTTGGATGTCAGGTAATTCTGTGCACCACTGCTACCAAAGATGAAGCAGATCCTCAGGCAGCTCACTGTCCCATTCAAGTCCACGTTCCCACATTTGTTGGAAAAGACATTTTACTCTAATTGTGAAGGGGGACAGATATCCAATTGGATCAAAGATGTGCGCAGCAGCTTGTAACACTCCTCTTTTTGTGTTCCTTTTGTTTTCCAAAAAAATCCATCAAACTACTCAGCTCAAAGACGAAATCGTTCTGTTCGCTCAGGTCAAGAATTTTTCACTTCAATGTGTCCACGCACTGTGTTTTCCATATTTTCATCCCACAGTTTTCTCAGCTCTCCAGAATTGGTGCTCCATTTACACAGGTTCATTCCTGCTTCTTTTAGGATGCTTTAGGCTTGCAAAGAGACGTCAGTGGCTGCCTGTACACTTGGAGCGCTACAGATCAAATCATCTACATACAGACAAATACAGATAGAGTAGATGTCACAGTGGGATATTGTTGTTGATATTATTTCAAATGGTGTCGTATGGTCGCTGCCAACAGGAAGGGACTGGGGGATGTGCCAAAGGGAATTTGATTCATGCGCATTCTTATTACTTCAGCTTCCTTATGAGGTTTTGACAAATTGTTTAGCCAGAGAAATCTTAAAGCATCTCTGTCTTGCTCTCTTATGGAGATTTGCAAAAGGCTTTTGTTATATCAGCCATAAACGCTACTCCATGATGTTTGAACTTTAACAGGATACTACCAGTAACTCAGGGTTCAGATTTGGGCCCATCATTAAACAATCATTCAGTGACTGGCAACCAGCTGCATATGAGGATGCATCAAAAACAACTCCTCATTAACTCCTCATTAATCACTGCTCTGTGAGGGAGGTAGTACGTGGGATTGTCTGTGACAAGCTTTCTCATGTTACACAATGCCCTGACTGACGTATTCCTGGATAACGTCACGATACTGCTCATAAAGTGGCACATTAGCTTGAAACTGCTTGACGAGCTGATCAAAATGTCTTTTGGCAACATCACAGTTAGTGGCTAGATCATAGTTTTTTCCAAGGTAGACTGACGTCATATCTTGAATCTTTAAAATAGACTGACTTTTCAAACAACTGCAGAGTCTCCTCGTCACTTTTCTTTGATTCTTTTTCTGTTAGAATGCTGATTGATTCTGTTTCCCAGAGGGAGCGCAGTGTCTGAGACATTTTTTCTTCTACTCCAACACTCAAATGAAGAGTTTCGATATCTGTTGGGGTAGCGTCTATAGTTACATTAAGCATGGATACGGTGCCTTGGATGAGCCATCCAAACTTATTGTCCAGTGCAACTAGAGATTCTGAAAGCCGCTCCACTTTTCCAGAAACAATGTCCCAGTAATGATCTCCTCCAATTAGAATCCCCAGCTCTTGCATTTCCATTCCGCTTATGGCAGTGTCAGTGTACAGATGCATGCCTTTGCGCTCCAGTTCTCTCATAATAGAAGAGCACACATGAGGGTTTTTTTTAAGACCACCAAATCTACACTTTGGCCATTTTTAATGTTGCTCAATCTTAATTTGACTTCATCACAAGTGATGGTTTGAGGGACATTGGAGTCAAAGGTGTGTAATTTAAAGTCTCTTCACCTACTTTGGGGAGCTTTAACGCACAAGAGATATCTTGGCGCACAAAGCTGTGCTGACTGCCTCTGTCACCGGGAGCAACTGAGATCACTGCGTCTACTGGATAGTTTTTTGTTTTTTTTTTCATATATTTTCATTCCACAGCTCTTTGTGGTGACGCCGATTACATTTTTCACATGAAATACCTCTAGTATGGCAGTCTTTGGCAACATATCTTGTTCCAAAACACACAAAGCTGTTATACTGTGGTTGGTGTTATGTTTTGTTGTACCTTTTCCTGTTGTTTTTTGGTTTTGTTCTCTGTGTCTGTGTTTCCGCAGGGGAGGGGTGATCAGACTGAGCAGAGGGTTGACGGCGTACCTGCTGCTCATCTGCTTGATTCTCCCCTGCATTTAAGCAGTGTGGCTGCCTTGCTGCCAGATTGTTTTGAGCCAACGCGATAAACTTTCCAGCCTTGTACCTTGCCTCATCTACTTCTTGTTCGTGTCTAGATTTTCCTGCCGTTTTAGAGCGAGTTTTTGTTTTGGTCATGTTTAGTTTTTTCGTGTTTGGATAGAGTTACTTTCTCGTGTTTTAGTTCCTTGATTATTTTGCTAGTGTTATTTGTTCCTGCCTGCTTGCAACGGCGAAGTTGATTTTGTGTTCTTGGCTGATTTTTCCGTTTGTTTTCCCTGGCTTTCTGTTCTCGAGTTTTGTACCCGCTGTGGTAATAAATCGTTGTATTTTGGAAACGGCTCTTTGTGCTTGTGGTCTGCCCAGGGGATCCAGCAAAAACTTATTCGATCACTTGATGGTAACAAAAGTATCTTACTAGTTTTCTCAACTTTTCCCATTTTTAAGGCACAGACATTTCATTACACTGTTTAGACAGATGATCATATTTCTCACAGAAGAGACACACTTGTCTGTGCACTTGACTGGAAGAATAAAGAGCAGATGCAGTCATCATATTCTGTCTTTTCGTACACATTCCCTATGCACTGTGTTTTTCTTATTCAATCTTTACTTGTGTTTTCCTTTGCGCTTTTTGTCATGTTTGCCGTGTGCGTTCTCGGCTGAAGTACCTCTCAGTAGAAGTTTCATTAGAATGGTGCTTAGCAAACTACCGTAAGAGTCAGAGACGACTCCCATTGAAGCCAGACAATGGATTTGAATTTTCACAGTTATCATTCAAATATCTGAGTGCTCTAATGTCACTGGCATCCTAAACAGGATTTAGATTTAAATGTTTGGTCATATGTGCTTTAATCACCAAGTATTTTCTGCCGAATCTATTCTGTAGAAGCTGAACGGCATTGTCATAATTGGCGTTAGTTAATGGCAATCCTGCAACAACATTAGCAGCTGCACCAGTGAGATATGATCTTAGATAACTAAATTTGTCTTTTTTGGTCAGGTTGGGGTTATTATTTACAGCCATGTCAAATTGTCCCCAAAACTACTGGCACTCAGTAACATCTCCTGCATATTTTTTGATCACAAGTTTTGGCAGTTTCACATTATTGCGCATGGGATCTGATGGGATCTGTGGGTGGTAACATTGTCAACACATGTGTTAATGTAATCCAGAACGGATGAGGCATATGAGTCCATGTCAATGGATCCTGACTCCAGCGTGGCCCGGGTGGCTCCAGTCTGTGTGTTGGAACTGGTGCTGGAGTTTAGCAGTCCTCACTGACAGTTTCACACATGAGTGGTGTGTACTTGGGGAGTAGGAACAATGAAAGGTGATCAGACTGTCCCAGGTGGGCGAGGGGGTGGCCTCGTAAGCCTTGGGAATGTTTGTATAGACATGGTCCAGGGTTTTGTCTCCTCTGGTGGGGCAGGAGACATTCTGGTGAAATTTGGGGAGAACAGTCCTCGGGTTGCTATCTGTGGCCCCCTCAGAGATGGAGACACAAACACGGAGTGTCTGCATGTGTGAGTGATAGGCTAAGTAAATGCATGTGTGTATGATTATGTGTGGGCACAATGTTGTGTTTGTTAGTGTAGTTTATTCTCTAGGGTTTCAGATATGGGATATTTTTGAGGTTGTGGTTGGAGCCTGGCTGAAGTGGCAAAGCTGTGAAAGAGGGATGTGTTGGGGAGTGATCCACACACCTTTCATTTCCTGTTATTGCTGTGAGTCACCTCCCATGTTGTAGGTGTGTCAAACAAATTGTTTACCAATAGGAAAACTGAAGATATTAAGGGGCACACACATAATTACACAAGGCTTGAAAATGAGAGCCCGAGCCTTGAAGTGTTGTTGCTAGGCAACTGCAAAATCATCTGTCAAACACATGCTCTCACAGGTCTCTGTTTAGTTACTGGCAAAGATGCAACACCCTCGTGATGTCATAATCATTTGTTAACCTCACTGGGGAATTCCCTGACATCAACATCTCTCACCTGTATGTAAATATAACCATTTTCAATTTGATAAGCAAACTTCACAATAATAATAATAATAATAATAATAATAATATTAATAATAATAATAAATAGGAGTGAGTAGCTGAGACTGTCAGAGATGGAAAACAGTGTTGAACAGGTGAGTCTTATGTGATTTTTTGAAAATGGAGAGTGAGGAGGAGTCTCTGATGGCTTTCAGAAATGAGTTCCAAAGGGCAGGAGCAGTAACGGAGAATGCCCTGTGAAATTTGATTGCTGGGCATCCGAACTCCACAGAAGAGTGTTAACTTTGGAAAAAAGAATTTCTTCTTTCATAGTTTAAAAAGGATTCTAAAACGGATTCTCTTGGAGATGGGAAGCCAATGGAGTTTGTAGAGGATGGGGGTTATGTGGTCATGGGTCTGAGAGTGGGTGAGCAGCAGAGTTTTAGGTGTATTGGCGCTTATTGAGAATTTTTGTGGATAAACCATAAAGGAGACTGTTGCAGTAGTCCAGATGAGAGGTGATGTAGGCATCAGGTGAGTCAAAAGTCCTTCATCATGTCATCCCAGAAATCCTCCACTCAAAACTCACCCAGTTCACTGTACCAGCCTGCATCTGTCAGTGGATAACAGACAGACAGGAAGCAGCAGGTGAAGCTGGGTAAAATCACATACAGCACCTGGACCATTAGCACTGGAGCTCTCGAGGGATGTGTGCTCTCCTGCTGCTCTTGTCCCTCTACACCGACTGCACCTCAGCAGACCCATATGCTAAACTCCTGAAGTTTGCAGGTGACACAACGATCATCTGCCTCATCTGAGACAGTGACGAGTCTGCATACAGATGGGAGGTCGAACAGCTGGTCCTCTAGTGCAGTCAGAACAATGTGGAACTGAACACACTAATAAGTGTGGAGATGGTAGTGAACTTCAGGAAAAGCCCCTCAGCACTGCCCCCATCACCATCCTCAACAAAATGGTTTCTACTGTGGAAACCTTCAGGTTTCTGGGATCTACTGTCTCCCAGGACCTACTGTGGACTTCAAACATAGCCTTCATCAAGAAAGCGCAACAGCTGCTGATCCAGTTCTAAACAGGAAAAATCCAGTCTGTTCTATGCATATCCATTATTGTCTGGTTTGGGTATGCCAGCAAACATGACAGGAACAAGCAGCAACAAACTGTAAGGACTGCTGGGAAGAATTGGTGCCAACCTGCCCTCTATTTACACCTCCAGACTGAGGAAACACACTGGAAGCATCAGTGCAGACCTACACTACCTGTTCTGACTTTTTGTCTCTGGTTGAGTGACACTCAAGGTGTGTCTTGTAGTGGTGGACCCATACAGAATTACCATCCCACCCTGCAATTCCCATCAGGTCTGTGGAATGTCTTTCAGCTCATTGTTTTGGTTTTGCAGCCCGCAACTTAATTGTTTTTGCATAGTTTCACAGCTTTCATCAAACCAGCAGCAGCAGGTAATTGTTGTCAGTGAAAAATCTCTGATAAACCCACTGCACACTACCTGTCCAGTACCAAACATGGTGAACATACTGGAACATTTTCCAGCTAAAATGCCATGTGTTTTTCAGAGGAGTTGGTGGACATGAATGTTCCACTTAGTTGTCACAGGTTGATAGAAACACAACTCTAAATCAGGGTGGATCGGTCGATCTACTGGGGAGGCATTGGATGGCAGCTCTGGAAGCCAACTCACAGCCAATTGCAGAAGTGAGCATCAAATGTGGTATATACCAAGGAGATGCACTGTTCCCCCCTTCTGTTCTGCATAGGCCTAAACCCCCTCAGCCAGATCATCCCCAAGAGTTGCTTTGGATACCAATTCCGAAGTGGGACAACAATCAGCCACCTCCTCTACATGGATGACATCAAGCTGTATGCCAAGAGTGAGCGTGACATTGACTCCCTCACTCACCTTACCAGGATATACAGCAATGACATCGGGATTCATTCGGACTGTCATTCGGACTGGATAAGTGTGGATCATAAGTGTGGTGTGCAGAAGAGGGAAGATGATCGCCACTAAAGGGGCTGAACTACCTGAAGGCAACATAGCAGATGTTCAGGACAGCTACAAATACCTAGGGATCCCACAGGCAAATGGCAATCATGAGGAGGCAACACAAAGATCAGCCACAGCGAAATACCTTCAGAGGGTGAGACAGGTCCTGAAGAGTCAGCTGAATGGCAAAAACAAGATCCAGGCAATAAACACCTACGCCCTGCCAGTAATCAGATACCCTGCTGGTATAATAATCCTGGCCATTGGGAGAAATGGAAGCCACTGATATCAAGACAAGGAAGCTCCTTACAATGCATGGAGGGTTTCACCCTAAATCCAGCGTCCTGAGGCTATACACTAAGCAGAAGACAGGAGGCCACGGACTAGTGAGCATCAGAGCCACTATCCAGGAGGAAACAGCAAGCCTCTGGGAGTGCATCAGGAAGATGGCCCCCAATGATGACCTGCAGAGTGAATGCCTCAGGCAGCAGAAGCCCAGTAAGGAGAAGCCAGAAGGGTTGGCATGGACAGACAAGCCCCTGCATGGCATGTTCCATCGACAGCTTGAGGAAGTAGCTGACATAGCGAAAACATACCTGGAAAAGGCTGGACTGAAAGACAGCACAGAGGCACTGATCATGGCTGATGACCTTGTACACAAGGTCAGTAGAGGCCGGGATCTACCACAGCAGACAAGACCCCAGGTGCAGGCTGTGCAAAGATGCCCCTGAGACAATCCAGCACATAACAGCGGGTTGTAAGATGGTGGCAGGGAAGGCATACATGGAGCGTCATAACCAGGAGGCTGGTATCATACACAGGAACATCTGTGCCGAGTATGGGCTGGAGGTCCCAGGATCAAGGTGTAAGACGCCTCCAAAGGTGATCCAGAACGACCGAGCTAAGATCTTGCGGGACTTCCAGTTCCAGACAGACAAACTGTTGATGGCGAACCAATACTATTGATTATTTGAAAGTGGCAGCATTTTTTTTACAAGGAGAGTATTATTTTCTGCCAGTGATGATTAGTCAGCAGCAGTATCAGCAAATAACGAGCAGGTGTCAGTGTCACTATGCAGTTCAGTGTATGTAAGATGATAGTCACAGGGAATCTTATGAGAGAAAATGAGACTATGAGACCCTCGCTGTACAATATGGAAACAGAATTCAGTGTATAGCGACCGCTGTACTAAAATTGTATTTTGTACATATTGCAGGTAAGCTGGCATGACTAAAATAGGTCTGCTGTACTAATAATATGTTTAAGCTGTATGTAAGTGACACTAAGTGACACTTGAATGTGTTTGTCGAGCAACTGTATTTTTTGTAGTTAGCAAGTTAGCTGTTTCACCTACCAATGTCATGGTAGTTGTGCTGGTGGTTGTCGTGCCGGAAACCCCTCATACAAAAGAGCCCGCGTTGCCTGTGTTAATATTTTACACTTGTTTAGAACTGTTTATTAAGTAATACTGTGTTTTGTTAAAAATAGAATGTGTACATTAAGTGGTATGAAGCACATTGCCCTCAACAGAGTTTTAAAGGAGGAGTAATTTGTCTTTTTTGTATATTTGTAATGTTCTGCTTTTGTATTGAGAGATAATGAGACTACGAAACCCTCGCTGCACAATATGGAAACAGAATTTGCTCTGTAGCAAGATTTTTCAAGGTGAAAATCTTTACTGATGTACATTGTATAATTTGTTGAGAACAAAATGACATAACAATGGTCAATGGAAACTAAAATCATCAACCCACTGAGGGCAAGATTTAAAATCACACTGAAAATCTAAGTAAATTGAAATCATAGGCTGATCCAACTTGAATTTCATCATAGCAACTCATAATATGATTCAGTAGTGGCTATGACCCCCGTGTGCCTGTATGCACTCCCGACAACATCTGGGCATGCTCCTGATGAGTCGACAGATCGTGTGTGTGGTGGGGGACCTCCTCCAAGACCTGGATCAGGGCATCGGTTAGCTCCAGGACAGTCTGTGTACTTGATGATGTCAGCTGCACCAATGCATAACGTCCCATAGGTGCTCAATTAGATTTAGTCCAGGTGAACGAGAAGGCCATCCTCCTCTTACCCACTTCCTTGATGGTGTCCGGAGGGCTGTCCAGGACAGAGCCAGCTCTCCTGACCAGTTTGTCTAGTTTTTTCCTGTTCCTCTCTGAGCTTCCACAACCCCAGCAGACCACTGTATAGAAATTTGCAGATTACTTCCACAGAGTCACAGTGTTTCCTCTACATTCATTTAGGAGTGGCGGTCGCAAATACACCACCGCCGCATGTCTCCACCTTCACAGCAGAGCCCGACGTTAATTACTCATGCGGCCTTGAAAGTGACATCACGTCAAGCACCCAGACACCAGGTCAGAGAGTCAGAGCAGTGTCGTCTTGGAAAATAGGGCAGCGACTTACCGGAGAAAGGTGGACTTATTAGCTTAAGATAACTCACAGTAGATTTTACAAGTTAAATAGACATTCGCAAAATATTGATGGCTAGCTAACTTTACGTAACATATTGGTAGCTTAAGTTAATTGGGCCCAGTACCAACTCGGTGTCGCTAACGTGAGTAAACTAATTGATAGCATCAAGCTAATATCTACACATCATTATGTAACTGCTGACTGCATTTTCAGATGAGCTTGTTCAAATATTTGTCTAAGAAGAGAAAGACGGCTGATGAAGATGACGCTAGTCAGTAGTGATGTGTCGGTCGCGAATGAAACGGCTCTTAGAGCCGGCTCTTTGAAGTGAACGATCGGAGCCGCCCCCTGCCTGGGAGCCGGAGCGAGAGCTGCTTTGGGTTTTTTTTTGTTTTTTTCTTGACTTTTTTTCTGTTCAAGCCCCACGTGATTGGTCAACTACATGATGTGTGGTAGCTTCAGTGTGTACGCGCTGAGCAGGAGTGGGAGGGGCGGGGGTTACAGACACAGCGCACACACACACACACACACATTCAGCCTTTAAAAAGACATTTTCAACAGGCCATTCAATAAATAGGTTGTAAAAGCAAAATCTGCAGTCAAGTGCCGCCACGGCTCCCCAGAGAGCCTGCCCCAGCTGCTGAAAAAAATCCCAGAGGAAACACTGGAGTCATAAAAAGTTTTTAACAGTGTCCTACACACTCCAAAAGACCTCAGTCTTCTTAGCAGCTGCAGACAACTTTGACCCCTCTTGTATAGGGGATCTGTGTTGTTTGTCCAGTCCAGTTTGTTGCTGAGGTGAACACCCAGGTATTTGTGCCTCCCTACTGTAAGCCTCTGCGCTCCTTAGATATAGACAAAACAAAACATGAAGAAAAACATGAAGAATGCACAATTCTATCTGAAATAACTTGAAACTGACAAAAGTAATGGGCATCCACCATTGTTTATTCGATATTTAATAGAAATCAGACTTTGCTTTGATTTTTTTTTTTTCAACATAATATTTAAAAAAATAAAATAAATGAAAATGGCATGGACAAAAATGATGGTACCCTTAACCTAATATTTTAGAAGCAATCACTGCAATCTGACGTTTTTTTGTAGCTCTCAATGAGATTTCAGGTTTGGTGCCTTCTCCAGACTGCAAGATTCAGCTCTTTCCATAGATGTTCAATAGGATTCAGATCAGGACTCATAGAAGGCCACTTCAGAATAGTCAAATATTTTGTTCTTATCCATTCTTGGGTGTTTTTAGCAGTGTGTTTTGGGGCATCATCTTGTTGGATGACCCATGACCTGTGACTGAGATCGTGCTTTCTGATAATGGGCAGTACGTTTTGCTCCAGAATACCTTGATAGTCTTGAGATTTCATTGTGCCCTGCACAAATTCAAGGCACCCTGTGCCAAACACAGCAAAGCAGCCCCAAAACATAACCGAGCCTCCTCCATGTTTCACTGTAGGTATGGTGTTCTTTTCTTCGACAGCTTAATTTTTTCATCTGTGAACATAGAGCTGATGTGACTTGCCAAAAAGCTCCAGTTTTGACTCATCTGTCCAAAGGACATTCTCCCAGAAGGATTGTGGCTTGTCCATATGCATTTTAGCAAATCCCAGTCTGGCTTTTTTATGATTTTCTTTCAAAAGTGGAGTCCTCCTGGGTCTTCTTTCATGAAGCCCACTTTCGGTCAAAAAGTGACGGATGGTATGATCAGAAACTGACGTACCTTGACCTTGGAGTTCAGCTTGTACCTCTTTGACAGTTGTGCTTGGTTCTTCTTCTACCATTCGCACTATCCTTCTTGTCAGTTTGTGGTCGATTTTCCTCTTGCGGCCGTACCCAGGGAGGTTGGCTACAGTTCCATGGACCTTAAACTTCTTAATAATATTTGCAACTGTTGTCACAGGAACATCAAACTGCTTGTAGCTTTTATCTTTACCATGCTCTTCTATTATTTTCTTTCTGATCTCCTCAGACAACTCTCTCCTTTGCTTTCTCTGGTCCATTTTCAGTGTGGTGCACGCTATTTTTTCCATTTAAATAGGCTGGATGACTGATTACAAGATTGGAGACGTGTGATACTAATTAAAGAACCTAATTAGTTTGAAATATCACGGTAATCCAATTATTTATTATCTTTTGTAAGGGGTACCAACAAATGTGTCCAGGCCATTTTAGAACATCTTTGTAGAATGAGTAATAATTTATCTCTTCTCACAGCTTCTTTGCTTTATTCTATGACATAGCAAAAGCATGTATGTATACATGACAAAATAGTTTTTAATGTCATCACTCTTTAAGAGGAATGAAACGTCTGTATTTATTCAAGCACCAACACTGAGTACCATTGATGGTTTGGTACTTTGTGACAACCTGTTCTAAAAGCCTACATATTTATTTTATACTTGATTATTACTCACTATGCAACTCTAGCCTGCTGTACTGTGCATATATACATATTTTTGTGAATACCCTGCAGAAACACAGTTGCATTGTTACTAATTGAGGGGAACATTGCCCAGGGACAATTGATTTGACAGTAGCATCAATGCATAGGAGAGAAAGAGAGAGTGACAGAAAGAGAGAATGTGTGTGTATTATTTTGTAGTTTATCTTTCATTGGTACTTTACCTCAGTGTAACGGATGCACATTTGTAGTACTTGCAACATAATGGGAAAAAAAGAGATATAAGCTAGTATACTGTATCTTCTGTGGACTCAAGCATTTGCTACAGTATATATTCTGAAAACTCCATCATGAAATGTATTGTAATACATATGACACCTTTGCGTGAAGGTTCATAAAGCAGTGATGATACGTATAAACATGTTCAACCTGCGAGTTGACTGAGACTAAGAGCGGTTCAAAAGCCCCTATGAAGGACAGTAAATCAAGGACGTGTACGTCGCCCGGATCGGCGTTACCGGGGCCCCACCCTGGAGCCAGGCCTGGGGTTGGGGCTCGCAGGCGAGCGCCTGGTGGCCGGGTCATTGCCCCAGGTGCCGGCCGGGCGCAGCCCGAACGAGCGTCGTGGGCTCACCTTCCCGTAGGCCCACCACCCACCCGGTTCAGAAGGGGCCAGTGCCTTGTGGTATGAGTGGCAGTCGTGGGCGGGGGCCCCGACGACCCAAACCCTGGATGACGACCTTGGCTATGGGGACATGGAATGTCACCTCGCTGGGGGGGAAAGAGCCTGAGCTAGTGCGTGAGGTTGAGCGGTACCGGCTAGAGATAGTCGGGCTCACCTCTACGCACAGTCTGGGCTCTGGAACCCAACTCCTTGAGAGAGGCTGGACTCTCTTCTACTCTGGAGTTGCACGCGGTGAGAGGCCGCGAGCTGGTGTGGGCTTGCTTATAGCCCCCCAGCTCTGCCGCCATGTGTTGGAGTTCTCCCCGCTGAGCGAGAGGGTCACTTCCCTGCGCCTTCGGGTCGGGGATAGGTCTCTCACTGTTGTTTCGGCTTATGAGCCGAACAGCAGTGTAGAGTACCCGGCCTTCTTGGAGTCCCTGGGAGGGGTACTGGAAAGTGCTCCAACCGGGGACTCCATTGTTCTGCTGGGGGACTTCAACGCTCACGTGAGTAGCGACAGTGATACCTGGAGGGGTGTGATTGGGAGGAACGGCCTCCCCGATCTGAACCCGAGTGGTGTTCTGTTATTGGACTTCTGTGCTAGCCACAGTTTGTCCATAACGAACACCATGTTCAAGCATAAGGGTGTCCATCAGTGCACGTGGCGCCAGGACACCCTAGGCCGGAGGTCAATGATCGACTTTGTAGTCGTATCATCTGACCTTCGGCGGTATGTCTTGGACACTCGGGTAAAGAGAGGGGCTGAGCTGTCAACTGATCACCACCTGGTGGTGAGTTGGATCCGCTGGCAGGGGAGGAAGCGGGACAGGCTTGGCAGACCCAAACGTACTGTGAGGGTCTGCTGGGAACGTCTGGCCGAACCCGCTGTCAGGGAGGTCTTCAACTCGCGCCTCCGGGAGAGCTTCGACCAGATTCCGAGGGAGGTTGGAGACATCGAGTCCGAATGGACCATGTTCTCCACCTCCATTGTTGACGCAGCTGCCCGTAGCTGCGGCCGTAAAGTCGCCGGTGCCTGTCGTGGCGGCAACCCCCGAACCCGGTGGTGGACACCGGAAGTAAGGGATGCTGTCAAGCTGAAGAAGGAGTCCTATCGGGCCTTGTTGGCCCATGGGACTCCTGAGGCAGCTGACGGGTACCGGCGGGCCAAGCGTGCGGCAGCCCAGGCGGTTGTAGAAGCAAAAACTTGGGTCTGGGAGGAGTTCGAGGAGGCCATGGAGGAGGACTACCGGTCGGCCTCGAAGAAATTCTGGCAAACCGTTCGGCGCCTCAGGAAGGGGAAGCAGCTTTCTGTCAACACTGTTTACAGTGAGGGCGGGGAGCTGTTGACCTCAACTGGGGATATTGTCGGGCAGTGGAAGGAATACTTCGAGGATCTCCTCAATCCCACTGTCATGTCTTCCGTAGAGGAAGCAGAGACTGGGGACCCGGGGGTCGGTGCATCCATCACCGGGACTGAAGTCACTGAGGCAGTTTGCAAGTTCCTCGGTGGCAGAGCACCGGGGGTGGATGAGATCCGCCCTGAGTACCTTAAGTCTCTTGATGTTGTAGGACTGTCTTGGTTGACACGCCTCTGCAACATCGCGTGGCAGTCGGGGACGGTGCCTCTGGACTGGCAGACTGGGGTGGTGGTCCCTCTTTTTAAAAAGGGGGACCGGAGGGTGTGTTCCAACTATCGGGGGATCACACTCCTCAGCCTCCCTGGGAAAGTCTATTCCAGGGTACTGGAGAGGAGAATCCGGCCGATAGTCGAACCTCGGATTCAGGAGGAACAATGCGGTTTTCGTCCCGGCCGTGGAACACTGGACCAGCTCTATACCCTCCACAGGGTGCAGGATCCTGTTCACGAGTGAGGGAAGGATGGAGCGTGAGATTGACAGGCGGATCGGTGCAGCGGCAGCAGTAATGCGGTCGCTGTACCGGTCTGTCGTGGTGAAGAAGGAGCTGAGCCGAAAGGCGAAGCTCTCGATTTACCGGTCAATCTACGTTCCTACCCTCACCTATGGTCATGAACTTTGGGTCATGATCGAAAGAACGAGGTCCCGGATACAAGCGGCTGAAATGAGTTTCCTCTGCAGGGTGGCAGGGTGCTCCCTTAGAGATAGGGTGAGGAGCTCTGTCACCCAGGAGGAGCTCAGAGTAGAGTCGCTGCTCCTCCACATCGAGAGGAGTCAGCTGAGGTGGCTCGGGCATCTCTATCGGATGCCCCCTGGACGCCTCCCAAGGGTGGTGTTCCAGGCATGTCCCACCGGGAGGAGGCCCCGGGGAAGACCCAGGACACGCTAGCGCGACTATTTCGCTCGGCTGGCCTGGGAACACCTCGGGATCCCGCCGGAAGAGCTGGGGGAAGTGTGACAGGGCGTCCCTGCTCAGGCTGCTCCCCCCGCGACCTGGCCCAGGATGAAGCGGGAGAAGACGGACGGACAGAACCTGCAAGTATAACCTGCTAGACATCCTCTCTATCGTGATGCCTCTCAGTATTATGGCTGTTATGGAAATTTATGTATGTGTTTAGGTTGCTAAGAACAATGATGTCACATCCTGTGAATTCCAGCAACAGACCGAGGAGGATCCAAATCAGACAAACACACACAAAGCAAGGCAGTTGAATCAACATTTAAATATGGTTTGGCAGAAATATTGAAATTACGTTGAAGCCTGATGTTGGAGTGAAATTGTTCCCTCTGTTTTGTGTCGAATCAACATTAGATTTTCAGCCATATTGACACTGAATCAATGGTGATTCAACCATCATCCAAATGGGAATCTACGTTTAAATTTCAATTGATTTTATGTTGAAATAATGTTACTGAATCAATATTGGTTCATCTATTATCCAAAAGGTATATTAGATAAAAATGTCAATTTCTGAATTACTGAACAAAATAACTATGATAATTTTTACATTCAGGTTTATTTCATTACTCTTTAATATTGTAGAAAAAGTATAGTATAAAGGGCGGCACGGTGGCGCGTGCCTCACAGCAAGAAGGTCACCGGTTCGATCCCCGGGTCGGGCGGGGCCTTTCTGTGCGAAGTTTGCATGTTCTTCCTGTGCATGCGTGGGTTCTCTCCGGGCACTCCGGCTTCCTCCCACAGACCAAAACATGCTCATTAGCTTAATTGGTGACTCTAAATTGTCCCTAGGTGTGAATGTGAGAGTGAATGGTTGTGTGTATGTTGCCCTGCAGTTGGCTGGCGACCGGCTCAGGTTGTACCCCGCCTTTCGCCCGTTGACAGCTGGGATAGGCTCCAGCCCCCCCCCCCCCAACCCCAAAAGGGATAATCGGGGGTATAGAAGATGAATGAATGAATGAAGTATAGCATGAAGTATAAAAATGAGTGATTGGCAATAGTAGCCTGTCAACACAGAACAAGACATTTAAAACTGACCCCATGAAGAATGCCTTAACTTCAGGTTCAACCTGCACACGCGGGACTCTTGACACTGCAATATCACAATTCAGTCAACGTTACATTAAACAAACAAAATCAAAGGCACACCAAGGCACACAGTCCAAACAGCAGTGGAAGGTTAAATGAACTAAACTAACTAAACAGAAGGATACAGGACCAAACAGTGTTCTTTCTTCCCAGTGACTAACAGTGCACCCTCCTGCTCCTTAGAGACTGAATACACACACATGCTTTTGAGATGCAAAGGAATCTACTTGTGTGTGAAGGCACGTATTTGTGCACGTGTGCATCTGTGTGTTTGTTACTCGAGGTTTCCGAAAAGACCTCATTTTCAACAAACATCCTCATCTCATCTCATCTCAGGTCACCTGCACCTAACTTTGATTAATTGTGTGCGTGTGTGCGTGTGTGTGTATAGTATAAAGTATAAAAATGAGTGATTGGCAATAGTAGCCTGTCTACACAGAACAAGACATTTAAAATCCAACTGCTGCAAGAGTGTCAACTCCTTTAACCTTGAACCTTAAACAAACAACAAAAACAAAAGGCTGCAACCAGGGCTCCACAGCCATAGCCCATGTGAAGAGGACACTGTGGGAGACAAGCAGAGACAACACTCATGTCAGCACTCACAATGGAACTTTTTGCAGAGCAGACAGTGCTACAAAGCAACTACTACTTATGCAAACAGTAATTTAGGAACAGTGTTGGGGTAGTTGCTCAGAAAAAGTAACTAGTTACAAGTTACTTCTAAAAAATTGTAACTAGCTTACTTTACTAGTTACTGCATTTGAAAAGTAACTTCACTACTAGTTGCTTTACTTTCAGTTTTTTAAAGCAAATGTCAGATTTTACCGCAAAGATATATGGACTAACGTCATGGCCCTTTGATCATTTTATTTTCAATTTTCAATAAAGGGCATCTCTTAGCCTCCCCACAGGCTAGTGTATGCATGTAAAAGAAAATGAGATAACAGTAAATAAAGGGCATCTCTTAGTCTTTCCACACAGGCTAGTGTATTGTATACATGTAAAACTTGACAGAACAGTAACCCTGTCCACACTGTCTGACCAAAGAAATGCCTTACTTTAAAATCCTCAAACAATACAAACAATGGTGGGGACATTCAGGTGGGTCAATTAGCAGTAGCGTAACACATTAAGTTTCAAAACCAGGCTTTTGGAAACTTGAGACCCCACTAAACCAAATGTGGGCCTACTCCTGAGAACAAAACCAGCTTATTATAGGAATCATTGTAGTGATTTAAGAAAAATCCACTTCATCCCATTGTCTAAATAAACAGAAAGTGCACTTTATCCCATGAAGTTTATCATTTTTTCTCTATTCTTCAAAATAGCGATTGTATCGCATGAGTAAAAGTCTCTCAAATCTTTTATCCAACAGCCTGTGGCCTTGGGGCCAGAACAATACTGCCCAGGCTGAAAAGCCTTTCGACAGGCGCACTTGATGGTATTAGAGTGTTGTATTGCTGTGCAATATTGTTAATCCTAGGGAACCTGGAGAGAACCTCCCAGTCATATCCGGGCAATTTCAAGTACTCCATGACTTCTGTTTCTGCCGTGTAGGAAAACTCCCCTTCAAAATCAAAAAAGTCAGTGTGACTGGAGGTGGTTGGGCTCTGAACTGCTGGTCCAATCTGTGGCTCATCAGGAAGCCGGGCACAACACTCAGAAATTAGCAGGCTTTTAACAACATCTCTTCTCTTTTCACCTTTGAGCCAGCAGAGCTTGAATTTGGGCATTGTGGCAGCAGCCATGAGAACATCCTTGCTGTCCAAGATGGATGAAAATCTGCCTTTGATCACCTGTGATATGAAACAGTACATATACTACATTACACAAACACATAGGCTACAGTTCAGTAAAGGGAACCGCTTTTTAAAGCCTCATAAATATTGGGCTATAGGCCTATTGGCTATATAACTGCTATAGCTTACACTGTAGATTATGTTAGGGGTATTCAATATGTGTTCACCTGTACAATAGCTCCAGGCATGTCATCTGAGAGAGGCCATCGTTCAATGCAAGCAACTTCAACATGAGAATCTCCAAGGTTGGGAGGAGGGTGCCATAGTAGCAATCATCTTCACCTTGTAGTATGTCTAATGCAGCAGCAAGAGGTTTTGACACTACAATATTCCTGCAGGAACTGATACTCTCGCTCAGTGATGCATTTAACACCCAGTCTAGAGCAAATGGTATTTAAATCTCTGATTGGGATCTCTATGGCGAGGGACAGGGAGTCATGAGTCGGGTTCCATCGTGTAGTAGTGGGCATGATGAGCTTTCTTTTGATGACATCCTCAACCTGGTCTGAAGCCACAGTTGAGCGACTAGTTTTCATCCAGAGAGCTGTGCACTTGGCGAGAGCACTTCTGTAAACTGCTTTACAAGTCATTGTCACTAGTCAGCCATTTCTCAAGGTCATTTTTTGAGATCAGGTTCAGTGTATGCGATGCACAGCGCAAGTGAGGCAGCAATGAAAATGTCTCGTCTGATTCTGTAGAGAGTACTTCAGAAACATCAGTAAAAGTGACTTCCTCATCATCATCGGATGATCTCCTCAGAGTCAGACCCATCATGATCAGGCTGGGATTCAGATGTTCTGAAGGCTTTAACAAAATTGCTGCCATTATCTGTGATGCATGCTGTGACTTTATCCGATAGTCCATAAGCTGAATGAATCTGTTCTATTTCATTAGCTATGACATTGTATGTAAGGCTTCCTCTCACTCTCTTACAGGCTAGAGCTGCCTTCTGACATTTAAAACTAATGTTGTCAATCCAGTGAGCGGTCATTCCTAAGTAATTTTTGTTGTTGGCAGACCAAATATCCTCAGTTGTTGTAACATAATCCAAGGACTCAAACGATCTTTTGAGATTGGATTCTATGTCGGAATAACATTTGTCTAGGTATTGGGAAAATGTTTTCCTGTCTGACGTTGGCATGCGAGTGGTAGGTATTTTCTCTAGTATTTTTCTAAACCTTGGCGATTCAATAGTGGACAGGGGAAGCATGTCTTCCACGATGTACCCGGCAACAAGTTTGTTCATTTCCTTTTGTGTTACCTTCTGCGCTCCAAGAGCAAGACGCTGGAAAATGTTAGCTTGTTTAGGTGGGGTCGGTGTGTGATGAGTGTCTTCAACTGACTGGCCAGCAGGATCTTTTGCCACAGGTTTTGTAGTGCGATGCTGGCCTGTCAAATGCTTTAACAGATTGCTCATTGAGTTGGCAGCAGTTGAAAGACACTTCTCGTCTGGACATAGAGTGCATTTCACACGGATATTTTTGTCCTTTCGAGCAATAAAGTTAAAATAATGTGAATATCGCCACTGGCTGAACCCTCCTGCCTCTGTCTCCGTCTCATCCATTTTCCCTCTTTCCTCTTTCTATGCACCACAGCGGCTACGTCACCCAAATCACTCAAATCGGTCTCTGTGGCAACAGTGCCCTGACAAGCACACAGGCAGGAAGCATGCATGCATCACTAAGACAGAAGTTTTCGGACTGGCAAAAATGGCATGGGTAACGCAGGAAAGCGCATTCCTGAGGTCTAGTAAAGTAGTGTAATTACCAATATTTTGAGTGTAATGTGTTACTTTACTTCGTTACCTATAATAGTAATATCGTTACTGTAATCCATTACTTTGTAACTCGTTACCCTCAACACTGTTTAGGAATATCAAATTCACCTGCATCTAGTTATTCTTTATGCCTCCTGCAAGCCAAGGGGCATAACATAGCCATTTTTTTACAATCTCGCTGAAGGCCTGCTCTGTCAGTTTTTGGTCACACTGCCGAGCAGCAACTGAAAGACATGAATAGCACAAAAGTCGCATGACATACATAGCTTACAATCTAATTTCATTACTAGGAACTGCATTTCATTAAGGCAAACCTCAGGGGTTATTTTTCCTTCACATTTTCTTTGTTAGTTAGTTAGCAGCTCGGCACACACACACACTATTGCTCTCTGACCCTCACACACACAGACACACACACGCACCCTAGTCAAATTAGTTAAATGCAAAAGAAGGAGGCCACATAAGGGTGCGCATTTTCAGTGTGTCTGAACGGCTGCTTGGCATCACATATTTGTCTTTTTTTCCTGCCCAATTGAACTTGCAGGCCAGGCTGTTGGTCAAAACTGTCACTAGCATTCTTCTAATCATACATGTGGAGCTAGTGCCTCCCACTAAGGCCAAGTGGGCAATCTAGTGAGAATTTAAAAAAAAATGGATTTAAGTTCATGCCATTTTGCCTGTTGATGTAACCAAATTGAATGTCTCAATATGCAGCTCAGTTTGTCAAACAAATTACCATCTTTTGACTGACTGGCTCATTTTTCAGCAAGGATTCAGCCTCATTGAAGTCATCTTCATTGGTGATTGGCAACTGGATGGGGAACAGCTCTTGGGTTGTGGCTGGCACTAGTCCTTGACAACCAGCTGCTGTCATTTTAGCATCTGCCAATTCATTCTTGATGAACTGTACATCTCTTGATACTTCCTTTACAACCACTAGTACTTGGGCAAGCATTTTGGTCATTTTTTGGACGGTAATGTCTTAAGAAAAGAATGTAAACAAATTGTCATGACATAAAAATGTGCAAAATACTTCTATGGTTACACAGCATAACAGCTTCTAATAGACTTGCCTTTCAAAAGCTGCCCGTTGTCACCTTGCGTGGTCACATCTGTAAAAGCAATATGTATGTTAATTTCATGCATTTCTCTATTATAAACACATATACAGAAATCTGGAAATTTAACAGTATTCTCAGGCTGCCTTTCCAGTGGTATTACAAGACCAAATAACCGATTCAAGACCCTTTTTCCACAAACAATAGTATGAGTATTGCAAGGCATTAGGGATCAACACAAAATTTCAGAAATACATGTGGAATGGGCTCTTTAAGTGCGCTGTGAGTCAGAGATCAATGTTGTGATAGGCTTTGTAATTGCCACTGGAGGTGATAGGGGAGGTGGTATAAAGCGGACTTGAGTGCTATCGCAGATAAACGCTGAATAAATGCTCCATTAGGTTAGGGGTAGAGGCGTTGTTTGGCTGAAACTGCCAACCCACTTGAAAATATATCTTCCATAATGGTGGGAGAACTGCTACTGATCACTCTTCAGCAATGCCTTCTATCAGAAAATAAAGCTCGACCCTTTCACACTTCACACACACACAAAAAACCTGTCAACTTATCTAACATTAGATGGCATCAAAAAAAAAATATATATATATATTCTACATTTTATTAGTAAGTTGTGGTTATTGATCAAGAAGACAGTATGACATACCGTTTGTGGATGTTGTGGGGCATGAAAGGGGGTATATTGTCCGGAACTATATGGTAGTGATATACCTGCAAAAACAAAGATAATCATTTATATATTTGGAAGCACCAACAAAACTTTGAGAGGGCAGATTGTGTTGTTAGCTACCACAGGAGGTATGAACACAAAGTTGTTAATTACTAATTGCATGTCATGTTAATATGTCAGTTTAATTGTGGAGCTCTGTGCCCATGACTGTACAAAAAGTGTTGCTGGAAGTATGGCATCATACTGTCTCTCTGTGGGACCTGCATCTGGTGGTATTGAGCAGTGCCAGATGCTGACATCCCTTCTGAAACACACAATAAGAAATGTACAAGTCAGTGAAATTATTAGCATATGATATTAATTTAACCTCCCAAGTGAGTATGTGTTTGATCTAATGCATCACAGAGTCAGAGATACAAGGGATGAAAAATGCACTTCCCCAGTTTCACCAAGACTTAAATTCTATAAGACACCCCACACAGAGGCTTATGTGACTACTGACAATTATCTGGCAGCTTACCATTGTGAAATTGCTCATGTGTTGATTGGTTGTCACAGGTACCTGCAAACAGATCTGCAAAAGGGGCAAAACAAGTTGCGTGAAACATGAGTGATTTTAACACAACTCTCAACCTAAAAGCATGATCTAATACTACTATACATATTTTAATTGTGACTTACTGTTTCTTGCCAGTTGTGAGGGCCTAAGCTGTCCATAATGGCCTGGAATTGATCTTGGTGTTGTAACTGAAATGTATACACATTTTAAAGTTAAATGTCTTCTGTTGTATGCATGATGTCAGCTAGCTCCTCACAAACACATAAAACACACAGATCATGGATTCACTTACTGTTATTTAGATCACAAGGCATCAAGTTGTTGAAATGGCTGAAAACGTCATAAACTAAACCCAAAATCGAAAACCATCAAGGGTATGAATATAACATACAGCAAACTAAATTCAAACAGTTTTCAAGTTAACAACATACGGAGGGTATTTTGTTAACTGGAGTACTCTTGCATGCTCTGGAGACCACACAGCTTGGGCCTGGCTGGATTTTGGCGTCTCCAGAAACTGACTGAATTTTGACATCTCTCCTGCAGCATACAGTAGTAGGTAAAAGATTATTTGCACATTGTATTGACACAAAATCAGACAAATATTCCTTTTGAGTGTGGAGCTGCAGTTTTGAAAGGACTTATAAACAAGATTGTCTAACATGATACACAGGTGCGCCTATGGAAAAGTCAGTGTATTGCCATGCTACTGAGTCAATACCTGGAACGCCCACATCAGGTGGTCTGGAAAGCCGTTTTCTCTTAAGGTCACCACTTGATGGCTCATCAGAGTCTGACTGCATATACTGTGGATTTGGCCTAAATAAAATAAACAGATCAGGTGTATTAGCCAAAGTAGAGATAAAATAACACTGTGACCTCCTTGTGCTAATTATGATAAATAATAATAAATGACTGGTTCAATTGTGAGGGGACAGAAGTAACTTTCGGTGCCATGCTGATCACTTTACCGTTGTTTTCTTTTCTCCTGTATTTCTCCTTCATCCTCAGATTATATTTCAGTGGTTGCACACATTGTTGAGTTGTAATTGGTCTCTCGTCGTCTAGCTTCTTCAAAGGTTTCTGGAGAGTGCAGTGGAAAAATAGGTTCAGTATTGAAGCACTGATTTGCAATGTTTGTGAAAACAAGCAAACATTCAACAAAAATAGCCAATCTATAAGCTCACAGTGCGTGACACATTGTGAGCTTATGGAAGTTTCTACATATAAATACAGGGATATTCCGAAGAAATTACAACCCAGGGTCTCTCTCAACGTGGCATCTAGTCGAACATCTCCTCAAGATTCTTTAGCAGAGTTACCCTTCAACTGTTGCACAGATTATACTCACCACAGGTAACAAGTTGACAGACATCGCTGTAGGAGATCCATTCATCACCTGGTTCCATCTCGAAGAGCTTTGGTAAGGCTTATTTTTTTGGGGGGCCATAACAAGGTCTTCTCTTTCAACCAGCTCTGAAGAACTACAGCCGTCCCACCATTTGGGAATTGTACTGACCACAGCACCACATAATAATAATAATAATAATAATAATAAGCCAACAGCAAGACATAACTTGGTAGCAAGGCCAAAATAAAATGTCACATTATAAGCCAGTTGCAGAACAGTCATGTGACATGTGCCTCCATGGAATCCTGCACCAGCATCACCTATAATCACAAAATATGATGTCAAAAATATAAATCAGAAATCTCCATTTGCTTGCTTGCTTTCCACTGGCTAACATACCTCTGTACCTCTCACTGTGAAACTCCTAAAACAATGATTTCAAATCAGACCCAGTGACAGGCATTAAGAAAAACTATATAGAAACAGCCAGTGCTCTTGCTGATGGTCTTGTTTGCTTATGTAAGACATATAAAGACATCAAGATTAAACTGAGACTGTGTCATAATCAGCTAAAAACTCCTTGTAGCTGCTTTAACCGAGACCATGATCCTTGCCTAACCTTAAGAGAGTGACATGACTGCCATAAAAAAATATTAATCATGCTTAAATTACTACAAGCGAAAGTCGTA
>JBBMOE010000051.1:2680993-2693242 GCA_037975065.1 Chaetodon trifasciatus
TTATTTTTTTTAATATATATATAATTTTTAATAAAACAACACCAAATTATTTAGGGGGGCTTAAGAATATTTTAGGGGGGCCCTCAGAGAAGTCTGAAGTTGTTGGAAGACCATCTATCTGGTACTCAGAAAAGGTTGTGATTTGTGCTAAACTGGAATTAGCAGCTGTTAAATTATATTCAGAGACAATATCCTGCTCTGTGTCCCTCACTAATTTCTTGACTTTGCGTCTTTTAGCTTTACAAGATGCCCAATAAGACATTGTCTTACAAATGATGCAGGTGCTGTAGCCAGTGTACAAACCTGTGTATTAACTTGGCTGAATGTGATTCTGCTCGTCTTGGACCTTGAAAAGGAGAAGAGAGAAAATCAATGTGCAACCCCTTATTTCTGCTGGCTCAATCGCTAAATCAGCTATCTTAACGCAACTTACTGGCTGTGCTGCTCCGATGTTGTGAATACAACAAACGCTTTGCTCGTTTGTATTACTTGTGAGTGCAATGCATCGTGGGTAACAAAGTGTGAAGTTGTGTAGTTCAGGAGTAGTGCAGGCAGTGAGTGACAACGAGTCAACGACAAGCTGTTGCTTTGTAGCTAGCATTAGCTGCTAACTAGCTCTATTAACGTCAACCACATAAACTACTCATGGTCATCTTCCCTCACTGCGTGGTAATAATTAATGCCCCCCACAAACACAAAAAAAAAACTTTGAAGAAATTTGGGGGCATCTGTTTGAAATTAAACATGACGCGATGAGTGACCAGACATTAGCAGCTAGTTCTAGTTGCTAGTAGCTAGACACCCTCGCCTAATGCAATTAGCTAGCAAGCTATTGATATGATGTAGCAGCTAACTAGATATGGTCCTACAGATATGTCACACATATAGGCCTAACATTTTACAGCTACCGTTTGACAACCAACCAAAATGGCGCTGGCTGACTGTAACAGTGGGCCGTTCCAAATAAGTCCATATTTGTTTTTTTCTTACCTAGATGTTTGTGTTTTTCTTACAGGTTACGCACATTACCCAACATTTACACATGATAAAAATATCACAATCAATTGTCCACAACACACTGTGTTCACGTTGTGTTTAATTTAAAATATATGAAACCCCCTCCCATCAAATGGTCTCACTTAGAGTTTTGTTTGCCACCTTGAGACTTAATATGAAAATGCAGTTGTGATGTTACTTTATGGTTGGCCAGTAGTGTGTGGTCTGATGTTCAGACTTTGACAGTGCACAGAGAAAGCCTATGTTACATATAATTACATTTTTCATGAAGGAATAGAATTGAGGCTTCCTCTTACTTGGCAACACTTTATAGTGTTAAGCAAAAAGTGAAAAATTATTGTTATTTTGCATTCATGATTTTGCTATTCACAAACCTAAAAACTTGTTATTGGATTTCACAAGAAAGTTTGACAGGCACAGAACATCGTCCTACCCATGGTAAATCAGCCCAGTTCTATATTACTGTCTTTGACATGTTAAGTGAGGTATCTTTTTTACGGGAGAGGTGGTCAAGCCATGGAAATATTTGGCAGGAAAGTCATTCAGTGTTGATCTTAGGGCCTGGTGGATTGTGGGATGCTACAGTACAGCAAAATCAGGGACACACACACATACTGTACATGCATAATAACACACACACACACACACACACACACACACACACACAACAGTGGCAGAGTTGGAAAGGTCAGCATAGGTCTCTGGCAAAGTTTACCTGAACCAGGCAGCTTGTGTGGGTGTGTTCAAGTACAGACTATGTGTGTAAATGTGTGTCAGGGTGCTTGACTTTGTGTAATATGTGACTGTATGCATGTGTGATCAGAGATCCTGTGTTTTGGACGAGTCTGCTAAATAGGCTACTTCCCTGGCAATTCATCTCAGAAGCCCCTTTTTCCTATTATTTTAACACAAGAACATTTTGTCTATTGATTGGGCAAATGTTCTAGTACACTGACTATCAGACATGTGCATACACCACTGACATGGACACACAACTTTGTAAAATCCCTTTGTAGAAGCATGTAAAAAATAAGTGTTCAGGTTTTGGCTCCAAGCCTAATATTCCCGTTATTTATTCAGATAGATGCAGCATATTCACCTCCTCTGTGTGTGTGTCTACACTTTGATAGAAGACAGAAGGTGTGTTCTCTTATTCAAAGAGACCCACAAACATGTACACATGCATACACATTATCTTTCTCTCTTGTTCTCCCTTACACACTCTTCCTCAGTCCCTTTCCATCCTTTGTCCATCACTTTTTCTGACACACACAGTGAGGTGCATTGAAGCAAAGCAGAGCACACAGCTGTGAACCAGCCCAGAGGTCTGTCCTTTGTGTGTGTGTCTGTGTGTATATGTCAGCCTGGACCACTGACACACAACCAGAGGTGTAAGCACATGGACAGTGAGTTTGGGTGATGTGTAACACACTCACCAGTTAATAAGAAATTGTCTTATCAAGCCGAACAGACATCCTTATTTTGAATTATTGAATTTTGAATCAGAACACAATTCAGCAGAAATTTACATTACGGATTCTTTTTCTTCCTATCAGTGTAATTATGTGTGGTAGAAAGTAACAGTATTTTGCATGGCTGGCTCTGTTCCTACCAACTGCCACATTTCAGCTGCAAGTGTGTTGCTGAGATACAGAAAGGGTCGCATCTGAATAAAGGGAGGATAAAAAGCATCCGCTTTACCATGTCAGCATAACAGATACATATTTTCTCTTTGACAGTTCATTTTTATATTCGTATTGCACAGAGGAGGCCTGTCACTGAAAGTGAAACTCCTCTCTAACCTGAATGAAAAAATATATTTTGCACCCAAAACAGATTCAGACAGACCGATTTTTCTATGGTAACTCTCACAAAAAGAAAGGACAGGAGAGGATGAAGAGTAACTGAAAGTGCCCATCCATAACAGGAATCAGTGGATTGACAGAAGAGAAAAGAGTCTGTGTCATGCAGTCAGTGAAGCTGTTCAGAGTGAGGAGATACTCCTTTTGCTGTGTGAGTGTGTGCCTGCATTTGTTTGTTTGGATTTACCAGAAGCAAACTGACTTATACTATGAAGCTACCAGCCAGTGGTTGAAAATCACAATCACACAAATACCCATACAGCTGTTTGACCATGACTGCTTCCATTGATTTAATTATGAAATATTTTTTATGCAGCTCTGATCTCTGCTGGTTGCTGCACCAACTCGTGTAGGAGTGTAAACCTTTGGGACAGGTGAGTCATATGCACTCACATGCATGCAAGCAAACACACATACAAGAAAGCTAAAAATGCCAAAATAGTTTGTGTGAAGTGTGAAAGTGAAAGTGTGAAGGAACTCCACAGCAAGCTTTAAACAAAACATCTGACATATTATCACCATAATTTATTTCACCTGCCTACTTACTCCCAGCTGATTTATATGGTCTAACAATGAGGAAAAACATTAAAGGTGTTGAAGGTTGAAGCTACAGCAGCTCTGCAGTACTGCTTTGAGGGCACAAACTGGCACATGTTCAGAGATGCTACTACTCAGGAGGCCCACAGCAGTCTTGAGAAGTGTACATTAAGAATGACATCATACACCGAGCACATGTTACAGTTTGGTATTTTAAAGGACCCCAAATACCACAGTCTGACAGAGAAGACTAAATAGATTTAATAAATATTCAGAGAATGTGCAAACAGATGAATCAGGAAGAACCACAGAGCTCAGAGATCTGAGCCATGAGTAAAATTCCTTGAGCAGTATGATGGAGACCCAGAGACGTGTAGGGCATTTCTTACCAACTGCTCCATCTATTTCTCACTCCAGCAGCTGACCTTCACTTCAGAGCAAATCAACCAGCCCATGGGGAGGCCTCGGTTGTGGTGCACAACAGAGTGGGAATGAGGCACTTCGCAAAGTGTTCGGTCAGGGATCCCGCACCAGGGAGGCATTTCGCACACTGCTGAGCATGTGCCAGGGGGATCACTCTGGCCGATTTCTCCATAGACTTCTGCATGCAGGCCTGGGCATGTAACTGGAACCTGGCAGCCCTCTGGAATGCTTTCCTCCATGGCCTCACAGTGTATAGTATGGAAAAGTTGGTGTCGTATGATTTTCCAGCTTCGTTCAACAGAGTCATTGGGCTGGCCACACACATCAACGCCAGGATCCAGACTCGCTGCAAGGAGAAACGGCAGCTGATGTCGACTTGCTGTAGTGCCTCCTGGATGTCCGAGATGGCAGCCACCCCCGGTTCCATCTTGCCACTGTCCCTGCCGGTGGACAACCTGGAGGCCATGCAGTTGGGATGCACCCATCTTAGACAAGAGGAGAGACAGTGTTGGCAACGGGAAAATCTGTCTCTACTGCAGGGAGATGTGACACTTGTATCCTGTTGTCCAGCAAAAGGCAGGGCTCACCAGTAGGAATGGGAGTACTGGTTTCACACTCCTGCTCCCTGGCTCCCCCACACCCTCGCCACATTAATTGACTCTGGGGCTGATGCAAGTATTATGGACTTGGGACTGGCTCATCAGTTGGGGTTGGAGCTGGAACCCCTCGCCTGGCCCGACACAGCAAGTGCCTTAGCCAAGCCACCCATTAGACGACTCCAGTGCGCATCCTCCTTCCCAGGTAACCATCATGAAACCATTAAATTTCACATGCTCCGTGCACCCAAGATCCTTCTCATCCTAGGATATCCATGGATGCGGAGACACAATCCCCACATCGACTGGGAGACACGTGCCATCTTGGGGTGGAGTGCAGGATGTCACCAGGTCTGCTTAAAGGAGGCCAGCCACTGTCAGAAAGTCATTCCCCCACTGGAAGCCCTGAGACCTCTCCAATGTACCCCCATAATATCATGATGACTATGCCATTGACCTGCTCCCTGCTACAGCCCCCCTAAGGGGTGCCTATACTCCCTGTCTGGTCCTGAGAGGGAGGGGATGGAGGAGTACATTAATGACTCCCTGGTGGCAGGCTTTGTTTGCCCCTTTTTGTCACCTGTAGGGGTGTGACTCTTCTTTGTGGGGAAGAAGGACTTCCCTACGCCCCTGCATTGCTCACCAGGGCTGAGCAAGATCACTATCAAGAACCAGTATCCTCTTCTCCTGATTTTGCCAGACTCCCATCAAGCCAGGTGGGCACAGTTCTATATTTCAATTCTACTCTGTCCTACAAACCCGAGTCCAACAACATCAAACCTGATGCCCTGGCACCCAGGTTCATTGGGCACAGTTCAGCAGATCAACCCTTTTGCAGTTAAACTGAACCTCCCCCACTCCATGAGGATCCACCCTACCCTCCTGCTGCTCTGACTCCTACTCTATCATGCATCATTGAGGGAGGTCCTGCCTACATGGTAAGAAGGCTACTGCGCTCTCGCCGATGGGGACAGGGTCTCCAATACCCAGTGGATTTGGAAGGATACGGCCTGGAGAAACGGTCCTGGGTCCTGGCCCAACACATCTTGGACCCCCAGTTGAGCCGGGGATTCCATCAGCACCACCCGGACCAGCCCACCAGCGCCCGAGGTCGAAGGTCAAAGAGGAGGCTGGAAACCACATCCCCCAGAATCCTTGGACAGCAATGAGGCTAGTCTGGTGAATCCTACTCACTTCATCAGCCAGGCTAATTAAGGAATAGTGTTTCACCAGCTCAGTTCCAGCTAGCCTGTGATGCATAAGAACTGTGTAAAAGGACTCCCTCACCCAGTCTTAGTATGACAATCTAATGCACATCAGAAGGATTAAGAATAGTGCATTGAAATGTGATCAGTCATAATTTGTTTAAAGTGTTTTGACTCATTAAATTAGCTAAATTTAATGATCATATATTTTCCACTGGAGATAAGCAATGCCCAAGAGGATGTTCAGGGTTTTCCATGATGGATAACAGTCTGTCCAGTTCCCTCCTCTCTACCACCTCGTAGATGTGCATGAATGAGGAAGACTGCAGACAGTAACACCCGTTAGCTTTTATTTCTAAGAAGGACCAACAACCACCTACAGCTGACTTTATGTACCCAGCATTCCCCGCGCCCCCGACATAGCAGTAACCATAGAAACTGTCAACACAGTCTACATCCCCCTTCTTAAGTTATATGTCAACAAAGCACATAATAGAAGATAGCACAGACTTGCATGTAAAGAAACCCCAAGCATCTGTGGAATGAACATGTGGGTTATGCACATAACGTGTAAATGCAAAACATGCAAAACATATCTGTTGTCCGCCCCCGTTTTTTTTTTTTTTTTTTTTTTTTCAGAAAGAGTGTCCAACAGTCCACACAGCCAGAACAGGCTGCAACATTTGTGGGGGGGGGGGGGGGGGGCTGCACATCACAGAGCTGGTCTGTGACAAAGTCCTTGTAGAGGGAGCTGGGTCTTGACGCTCTCCCTGAGCAAGTAACAATCACAGGCCGCTGTCCCTGTGACAATTCTGGTCCCACAGTGTCATGTTGTGGGCTCAGTGGATGTGCGATTGCAGCAACAGCAGGTGGGTCCCCTGCCGTGGAGTCAGAGACATAGGTCTCAGGTGTCTGGAGTAGGTGGCGTCTGTTCCTGACATATGTAGCATCTCCAGCATTGACCTGGTAGCTATTGCGTTGTGGTGCTGTTCCTAACACTGTTGCCAGTCTGTCATGTCCTCTCTATGTCTACATTCTCACTGTCTGCCCAGCTCGCAGTGGAGCCAGCGGCCTAGCTGATTTTTCGTAGTAGGCTTTTCCTCTCTGTCTCGCCTGTGTCAGGGCCATTTGGATCTGTGTCTCCACTCTGGGTGAGTGCATGGCTTTGGTCATGGGAATGAAAGCCCTGGTGTGCCGAGAAAGCAGGCATTGAGCTGGCGATGGCAGCCCGTCCTTGGGCATGTTATGTAGGCTGAGGAGAGCTGAATCTATGTCTGTTCCATCTCGTGCACATTTCTCCAGCAGGTGCTTTGCTGAGCGCACAGCCCTCTCAGCAAGCCCGTTGGACTGAGGGTACAGGTGACTGCTGGTGACATGACAGAAGTCATGCCTGTGTGAGAGGGTGGGGGAATGCGAGACCATTCCTGGCTGTGTCCTAAACTTGTGGAAAAAATGGTTTAGCTCATTGGCCCTCTCAAGGCTGCTGGCTGCTGGTCTGTCTCTTGCCTTGAGCCCTGTGATCACCTTCATTCCTGTCCACACATCCTTCACTCTGTTCTGCTGGAGTTTGGCCTCCAGCTTCCTGCTGTAGGCATCTCTTCCCTGCCTCAGCTTTTCCCTCAGCTCGTGTTGAACACTCCTCAGTTCTTTTTTGTCTCCTGACCTGAAAGCTTGTTTCTTCCTATTAAGCAGACTTTTCAGGTCACTGGTGATCCAGGGCCAGCAGTGTACAGTCCGGGCTGGCAGTGTGGCCTGTTCACAGAATTTGATGTACTCTGTGATACACTCTGTAAGGCACAAACAACACCTCCCAGTCTGTGGCACAGTATGCATCCTTTACATTAGCATACAGTACATCGAGTGTGGTGTTGTCTCTGGTGGGGCTGTTAACAAATTGGTGGAATGTTGGCAGAGTTTTGTCTAAAGTGTTATGATTAAAGTCCCCAGTAATGACTACAAACACGTTTGGTTGCTGTGTTGGTAGCTCTGCTACGGTGGAGTGGGTGATGTCACACGCTGCTTCCCTGTCAGCCTTCGGACGGATGTAAACAGTGATCACGATGGTGGATTTGAACTCCTGAGGCAAATGATTAGGACTTTGGACGGAGTCATGAGTTTTCTTCAAGTTTCCATTCCTCCGCAGAAAGACAAAGGTCATACAGGTCAGAAGACCAGTCTCTCTCCTCTCCATTAAATGAGTGTCAGTCCTAGGCAGTTAGAAGCTAGGCGTATCTCCTCACCACCAGTTTGAAATGTCCTCAGTTGTAATCCTATTAGGGTAATACTCCCTAGGTCTAAGGATTGTACCTTTTGAATGGAGACCTGGACCAGTACTTCCTGTTCAGGGGTGACTCGGGATCTTATCTGTTTTTTTATCCTGTAGTTGATGAGTGTGGATTGGCTGCAGCCGTGGTGCTGATTGGCACAGGGAGCAGGTGTAGGTGATGCATATTTGCAGGGAATCGTCCAGTCCACACAAACACAAACACACACACACACACACACACACACACACACACACACACACACACAAGGACAGACACAAGAAGAGACTAACATGACACAAAGGGATCGGGTAAACACAGAGAAACACAAAAAAAAGGGAGGAGGAAGGAGGCTTTCTCACAATTTATGCATATATTTAGCTGTTAAATGCTAGAGAATGTTCACTAAGTAGCTAACTTTGTCTACTGTTTGGTGCTGGGCAGGAAGTTTTCAGTCGATTTATCAGTCCTTTATTGCTAATGGCAACTGCCTGGTGTTGCTATAAACTGGATTTTTGAGAGTGTTTGTGGGCTGGAAATATATATAAAAAATTATACTGTCTATAAATATTGATCAGTGCAGCTTTAATTTGGAATCAATTTTTTGATGGGGTATTTAATTTTTTGTATCCAATTAACTGTTTAACTGTTAACTGTATCAGTTTTATATTATAGTAATTTAACTGTTTATACAATTGTCTAAATGTTGTATTAAGCCATTTTCCACAATTCCTGACAAATAATTTTGGTGTATTGTAATTGGTGTATGTAATGTTTGAGTAATAAGAATAGGAATATTGATTCTGGAACCTTGAAGCACCTGAAAACTCAATTTCAAATCTTGTGAGTATTTCAAGAAAGAAGAAAATACTTTATTAATCCCTCATTATAGGAAATACATTTTTTTTACACCATTATTATTTATTATACACATGGGCCTAAAATACATACACATGTGCACACAAGACCTATTGGCATGAAGTAGTTGGTGAGATGTTAGAGCAGGGTTTTCTCACGGGACCACCCCCCAGTGGGTGTTCAGAGGACATCGGGGCGCATTAGGAGCAAAATAGCTGAGAGGGGGGCGTTTTGTTGCAAATGGGGGGTGTTTCTATAACAGTCATTCACGACCACAATATTTTTAATAATCGTCCATGCCTTGTCTCACAATATCACGCAGTGTTTCCGAATTTACAGCAAGAGTAGGCCTGAAAGCACCGGGCGCATCTGCGGTGTGTGTGTATGGCGGAACCTGTTGCTTTTTATTTCTGCACCTGTGTTAACAGGTTAGAGCTGCCACACTGCCCGAGTAAGCAGCCTGGCTCAGCTGTGTCTCATCCAGAGTTCAGGAGGCTTGCCTATTTTCACCGTGAGCCACACGTGGTTCCCAGCAAAATACCCATCCTTTAGTGAAGAAGCTGGCTGAAAACCACCAAGCACAAGGCTCGCACTAAAGATGAATGAAATAAGGTCTATGACTAGCTTATTTTAACATTGGGTTTTATAACATAGAATACATTGGTGAATACTTGACTCATGAATTTTGAAGTATTTTCATGTCTTAAAAAAGGTAGTTTTAAACAAGTAGCTAAATGATACTGCAGAGGTTGATAAGGACATTAAAGGTCATTGCAGTGAACACAGAAACTCATCTACCCACTAGTTCACCTTTAAAACCTTGTTGTAGTTATTCTTATGGTCTTGCAAACTATTCTAAATCAAGCTTTCCAACCTGCAGACTTATCAGTTTATAGTAAAATGTATATAGTATAGTGTAGTATGAAGCATATTGGTGGTGATGTTGAAGTGACCATGGTATAGTTTATTTCTAGCCTAATGATAGCTTTTTACTTCTGGCAATTACTTTTATGCTTCATATATCATAAAAGTGGTGTTTATTTGTGAAGGCTATCTTACTGAGCAAAATGTTTAAGTATCCTAAACTAGCCACAGCTGTTATTTTCTGCAGTACCATTGGCTTTTGTGAAGGGACCCAAGGCAATGCTAACCCTGTTGGCCTACAAAAATACACAATGCCTGCAGTACTCTATTAAGATACAGGCAAAAACTCTGCATCAGGACTGTGTGGGTGTGGTTTTAGCTGGTTTGAATAACTGTGTCCTGGCAACATGAGCAAACAACCCCAAACCTGTCTTCAGTTCATCTAAATTTTTTATTCAAATGCTGCTGAATTCTGATTAAAAAAAGCCCCACTCACTTCAAACCAGTAAGAGTTAAACCAAAACTTGGCAAATGGAGAAATCTTCAAGCCTTTTCTAACTTTAACAAAAAGTTGTATGGTTTTGTAAAACGCCAAAACTCATAGTAAGAAGCTGATTGAGAAAACTGGTTTTCACCATGTGTAATTTATGTTCAGTTGCAGAATGTGAACTCTTCCTCAAGTTGTTAAAATTCCAAATTCCAAAACTCTAAGATATGGACCAATTTTTGGTAAAGGTGGCTGTATTGGAAAAAGTTCAAATTGTTTGTGTGTGTTAATATTCAATGAAGCACTTCTTAATTGGGGACTAAATCAGCTTTTCATCTTCACCTGGAGAGGAAGGATCCTTGCACTCTGCTGAGTACAGGCTTGACACACACACACACACACACACACACACACACACGCTTCCCCATACAGTAACTGCACTGTTTTCTTCTTGCCTTCCAGCTTTGATTCCTCCTGACCATGATTTGACACTTGATCAGATACTGCTGTGACTACACACACCCCAGAGAGACCAGAAGAATGTTATTAGGAGAATGGATGAAAAGATGTGTTGATAGATACAGTGCTCAGCATAAATGAGTACACCCCCTTTGAAAAGCAAGATTTAAATCAATATCTCATTGATGATGAACACAAGAACAATTTCGAAAATTTTGACAAGACTGACTTTTATAGAACATTTGTTCAAACTCATAACATGTAAGAAAGTTAATAATATAACTTAGATCACAAAATCTTCAGTTTTACTCAAATTAATTGATGCAAAAATGAATACACACCACAACAAAAACTACTACATCTAGTATTTTGTATGACCTCCATGATTTTTAAGGACAGCACCAAGTCTTCTAGGCATGGAATGAACAAGTTGGTGACATATTGCAACATCTGTCTTTTTCCATTCTTCAAGAACGACCTCTTATAGACCCTGGATGCTGGATGGAGAGTGATGCTCAACTTGTCTCTTCGGAATTCCCCATAGGTGTTCGATTGGGTTCAGATCAGGAGACTTACTTGGCCGCTGAATCACTTTCACCCTGTTCTTCTTCAGAAATGTAACAGTGGCCTTAGATGTGTGTTTTTGATCATTGTCATGTTGGAAAAGTGCACGACGACCAAGTGCATGGAGTGATGGTAGCATCTTGTCTTTCAAAAACATTTATCTTGGTCTCATCACTCCAGAGTATAGAGTCTCAGTAGAAAAGAAAATCGACATGCAAGTTCACTGCAGTTAGCTAAAGAAGTAGAATGCCAAACTGGGGTGACTTTTTCCCATGACACAGTACGGCAAACACTGCAGAGGAATGGCATGCATGGGTGTAGCCCACGAAGGAGGCCTCTCCTAAAGCCTGTGCACAAAAAAGCCCGCCTAGAATTTGCCAGGGCTCATGCTGAAAAAGGCGTCAAATGGCGTCACAAAGGTGAGGAGTACAAAGAAAAATGCATGGTGCCTACAGTGAAACACGGTGGTGGCAGTGTCCTTATGCGGGGCTGCATGAGTGCTGCTGGTGTCGGGGAACTGCATTTCATTGATGGTAACATGAATTCACAGATGTAGTGCTCTATATTGAAAGAGAAGATGCTACCATTACTCCATGCACTTGGTCGTCGTGCACTTTTCCAACATGACAATGATCAAAAACACACATCTAAGGCCACTGTTACATTTCTGAAGAAGAACAGGGTGAAAGTGATTCAGCGGCCAAGTAAGTCTCCTGATCTGAACACCTATGGGGAAATCCGAAGAGACAAGTTGAGCATCACTCTCCATCCAGCATCTAGGTTCTAAAAGAGGTCGTTCTTGAAGAATGGAAAAAGATAGATGTTGCAATATGTCACCAACTTGTTCATTCCATGCCTAGAAGACTTGGTGCTGTCCTTAAAAATCATGGAGGTCATATAAAATACTAGATGTAATAGTTTTTGTTGTGGGGTGTATTCATTTTTGCATCAACTAATTTGAGTAAAACTGAAGATTTTGTGATCTAAGTTATATTATTAACCTTCTTTCATGTTATGAGTTTGAACAAATGTTCTATAAAACTCAGCCTTGTCAAAATTTTGGAAATTGTTCTTGTGTTCAATGAGATATTGATTAAAATCTTACTTTTCAAA
>JBBMOE010000051.1:2698192-2827293 GCA_037975065.1 Chaetodon trifasciatus
CACACACACACACACACACACACACACACACATATATATATATATATATATATATAAAATCCCCTTCTTGCCCTGCCTGGGCTGGAATTGTGCCTCCTTCAAGCTCAGGTCCTCTACCAGAGGCCTGGGAGCTTGAGGGTTCTGCGCAGGATCTTGGCTGTTCCTGGGAGTGTGCTCTTCTGGACAGAGATCTCAGATGTTCTTCCTGGTATCTGCTGGAGCCATTCTCCCAGCTTGGGGGTTACTGCTGCGAGTGCCCCAATCACTACTGGGACCACTTTTGCCTTTATGCCCCACATCTTCTCCAACTCCTCCTTGAGATCCTGGTATTTCTCCAGCTTCTCGTGCTCTTTCTTCCTGATGTTACTGTCACTTGGGATCGCTACATCCACCATTGTGACTGTGTTCTGTTCTTTGTCTGCCATCACTATATGTATACATATATGTGTGTGTATATGTATACATATACACACACGTATACATATACGTGTGTGTGTGTGTGTGTATATACACGCACACACACACGCACACACACAAACGTAAATGTATACATATATATATGCATATATATGTATATGTATACACACACACATACACACACACACACACACACACACATATGTGTGTGTGTGTGTGTGTGTTTTAAGATAAATTACACTTTAAAGACCCGTCTTTCTCTGAGCATATAATGCAGTTGCCAGCAGAGCTAGCATTCACCTTCAGTTTGACAAAAATAAGGAAAGAAGCAACCTAGTCTGTGTTGCCATATTTGGGAGTATATGTAGCTTCTGTTTGAATTTTGTTCCTTGTGTAATTATGAGGCATTTACCCAGGGGACTATAATTGAAAGGCTTACAGTGTGAACAAAAAGGGATGTTGTGGGGGATTAAAATGTGCTCTTGATTAGGGGAGAAAAAAAACTTGAGGATTTTTTGCTCCTCATTCATTTTTTTTTCTCTCAGGGTCAGTTCATATACCAACAGTGTTATAAAATTCTAAACCTTGTCGTATATGTGGTACTCTCTGTGTGTTTGTCATTTTCCACACTCCTGGGTATCTAGTCATGGACAACATACCTTGTGCAACATTTTATCACTGCATTTTAAGGAGATGTGATGTGATGTAGATGCAAGAAGCAACATAGCAAGATCTGGACTTTATTTGTGGGCTGTACATTGGATATCCAGCAACACTATTTTCATTTTCTCTAGGTTTTACTGCTTCAGGGCCAAACTTGAAAACTCATGAAATCATATGCATTTTCCTTAATGTGTCTCTATTGGGAAAGACTAATCATTTCTGATAATAACTAAAGAAGAACAACAAACATTTGTTCTGGAATGACCAATTTGAGGAAAATATATAATCCAAATTTATTGACCACTATTGCATTTGAATTGCTAATTAATTTGTGGTGTACCTATTTATAAGGTATTGGTTCTGGAATTGGACTAACAATACTTATTGATAGAGTTGCAGCTCTGCATTGTAGCTGCTTTAGCCAACATTAGCTTTTTAACATAAAGGGCTCTATTTTCGTCCCCGCACCCCGCGCAATGGTATTTTCGTGCAGCGCAGGCAGGCGCGCAGCGCACTTGGTATTTTGGTAAACCTAGGTGCACAGAGGTACGCCAGGATAGGCGTTGCGGCGCAGTAGGGGGAGGTGTCGGCATAATCAACCGGTGGATTTGGATTTTAGGTCCGTTTCTGTCCACGCCGGCAGCGTAAAAGTGCACTGAAGGCTCGTCACCCCAGACCTGGTCAACTGCTGGGCAAGTGGAGAGACAGACACACGGAAAAAAACGTCAGTGATGATCGTTGTCGCTATTACCCATGTCATTTCATTCCAAATACAAATGTTATCATTGTAATGCTTGACGTTATCTACAAAGATGGAGTACATCATTGCTTTGAGGAGGAGGAGGAGGAGGCCAAGGATTTACCATCTAAGGACCTCCTTCTGGGAGAAGTTTGGGCGTCGGACAGTTTCCTGCGTGGACTCAATCCACGCGCCTCACCAGCAGCGTTTTTAAAGGTGAGGCGAGGAGTTGGTGTGATTGGTGAAGATTGGACTACTGTGTCAAACTCAATCCACACCTTCTCCCCTCCCTCCTTCTGAGTTGCGCCGCTGGGTGGGACTGAGATGAGAAGGGGGACTGCTTGCGTTGGCAGCGCAGTGCACGAAAATACCAAAGTCTGCACCACCACGCCCCATCGGCGAAGCGGACCTGACTTTTCGCCGTGCCTCTGCCGTGCTGGTGGCGGAATCGAGTATAGAGCCCTATATGTGATTCTGTCAGAATAGAACAATGATACTAATGTGCTTAAAAGTCTACAGGAAATTCTACTCTACAACGCTTGACTGTTTCTCATTTTCATTTCATTACTATTGTGCTCCTAGCTCCAGGGTGTTGGTAGTCTTTTAAAAACAACAAAATGACACAACACACACTCATTTTTTTTTTCAAACATCAAAAATGATGCAGTGTTTTTTGTTGTCAGTAAAGGCATTTGGCCATTTTAATGCATTTGCACCCAGACATGCAGAGAGTATATTACCAGACAGATTTTTTTTTTTTGACACAGATTGAAGAATTAATTAACAATATGGGTCGGTACATTTACCAATAAAAGCTGTAATTTTCAGCAATAAAATGAACAGCTGCCTGCTTATTCAGCCCTACCTTCATTTAAGCCAATACAGGTGTTGTGCTAGGCTTCTAAGCAGGAGTGTCACCAAGGGGGTGCCAGGGGGAATCCTGAGACAATTCACCCCCAGCAATCAGATACTTCTTATGCATAATAATAAAGTTCTCAATGTGCTCAGTTTCAGCATTATGGAGTTAACATAAAGGGATGTCTGTCCCAACCTACATTGGTGGGGTAATTTATGTCAGAATGTTTACTTTCTCTGGTGTTTTCACCACCACATGAAATGATCAAGATGTGTTGTACTAATAAAACTGGATGCTTGGGTATGCAGAAAATGTAACATTAGAGTTTGTTGATAAAGAGACATACATGCATCCACATTTATCCTGAATCCAAACTACAGGCTATTCTATTTCTTTCTTTCTTTCTTTCTTTCTTTCTTTTCTTTTCTTTTTTTTTTTTTTTTTAAGAATTTTTGACAGTTGAAACAAGGCAAGTACTATATCATCAAAGGAATTCCAAGTTTTTTATAGTAAAGAGTAGCATATCAGCTCAGATTTATAAATACATAGCTATTATTATTTTTGACTTCTTTGTATGATATTACTAATTATTATAACCAGAGATGTATGTATAAGCTAATAAAATGTTTTTATGGAAAAACGACTCCTTAACAGAAAATGTTCATTCATGTTATGTGCTTGTATTGGATACACACAAAGACATATATTGTATGCCGTAGAGTGTATACTGAGGAGGAAAATCATTCTTAAAGGAATAGTTCAACATTTTAGGAAATACCTGCTTGCTTTCCTATTTTACCATAAAGACTACAAGTAGGGGAGAAACAGCAAGCTTGGCTCTCTCCAAAATTTAAAGATGTGCCTATCAACACCAATTACAGCTAAATGACTTACACTTTTAAAGTTTGGTTAATCTGTACACTATCAGAAATGTAAAAAAAAAAAAAAAAAAGTGCTGCTGGAAGTATTTAAAAAATAAAAAGTAGAAGTACTTTATTAATTCCTCTGCGGAAATTAAGTTTGTCATTTTTTTTTATTACACACAGACACAGGCCCAAAATAGACATGTACACACGCACAACACACTTTTCTTGACAAATAGTTTATCTGTCTACGGAGAACTTTTTTCAGTATCTCCAGATCTGCACAGTAATAGGCAACTTAACTGTGATAATAAAACTCACAGTCACTGCGCCCAGTTGTCAATCATCAAGAAATCTCCCTGCTTCCACTTTACGTTAAGAAAGACTAATCACATTCTAGCTCAATTATAAATGCTAGAGGAAGATAAATGTATCTTATCTCTTATACACTGTTGCCTGTAAAGTTGGAATTTTTTTTTTTTTTCAGACACAATCCTCTGTTTATTCCTATTTAAATGCATCAGTCATCACTTTAGACCAGGTGCAATGATTTCATTATGTAATGCAATCATTATATACATTCTAAGGATATACACTTTATCTGATCTGTCAAGAATAAATCACATTGTCACAATCATTTCATGGAAAGAAGTAAAAAAAAAAAATTAATTACAACTTTATGAGCAACAATGTGTAAAGATATAAGAGCTCCAGTCTTAATAGTATGGATCTTCTCATCATACTCTCAGAAAGAAAGCTCAACTGTTCATTTGGCTTGCAATGTGAACAAAGTTATGCATGGATGCAGAGCCACTGGAACTGTCACACCTAAAGTGACAGCAACCATTCCACCTGAACAAACCTTTGAGGAGGCTGTTGCCAATTTCAGATCCAGTACAAGATGAGGTCACATTTTTGTCTCATTTCACTGACAATGTGAAAAGTACAAGTAATAATAATAGTATTTCTGGCATCAACACAAGTCCCAAGACTTGGTATGTGATGACCAACAATCAGGAAAGAGTGGTGTGTGAATTATTATGTATTCAGTGTTCAGGACGTAGTATCATTTTCTAATTGTGTGTATTAATACCATTTACCATTAATATTGTGTAGCCAGTGATACAAGAGGGACACAGATATTGTAGGTACTGCAGATCCTTATTTTACAATTACAATTACAATTAGTCATTTGGCAGATGCTTTTATCCAAAGCGACGTACATATGAATTCACATACTGATGGCGCAGCATTGGGGGGCAGTTCTGTGGTTCATATCTTGCCCAAGGATACTTCAGCATGTGGACTGCCGAGGCCAGGGATCAAACCACCGACCTTCCGAGAGGTGGACGACCGTTCTACCTCCTGAGCTACAGCCGACAGCCCATTATTTGTGGATTAATCATGCGTTGATCTATTGGTAATGCCTCGGAGTCCCAGTAGGGGAATCACACTGCTCCCTGTCTCACTTATTACAGACGATTGAAGATCATATTTGGCTATTGTTTGGGCATGCAAACACTTTCAGAAATATATGTTTGGACTAGCTAACTAAACACTGACCACAAGCCACTGATACCCTTAATGAACAGTAAAGACCTTGACAAAATCTCAATAAGGTGCCAGAGGCTGTTGTTGAGACTCATGGGTTTTAATGCAGAGACTGTGCATGTACCAGGAAGGACATGAGCTGTAGCTGATGCTCTCTCAAGGACCCATTGCAAAGTTTTGGGATGAAATGTGCAGCAGTGAAGTGCGGTGGTTCATCCAATCAGGTTTGCCAACTTGCAACTACCTTAGGCAGTCAAGGATTCTTCAAGGTGAGAGGAGAATTGACAGAGGTAGATGGTTTTAGTTGTCAGAAGCAATCACATTGTGATTTCCACTTCTATTAGAACCAAGAAAGAGAACAACCAGTCAGTGTGATGGCCAAGAATGTCACAGGACATAGTAACAAAGGAAACTCTGTTTTGCAGAGGGAAACAGAGGAAAGAGTTTAATGAAAAATGTGTTGCCTTTCAGACCAAGACAAAACAGGGAAAATCTGAGTCAGTACAACAAGCAGTCGTATCTGGTAGTGTGAGACCACTACTTAAGGTACTAAAAGATTTTACACCTTTCTGTGCCAACCAGTTGCCACATCATAGAAATGAATAGAATAAAATGAATAGAAAACTAATAGTCACCTTTGTATGATATGGTATTGCATAAGTTCTGGTAAGTGATAGCACACATCAACTAGTTTCAGAGAAGTCCAAACAGTACAGTAAGAAGTATGATTTTATCCATGTAACATCTACTCGACATAGTACCCAGAGTGATAGACAGTGAGAGTGCTGTACAGGCAGCAGATGGCAGATGATATAGAGGGCCATGTGTTCTTCCTCTACCAGAATCAGTCCTGCAAAAAGGAAGTGTGATGTTATCATACAGTGCAGAAGTTACAAGGATAAGGTTGGGATGGTTTTTTTGGATGTAAAAATCCCACGAGACCAGGGGTCATGTCCTGCATCCCAGGCGTAGGTTCAGGATAAAAAAGCAGTTGGTCAAGGCTTAGAAAATGTTAGCAATCTGGTCAAATATTCAGATATTAATGCCTTGTAAGACAGTGTTTACTGTTCAATTCAATTCAATTCAATTCAATTCAATTCAATTCAATTCAATTCAATTCAATTCAATTCAATTCAATTCAATTCAATTTAATTCAATTCAATTCAATTTTATTTATATAGCACCAAATCACAACAGAAGTTGTCCGAGGACAATTTCCATATAGAGCTGGTACAGACCAAACTCTTTCATTGACAGAGACCCAACAATTCCCTCAAGAGCAAGTACTTGGTGACAGTAGCAAGGAAAAACCACCAAGCCATCTGCCTTGACCTGTTGGGTTAGAGAGAGAGAGAAAGAGTTAGACAGAGAGAAAGAGGGAGAGATAGTGACAGGGAGAGAAGGAGAGAGACAGACAGAAATGCAATCACAGTAAGAGTGACAGTTCTAATAATAGCCTCTTAACTATATGTAGTAGCATAATATATACAAATATGATATATTTATGTATATGATATATGTATGTATTGGGAACACATAGTATGTGTATGTAATACAGCACTATGGATGTAAAAATAATGGAAGTATGACTAATAGTTGTAGCAGATGTAGTGAATATTCGGCAGGGCCATGGCAGGAGCTGAGCTATAATCCACAATCCAGGTTCAGCCACTATCCATGGGAACCTGCAAGATGACAAAGCACAAGATTCTGGGGAGGAAGCTAAGTTAGTAACATACCTTGGTAGGACATGAAAGCATGCAGATGAAGAGGGAGAGAAGAACAGACGAACTTGGTGTATCTTTGGAGGTCCCCCGACTTCTATAGCAGCTTAACAAGAGGCTGGTCCAACACAAGCCTGAGCCAGCCTGAACTATAAGCTTTATCAAATAGGAAAGTTTTAAGCCTATTCTTATATGTAGAGACGGTGTCCGCCTCCCAGACAAAGACTGGAAGATGGTTCCACAGGTTGATAGCTAAAGGTTCTGGCTCCCATTCTGCTTTTGGAGACTTTAGGAACCATAAGTAAGCCCGTAGTCTGGGAAGACAGTGTCCTAGTGGGGGTAATAAGGTAATAAATAGTATGAGCTTTTAAGATAAGATGGTGCCTGACCATTTATGGCTTCGTAAATAAAGAGAGGGATTTAAAATTCTATTCTGAATTTTACGGGAAGCCAGTGCAGCGTGGCTAATATGAGATATGATCTCTATTCCTCGTTTTTGTCAGAACACGTGCTGCAGCATTCTGGTGCAACTAGAGAATATTTAGCAACACATTTGGGCAGCCTGACAGCAAGGAATTGCAATAATCCAAACTGGAAGTTACAAATGCATGAAGTAATTGTAGGGGGATCAGGTCACTAAACCCTTGAGTCTAATGTTTGCACTCGTTAATATAAGAAGGGGCACCAACTTTCCTCAGCTCAGAAGGATTTTATTTATTCTTTTCTTTTAATGTTGATTAAATAATAATTAACAAATTAATGGGAGATCAATCTCATCATCTGAAGTGTATCTCTCAATACAGTGATTGTCTATTTCCAGTGCAAAAGGACACTCTCTGACAATGACTTATATGCAAAGTATTATTTATTTGATACAATAATAAGAATGGATATGAATAATGAATAATATGACAAATAATATGGATTATATGATGTAACACAAACAACTGGATGAAGAAGCTATAGCAAAATAATAAACAGAATGAGTTTGGCAATAGTGAGAAGTAGTTTTGAGAAAAAATGGAGACGCGAATATAGTGTTAATTTCTTGAATGAATGACTAAGCAAGTCTAAATGAAAATTGAGATTATTATAGCCTATGACACAAACTCTTTTTTCAAAGCAGCATGGAAAACATCTACTTCTGTGCCAGCGGCGCTCCAATGGTGGTCAGTCCCGAACTGAAACGGAGGGGCCCCAGGCTGTCATTCGTGGCTCCGATCTGTGCTACAGTCCAACAGGGCGAACCAGTCGAACCGTGGTTGAGAGTCGATATTGGACAGGGATGCTTCAGGAGCTGGAAGCCCTGGCAACAGATGAGGAGTGGCTCTTTCAATGGTTATTTGACCTAGACAGATGGGTTAAGGCTGACTGCAGGACAGCCATATGGCAAAACTTCTCGGTGATTAATGAAGTTGAGAATACTTTCAATGGCCGATTGAAAATATCTACAAAAATATTATTATGTGATTCGGCTTTAATTGTTAAAGAAAAGAAGAGTTCAGCTTTAACTCTGACAAAATGATGTGGTTTAACGTGGTGAGCAAAGGTAGACAAAAGACTACAATAACCCGCCGATAGGTGGGCAAAAGACAACCGATGAGCAAAAATTGAAGTTGCAAAACTGGAGAAAAACTCGGATGCCGAAAAAAAGTGGCATGAGCAAAGAACAAGTAAAGAGTGCGTCTAGCACAGAGTAGTGAGGCAAAGGAGAGACAAATAAGATGTCCAAGAAGATGTATAACAAAGAAGAAAAGTGGAAGTGAGCACTTTTACACCTTTCTGTAAACAGTCAAAATGATAATGAACTCCTTGCAGTCAATTCAGTTTTGTCTGTTTAGCATGTCCTTTATGTCCTGAAGACACACTTGTAGTCTAGTTAACTGTTTCTTCTGGCTTCATTGATAAATATAGCTCGGTATCATCTGCATAGCAATGAAAATTTGTTGAGTGTTTCCTGCTAATGTTTCCTAAAGGAAGCATATATAGGGTAGAATTGGTCCAAGCGCAGAACCCTGCGGAACTCCGTAGCTGGCTTGAGTGCACACAGAGGAGTCATCAGTAACATGTACAAACTGAGAGCAATCTGAAAAGAAGGATTTAAACCAGCATAGTGCAGTTCCCTTAATGCCAATGAGGTGTTCCAGTCTCTATAATAGGACACCATGGTCAATGGTGTCCAACGCTGCACTAAGATCTAATAAGACTAGTACAGAGAGGTCCTTTGTCTGATGCAATTAGAAGGTCTTTTGTAACTTTAATCAGTGCTGTCTCTGTGCTATGATACACTCTAAATATACCATGGAGCTTACCTCAAATGTCATAAATGTCATACGCAATGAACCTGTAGCACCATCAACCAGGTAGTTAGCATAGGAGTTCACTGTTGTATTGAGACATGGCATTGAATTAAATGCTGATGGGATCATATCCTCCTATCCTCACTCGGAGAACTCATACATAAATTCGGAATCAGGACCAGGAGAGCGGTTGACTATAACAAATACAACTGGCTGCACTGTTTTCCAGGTTTGATGTGAAAGACTAAGAACAAGGATTTCAAATGGGTTATAATTGAGTTTAGGTTTAGGGCTGACTAATAGACTTGAGTCAAAAATGGCTGCAGCTCTGCCCCCTGGTCTCAACTCTGAGTTGTCATAGGTTTGGTTCATTAATAAAATTGGTCAGATTTCTAGAGATGAGACCTGCTCCGTCCAAAGTGGGATGGATGCTATCTCTCCTAATCAGACCCCGTCTTACCGAAAAAGTCTGCCAATTATCAATGAATCCCACATTGTTTGCTGGATACCACCTCAACAGCCAATGATTAAATGATGACATGTGACTAAACATGTCATCATTGGTCAAATTTGGCAGGGGTCTGACATTGTCTCTGCATATGTACACACCAATTCCATGTTAATTTTAGTGACCTCCATTTGGCATAACCTGGATGTCATTACAAGAATGACAGTCTTACTGTATTTACGCTTATTCTTAGCCAGCAGTTTCAAATTTGAATCAATGTTGCCCGCTCTGGCCCCAGGAAAGCATTTGACTATGGTCACTGGTGTCACTAACTTCATGTTTCTTAAAATGGAGCTGCCAATAATACACTGCGGCCTGATTAACTACAGCTAATGATTTGGTTTCCATGGTGCGGTGCTGCACTTCCAATTTACTCAGCCTCGCCTCCAACTCACCAAATAAACTTAATTTATTAGATGTATCATTATCACTAATGGAGGCGGAGAGGAGTAGCTAAACATCTGACAAACTGGGCAGGAGAAAGCTGGAGAATGAGAGGCAAAGAGAGAAGTCATCGCTAGCTGCTAGGCTAAACTGGTGTAACTAGCAGAGTAGACAAGTGTGTAGACAAGTAATGTTACTTTAAATGGCCAGAAATAAGCCGCTGTAGACAGAATAATTTAAACTCAGAGAGCAAGGGCGACAGATGTACGCTACTACTAATGCAGCAACCAGAAACAGGAAATGAGACGATGAGTTTACCTCAGTACATCAGCACATCAGCACCAGTGAATGGTTCCACACAATAATCTCACTTACCCACTTGTGATGTACACACACAAACATAGACACACACACACACCACCGCTACCCTCTGTCCTTCCTTTCACCCTGGTGAGTGTTATGAGTTGCTTATTGTTGTGTTTTTTCCTTTTGTATTCTGTGCCTGTTTGTTGTTTTCTTTTTTCCCTCTTCTCCTGTGTCCGGAGGGGAGGTGTGGTCTGGCGGTGCTGTGGGCAATCAGCGCACCGGTTTCTCATCCCGCTGATTTTCTTTGGGTCCAATCTAAAACATTTTGATGACAAGTCTTAACAGTGAGACAGATAAGTCGGCAGTCTCTATGATGTAAAATAAGTTCATTATTGTAGCATCCTGTTTATCTTTCATTTTGTATTTCCCATTCTATTTTGAAGTCTATCACCTGATATCAATTCAGTTCCTGCCCTAGTGCCTGGTCCTGATTAACCACAGCGGTGCTCCCTCACAACTAGTCTTGCCCCCTCAGTCAGTCTCTGTACAGGGACGGACTGACCATTTGGCATAGCAGACATTTTCCCGGTGGGCCAACATGCTATTTGGGCCAACAGTCGGCCACTTTTTTAAAATATTTTTTAACTTTTTTTTAATAATTTTTAATAATTTTAAATATTGGTCTGACCGGCCCATAATACCAGAGAGTTGATCAGCGGTCCGATTGACATTGGGCTGGCCCAATCACATCGTTAAACACCAACCCCTTAAGCTTTGGTCCTGCCAGCGTAATGCATTTGGCAAAAAAAAAAAAAAAGTCAGCACGAGTCAGCAAGAGTTTGTTCATAACCACCGACCGACCCTCAACACACGCTGGTCTGCGGCCCATAGATTGTTTTCTTCATATGTGACAGGGCTCATCTTGTTCAATCATATCATGAAACACTTCCCCTCTTTTGCGTCGGTAAAGTAATCTGTTAGGATCTTTGAAACTGGAGAGAAAATGAAAAGGAGGGACAGAGAAACCGTGAGACAAGAAGAAGCTGGCTCTTCAAGCCAACGCTGCCAAATGTTTGCCACGGCAGGGCCTTCATCAGCTCCCGTGAGCGATGACAGTGGTGGTGGTGGCGACATTGAACAGGGACATGCAGTAAAACCTGCGGTAAGATGGACTGCTTTCAGAACCCTTGCAATGAGTAAAGCAACCCAACCCCTTGGTAAATCTGATAATGATAAAACGTCAATAACATATTTTTGGCTTAAGTTTCCAGTTTCTACACTGCTATTTTTATCTTGAAGACTGACCAATAATTAAATCTCTTTCTCTCTTTCTCTCTCAAACATACGTATACAGAGTTCAAAGTTCATTCAGGAGTTCAGCTACATTAATCCTTTTGGACTGGGTAAGTTCACAATTTATTGAGTACTGTTCTTGGAAGAGTTAGCATCTGATCCATCATTTCTCTTCTCTATTCTTTCTCTTTCTCTTTTCTTCTTCCCTGAAACACATAGGTACACCCAATAGGATGAATTCTGCTTAAAGATCCATTAGTGTGATGGAGTGGCGGCATATACTTTTTTGTAGTATTAATAAATTACACTTTTTGGAAGTATTTAATGTGTCCACTCTCACTGATTCCCTTTAACTCATTGCATGGCTTAAGGTACGTGGTTTTAAAGAGTTGCACAGTTGGTATACACATTCAAAACACCGAAAAGACTGAAAAGGTGTGCATTATCGAATGTGGTGGGCCGGTCTGGTCCAAAAGGTCAGGGCCAATTTTTTGTCCCAGTCTGCCCCTGGTCCTCTATATGTACTCCGGTGTACTTGCACTGTTCCACACAGTCACACTTATTATCAATTAATTCAACATCTTTTTTATCACGGAAAAACACTGAAACAGTGTTTGTGACCATTGCTAATGAGGTTCCAGTGATCCAATGATTCGCTGATATTGAATGGAATCCATGCAACATGCGACCAAGAGGACCATATCATGGGCAGTTCACAGCTGAGTGTGAAGCGGCTGGGATGAGAATCAGCACCTCCAAGTCTGAGGCCATGGTCCTCAGCTGGAAAAGGGTGGATTGCCACTTTCGGGTCGGGGAGAAGGTCCTCCCCCAAGTGGAGGAGTTTAAGTGTGAGGGAGGAGGGAGGAGACCTTGGGGCTGACCCAGGACACGCTGGAGGGATAAGGCCTGGGAGCGCTTCGGGATCCCTTGACAGGAGCTGGCGGAAGTGGCGGGGGAGAGGGCTGACTGGACTTCCTTGCTGAGGCTGCTGCCAGCAAATTGATATCTTACCCTCCAGCTCCTCTGTTGCAAGGCTGAGGGATTCTCAAGTCAAGTCAACTTTATTGTCACTGCTGCTATATGTACAGGACATTAATAGAGGCCGGCACTTGATGATCATAAACTCCACGAGGGGTGAACAGTGTCTACAAATCACCACAGTGCCGCGGGTCTTACCTCCCTCAATGAGGGCTCTGTCTGCTCGGTAGCATGTTAGCCGGTCCAGCTGGATGGTGGAGTCCGGTATGCTGTTATTGAGCCATGTTTCCGTAAAAAAAAAAAAAAACACAGCACTCTCTCACGGTCTGCTGGGTCGATCTCAGATGGTGTAAATAGTCCGGTTTGTTGTCCAAGGAGCGTACATTGGCGAGTAAGACAGACGATATAGCTGGCTTGTGTGGATTTGCCACTAGTCTAGCCCAGATACCCCCGCGCTTTCCCCACTTCCACCTTCTCTCGCACCACCTGCGGTGCTTCCTCTGCGGGTGTGCTGCAGTTATCGGGGTCGGTGTCGAAACGGGCCGCTGGCGTGTGCTGGGTTTAATTTGCAGATTGCTGTGCTGCTGGTGTCAAAAAGAGTCCCATGGTTGTATGTGCGCATTGGGACAAACAAGCGCGACGAAAACATAAAATCACTCAAACACACCGACGAAGACAAACATGTAGACACCACCATTACCAGCATCAGCATAACCAGAAGCTGCATAAGTAGCCATGTGGTTCCCTTTTAACGTGCAGCTGATTGGCTGAAAAAAGAACAGAAGTGCGTGAATAGCCAAAGAAAGCCAGTATGCTAATTTCCTGTTGAATCACCACACCCCCAACTAGGACCTAGAATTTCTGCTAAAACAACCCAAATTCAAATACAAAGTTTACGGTTTTAAGGCCCCCAATACTGTTATTTGAAAGATGGAGTGGCTTCTTCATGATTTCAACTTACATAATCTGCAGAAAAAACGAAAATCACTAATTTAAAAAAAAAAAAAGATTTTTCATTGTTTACTCAACTTGCGCCGGGCCGACTTGTTGCTGGTTTTCTCGTGGCGGGTCACATATTACATCACAATCATGAAGGATGCACTGATACCTATACCAGTAATGGGTACCAGGTCTGCTAGTATGCTCATTTACACGTAATAGTAATCATAAAACTGCTCCTATACAATGACACCCAATACCACTTTACAGCAATGTGGTGAACCTCTTGTTAATTGAGCAGGTAGGTGGAGGGGGAACAATGTCAGCAGTTTGGAGATATCTTATGATAAGCAATAATAATGACAAAAGTAGAGCAGACTGCAAACTATAAATCTGCTAAGTTGTCAAGGGGAGGGGTCAGAAGTAGCTCCTTTCACAAGCAATTTGATAAAACATCTGAGGAACCAACAGAATTTCAAGGAGTTTGCTAATGCTAGCAACAGGGGACAGCAACATTTTGCAGCAAATGCTGACTAGGGAAGAGAAAATGCCCAGAGACAACCCACCGGCAGTAAAAATAAAAAAAGAAAAAGAAAGCAAAAGAAAAACTTTACGGGCTCAGAGATTGAAGTCCTGCTTTCAGAGATCCAAAAAGGAAAATCTGTCATTTTTAGCAGTGTCAGCAGTGGAATTAAGGGACCTGCTAAAGCAAAGGAATAGGAAAAAATTACGAGTGCTATTAATATCGTGTCACCTAAGGTTCGTACTGCATCGATCACCTGGAGAAAATAGTGAATTTTAGGTAAAAAATCTGATGAAGTTTGCATGGTGAATATTAACAATCAGACAAGCCACTTACCAACAAGACAGCCATCTCCATGCACGCCTTGCGCAAGACGCGTTCCAACTGCGCTATTTTGCAGCACAAAGGAGTCATGCGCTCCCCCTGGCTATCGAGCAACCTCATTTAAAAGGTTGTATTTTGAGTCTGATATGATTTGAACGTTGATGGAGTGGTACTGTTTGTGGTTGAGGAAAAGGAACTCTTCGGGTGAAGTTGCTTTGATGCGTATATGTGTGCAGTCTATTGCTCCGATTATGTTTGGCAGTCCAGCCATGGCATGAAAGTCCCTCTTAATTTGAACTTGTTCGACAGCGGTGTATGGGAATTTGATGTACCTGGGTGATAAACTGATGAGAGCTTTGATGACCAAGGGGAGCACACGACTCACAGAGGACTGGGACACACCCGATCTGTCTCCAATCTACCTCTGAAAGGTTACCGTGGCCAAAAATCCAAGGGTGGTGAGGACCTGGACGTGTGGTGGAATTGGGTTTGATCGGCGTGTTTCTTTCTGGAGTTGTGGCTCTAGCAAGTTACATATTTGCAGCAGCACAGTCCTTGGCAATCTAAATTGTGATGTCAGTCATTCGTCTGTCTCCGCAAGGACATCTACACGCTCTTGGAACACACGCTCTCTTCCAAGAGCCTGACGCGCTAAGGCATCCAAAAGTAGCAAGTCAGCCATGACGCAGCTGGTTACACTTCCCTTTGACCTTGTTATATACAGAGTCAAATTAACCTTCAATTAGTGCTTCAAAGTAATTAAATATACAATCCATTAGTCTGCCTCAAGTGGAGGAGTTTAAGTATCTCGGGATCCTGTTCAGGAGTGAGGGAAGGATGGAGCGTGAGATTGACAGGCGGATCTGTGCAGCGGCAGCAGTAATGCGGTCACTGTACCGGTCTGTCGTGGTGAAGGAGCTGAGCCGAAAGGCAAAGCTCTCAATTTACTGGTCAATCTACGTTCCTACCCTCACCTATGGTCCTTTGGGTCATGACCGAAAGAACGAGGTCCCGGATACAAGCGGCTGAAATGAATTTCCTCCGCAGGGTGGCAGGGCGCTCCATTAGAGATAGGGTGAGGAACTCTGTCACCCGGGAGGAGCTCAGAGTAGAGTCGCTGCTCCTCCACATCGAGAGGAGTCAGCTGAGGTGGCTCGGGCATCTCTATCGGATGCCCCCTGGATGCCTCCCTAGGGAGGTGTTCCAGGCATGTCTTGAGTAAGGTGGGCGGAGGGGCATGTAGTCTCTGATGTGGGGGGAGGGAGTTGAGTTGGTGTGAAGGAAGTTCCAGGGGAGAAGGAAGGGATGTGGAGAACGCAGTCAGGTCTTGGCTCTGGTGGGTGGGACAGGGAACACGTGTAGAATCAAATCTATTGAAAAACAGATTCAGTTACTTTGCCCATTCCCATGCTCCAGATTCTGGGCCTCATCCCACCCCATATTAAGAGACGATATGGATGGTTCATACTGTCTTTTCTTCTCACGGTACTTCAATCAAGCTCTGCATCCTCTCTACCCCTCTCTACCCTCTCTTTATTTTCGTGGTGATCACTTGATTCAATCAAGCTCTGCATCCTTTCTACCCTTTCTTTATTTTCATGGTGATCTCTGGTTTTTCCACTGGGAGGACCTTAGTGTTGCACAATACAAACAGCTGTACTCCCAATGTGACTTTGAATAGTTCAGATAAGAGTAAAAAAACATATCACTAGTCTCATCAGTTGTACACCTGTACTCAAAGATGTTTGACCAAGACTAGTGATGGAAAAAACACAAAAAAGCAATAAAAACACACCAAAATAACGAAAAACAGGCAGGAATGTTGTAACTAGCTTTCAATCTTGTGGCACCATCTTGCTCCTTGAACTCCAGCTCCTGAGTCAGCTAACCACGGGCCTGCTAGTGTCCAGTTAATTTCTGTTCCTGAGTTGGCAGGATTCCTGCCTGATTCCACTTCTGATGATTCCCAGGAGTCCCTGTTGTCAGCTCTCTGGTCTCTTTTATGCTGGACCTTGCTCTAGAGCCAGCCAGCCTCCAAACTGCTTGCCTTCAGCCAGTTGACTAGTCATCTAGCATTGAACCAGCAAGTCCCCTACCTTATCCTGCCCTGGAGCCACCTTCTGGGAAGCCCTTGCAGAAGGAAGCTGGCTACCACTCATCAATGCTACAGAGTACCATAGAGGTCCTGCTGCCCTGAACCATGGAGCACCCCAGCCAATGTCTCTGGTGGCCCTGAGTTGGCCAACAGCAAAGCTGCTCTGCCAAGTCTGACAAAGTCCCTACCATTCCTAGGTAAGCTGACACCTCATCTCCTGTACTCCAGCTGCCAGATTCTGCTCCTGATCTCCAGCCACATTGCAGGCCTCCAGAGGGCTCCCACCTATGTTGCTAGCCTAGCTGCAGGACTTCAACTTGACCTCTGGAGAGACCTTTGCCGCCAGCCTGCTATCCCTGAATGTCTCCAGCCAGACACGTTCCATTTCATCCATAAAAAATAAAGAAAACCTTAGGTGCAGCTGATATGTGAAAAGAAAAAAAAAAAAAAAAAATTCCTACAACATACAACACCATATCATACAGTATACATAACAACATACAAAACAACTGTGTTGATGTATACATCTCAGTATGACACCCTACCCTACAGTAAAATGCAATGTTTTGAATTTTACTGTAGGGTGCTATAACACTGTAGGGTGTTATTATATCACGTTGAACAATACAATTCAATGTGACATAATACTGTAATACAATAAAATTCCAAATTACTACTGTCAGCTGAAAATCTCATATTTACAGGTTCTGGAGAGAATTACATCAGCCCTAGGTTTGTACAGATACATTTTTATTACTGTAGGAGCCATATACTGCTTTGCTAATCGATTATTCTTCAATTAGTTTTGTCTTGTTGCAATGGTGATATGTAGAGTTCGGGTCTCATGAGCACTGTTGTTGACAGCCGGTAGGTTATATTAGAGGCTGCTTCAGCTGCAATGGGAGGAGAGAGGCGAGTTTAGGTAGCAATAATTTTTGTTGACCGCTTTTGTTATCGCTTCTTTTGTTTGCTTTGATACACAGTCAACATAATATGTGCACGTGTAAAGCCGCTGTAGTAGCTGATGTGTTAATAAAACTCCAAAACTTCTCTGGACTCAGTGTGCTTCTCTGGAACAGCAGCGGCATGTCATACAAATACACAGGACCTATTCTCTGCCTCACAAGCAACTTTTTTAAGGTACTGGAAAGCCGCAATATTTGTCAACAAAAAAGGCATCAATTAATAAAGTCATCGCTTGCAGCGCAAAGGAATCAGCAGGACACACAGTGTAGCGGTGCCAAACAAAGTAAGACAAAGTGCCACATCATACATCTGTCATGGAGGACTGGTAAGCTCACCTGTCCATGTAAGCTATGTGTGTGGAGAAGGAATCTGGATTGCATCAATGTCGAAGTGCCTCAGTTGAATGAATGAACGCTGGTTGGATATGCGATGTCTGTGCATTATGTTTGCTCTGCGCTCTGAATGACATCTGCACTTTGACGCTGATAATGCGAAGCTTTTGATGTTACATGGAAATATCCTGATTTGTTGTGCTTTGTGGATTTAAATGTCACAGTTCACTGAAAATTGAATGAAATGTGATAAAATGAGTCAAACAAATGATGCAGCCTCGTGCTGAAAACAGCTTGCTGAACAAAATTGAAAACCTGCAAAATGAACACAAACGTGTTGTTGGTAAAATCACTGGTTTAATACCAAAAATGAAAGAGTTCATGAAACAAAGAGAAAATGTGTCTGATGTGAAACAATGTTTGGAGAATTTAAACACACTGTGTGAAAATGTCAAAACCGCACACAATGAACTGTTGCCTCTACTCCCTGAGGATAAACTAATCAAACAAAAAGAATGGTTTCCAAGTATTATGAATTAAAGCAATACATTCCAAAAGGACACTCAAAAAGGGATTCTTCAAACTGGACAAAAAATCTCTCAGAAGCAACAGGATTCACCAGAAATTCCATTACACCAAATGAATAAACCAAGTCAAACTGAGGATGACATTAAAACAAGTGACAGTGTTTCAAATATTGGAAGCCACAAAACATCTCAGTCACAATGCTCTTCAACTTCTTCTGCATGTTTAAAGGCTGAAGCTGAGCAGGCAGTCTTAAACACGAGGCACAAATTATTAAAGGAAAAGCATGCTTTCAAAGAAGAGGAGCAACGCCTGCGCAAAAGGAGAGAAGAGCTCCAACTGAACACTGACATTGCTGGAAAAAAATGGCAAAACTTGAAATTCTCAAAATAAGAAGTACAACAAGTGGAAAACGCACATCAAAGGTCTCTGACGGAATGAAATCATATTTGGAAAAGGCACAGTCGCAGCAGTTACTTAATGTCAATGCAGATGAATTCATTCCAAAACAAACTGAAACACAAACCCAAATATGACTTCACATGAACAAAACCAAATGCAATTTCATATGAACTCCCCGTTCAACATACATGAATCATATGGACAACTACGAGTTAACACAGTGGATCTAGAAACCAAAGATGAAGTTCTTGGCATCATGAGGAAACAAAACGAAATAACAACGTTGCTAATACAACAGCAAAGCCTCTCAGCTCTACCTAAGAGAGAAATCCCAATCTATGATGGTGATCCATTGAAATATCACACGTTCATTAGAGCCTTTGAGAATGGAGTGGAGAGGAACACAACTAACAGCTGTGATCGTTTATACTTTTTGGAACAACACACAAAAAGTCATGCTAAGGAGCTTGTGAGAAGCTGTAAACACATACATCCAGATCGAGGATATGCTAAAGCCAAAGTATTGTTAAAGGAGCAGTTCGGGAATGAACAGAAGGTCGTCTCTGTTTACATGGACAAAGCTAATTGTCATTTACACATGAATGGCCAGAACGCACAAACGACAATGCTGACCAGCACTACTGACCATTCACCTCAGGCTGAGAAAAAGTAGCTAGCTAGAGCACACACATTCAAATGTGAAATGTGTGTACGCAAAGCTGGAAGTGAGCCCTCCTTTGCAGAATGTCTCCCGGCTAATCTTGCCTCATACCAACCGAGGTTGGAGAAACAGTCAGCCTTGAAGTAGTTAACGCACACCAACAGATTTTTGCCAACTGTAGTGGGGATGTTGCCTTCAAATATTCAATTCATGCCACTCTTCTGTCCTCTGCAGCTGTGAGCCAATGAAGCGATTTGTGCTCGTATTTACAGCCAACAACAGAACACTGCGTGTGGTGATGAAGATTCCTAACACAGTGCTTTCGACAGTGAAATGGTGGATCTGTGAGAAGGTAGTGCTGTATCTGGTGGGTGCAGAGATACTGGGGAGAGGAGTGGGGGTGGTGGCTGGTGGGTGGGAGCATGCAAATGTTCAGGCTTGTTACGTAACAGTACTCGCTGAATTCGATCGGCTCGTTTGGAAGCTGCAGGCTGGGTGCTTTCAGAAATCCATATCTTACTCAAAAAAGCACGGACGGTCTTATTTCACACTTTGTATGCGTGTAGTAGCACAAAATAACACCCCAAATCACAGAAAAGGGGAGTTTTTCATAATATGGGACCTTTAAAAAGCTGCCTTACAAACTCAGGGACAGATGGAGGAACCATGCCTGCCAGCTACAGGAACGACATAACTGGAGAGCTAAGTTCACAGATATTGCTAACTTCATTGAAAGGCAAGTGAAAATTTTGATCCTGTGTTTGGCAATATACAAGACTTGCAATCAATGACCATAAATAAAGGAACAAACCAACCCAAGTCGCAGCTTCGTCCTGGACACAAAGGGAGCAGCTTTGCTACCACTGTAGGCCCTGTGAACAGAACAAATATCAGTTTGCAAGGAAAGAAAAGGAAATCAAACAAATGGGAAAGAAAGCATGCATTTGCTTTGGAGGAGGACACACATTAGATGTATGTGTACAGATGTGAAGAATGGCTCATGAGAAGAAGATAGGCTTCTTAATGGAAAATGGCATCTGTTTTGGTTGTTTGTGCGCAAGGCAAATAAGTAAAGATTGCCGGAAAAGGATTTCCCACTCAAAGAGTAGCCTTAACCTCCGCACTGTACATCACAAGGAACCCGTTAAAGATTCTGAGCAGATAGAGGGGAGCTCAGAGCTGCATGTCGACAACACACTGGTGTCAAGTGGTCTTAAAGGGGCTGGAGATCAGGACTGCAAACTGCCCATTGTTCCGGTCCAGATTAAATCTAAAATGGGAACCAAAACTGTCATCACCTATGCTTTCTTGGACCAGGGGAGTACTGCAGTGTTTTGCGCTGAGAGCTTAATGCCAGGCTCGACCTCACAGGGAGGAAGGGACGTATTTTCCTTCAAACTATGGGCCAGGAGAAAGTTGTGAGCAGCAACATTGTGTCAGGACTGGAGGTTGCAGCACTGGAGGGGGACAATTTTCTTGAGTTTCCAAGAGTTTACATGCAAGAGTCAATGCCTGTGAACAGAGGAAATATTCCCACGGAAAGAGATATTGAACAATAGCCACATCTGAAACACATTCACCTACCTCAGATTGATGCAGGAAGACAGTGGAGATGGTTGTGGACTTCAGGAAGAACTCAGCCTCACCTGCCCCCATCACCCTCTGTGACTCCACTATTGACACTCTGGAGTCTTTCCACTTCCTGGGAACTATCATCTCCCAGGACCTCAAGTGGGAGCTGAACATCAGCTCCCTCATCAAGAAAGCACAGCAGAGGATGTACTTCCTACGGCAGCTGAAGAAATTCAGTCTGCCAAAGACAATGATGGTGCACTTCGACACAGCCATCATTGAATCCATCCTCAGCTCTTCCATCACCATCTGGTACGCTGCTGCCACTGCCAAGGACAAGGGCAGATGGCAGCGTGTCATTCGGTCTGCAGAGAAGGTGATCAGCTGCAATCTCCCGTCTCTCCAGGACCCTGAGGGGTGCAGGAAAGATTGTGGCTGATCCCTCCCACCCCGGACACAAACTCTTCGAGGCACTCCCCTGTGGTCAAGAACAAGAACAATTTTTTCCCGTCTGCTGTCAGCCTTATTAACAAGGCCCAGAACCCCCCCCCCACACACACACACACTCTTCACACTCCACCTCTGCCTCTACTTCTCACATTGACACTGCCATAACTCTATGCGTTACATTAACGCTCTGCTTGGATTTCCTTTTGAAAAAACAGACTGTGCTTCTGTAAAAAAAAGAAAAAACAGACTTGTGTATATATATTTATATTGTTATATTTTTTACTCTCTGTCATATTTTCTACAATTGTTATATTTTTTACTGCTATAATTTTACTTTTTTAATAGCTTCTTTTTAATAGATTTGTCATGCACCAACCTCACCAAAGCAAATTCCTTGTATGTGTTAAATCGTACCTGGCAATAAAGCTTTTCTGATTCTGATTCTGATTCTGATTGAGCTACTCATAGGAAACAATCTTCCTAAAGCACTGGAACCACTGGAAGTGGTGTGTAGCATGAATGATGGACCTTGTGCTATTCGAACCTTGCTGGGCTGGACTATCAACGGTCCACTGACTCAATGTTTCATACTGAGTATAACACCTTTATAAATGACCTTCTGGCTAAAAGCTATGCTGAGAAAGTGCCCGAAGAGGAGCTGGACCATGGTGATGGAAAAGTATGGTACATACCACACCATGGAGTCTACCATCCCACTAAAAGAAAGATCAGAGCTGTGTTTGACTGTGGAGCAAGGTATCAAGAAACATCACTAAATGCTCAGCTTCTTCAGGGCCCTGATCTTACCAGTTCTCTGATTGGGGTGGTGACTCGGTTTAGGAAGGAACCAGTTGTGATCATGGCTGACATACAGTAGAATAATTACCATATGCTTCATTGTGATCTCATCTCATCTCATCTTCAACCGCTTATCCAGGGTCGGGTCGCGGGGGCAACAGCTTCAGCAGGGGACCCCAAACTTCCCTTTCCTGGGCCACATTAACCAGCTCTGACTGGGGAATCCCGAGGCGTTCCCAGGCCAGTGTGGAGATATAATCTCCCCACCTAGTCCTGGGTCTTCATCGTGGTCTCCTCCCAGCTGGACGTGCCTGGAACACCTCCCTGGGGAGGCGCCCAGGGGGCATCCTTACCAGATGCCCGAACCACCTAACTGGCTCCTTTCAATGCAAAGGAGCAGCGGATCTACTCCTCCTCGAGTCCCTCACGGATGACTGAGCTTCTCACCCTATCTCTAAGGAGACACCAGCCACCCTCCTGAGGAAACCCATTTTGGCCGTTTGTACCCACGATCTAGTTCTTTCAGTCATGATCTAGCCCTCATGACCATAGATGAGAGCCGGAACAAAGATTGACCGGTAGATCGAGAGCTTTGCCTTCTGGCTGAGCTATCTTTTCGTCACAACAGTGCGGTAGAGCCAACGCAGAGGTGCTGATCCTCATCCCAGCCACTTCACACTCGGCTGTGAACCGATCCAATGAGTGCCGGAGGTCACAGACTGATGATGCCAACAGGACCACGTCATCTGCAAAAAGCAGCAATGAGACCCTCAGCACACCGAACTGCAGACCCTCCTCCCCCCGACTACGCCTTGATATCCTGTCCATGAATATCACGAACAGGACACACACTCTCTGGTCCCATTATTTAAACAAGGGGACCACCACCCCAATTTGCCACGCCTAAGGCACTGTCCCAGACTTTCTCACAATATCGAAGAGACATGTCATCCATGACAGCCCCTCAACACCCAGAGCCTTCAGCATTTCTGGACGGATCTCATCAATCCCCGGGGCTTTGCCACTGCAGAGTTGTTTAACTACCTCAGTGACTTCCACCAGGGTAATTGATGATGATCCCCCATCAGCTTCCAGCTCTGCCTCTACAGTAGAGGGCATATCAGTCTGATGCAGGAGTTCCTCAAAGTGTTCCTTTCACTGCCCGAGTACCTCCTCCTTTGAGGTCAACAGTGTCCCATCCTTACTGTACACAGCTTGGATGGTTCCCCGTTTCCCCCTCCTGAGGTTTCGGACGGTTTTCCAGAAACACCTTGGTGCCGACTGAAATTCCTTCTCCATGGCTGCTCTGAACTCCTCCCACACCCGCTGCTTTGCCTCCTCTATGGTGGAAGCTGCTGCCCGTTGGGCCTGTCGATACCTTGCAACTGCCTCTGGAGTCCTCTGAGTTAACATATCCTGGAAGGGCTCCTTCTTCAGTCAGACGGCTTCCCTGACCACCGGTGTCGACCACGGTGTTCGAGGGTTACCGCCCCTTGAGGCACCCAAGACCTTTAGACCACAGCTCTCCGCCGCAGCTTCAGCAATGGAAGCTTTGAACATTGCCCACTCAGGTTCAATGCCCCCAACCTTCACAGGGATGAGAAGAACAAGAAGGCCGAATACTCTGAACTGCTGCTCGGTGCATATGCACAAACAACAGTCAGAGTTTTCGCCGTAACCTGAAGGCGTAGGGAGGCGACCCTCTCATCAACTGGGGTAAACTCCAATGTAACGGCACTCAGCCGGGGATTTGTGAGTATCCCCACACCCTCCCGGCACCTCACACCTTGGGCAACTCCAGAGAAGAATAGAGTCCAACCTCTATCCAAGAGAACAGTTCCAGAGCCAACACTGTGCACATTAGTCCCTCATATCACTAGAACACACACAAGGAAACACACACTCCTTTCTGCCTCAGTGACCCTGCTTATTCTTACACATTTGCCTGCTGAAATGTGGTTGGGTAACATGATCCTTCATGATGGGAACAGGCAAAAACTCTCTTCCGATGCCATGATGTGATAATCAGTGTCTCTTTTTGGTTCTGGTTTAGTGTCAGTTAATTTTGCCAGCAGTTACTGTTTCAGGGACTCATAGAATATGTCAACAAGGAAACTGTTTTGACTAAGATATGGTGTGTGTCCTTTTTCAGGGGGATGTATTTTCAAAAATAAAACTCACAGTTGCATTTTGTTTCCAGAATATTTAATGATGGGATGCAAAGTTGTGACATCAGTTTGAGTTATGCAATATGAAACATGGTGTGCCTTGGGGGAGGGGGTATCACAAATAAATTCTCATTTGATACATTGCCAGTCTCTGCGGAATGGAAATGAGGCAGCCTTTGGATGAATGGCCCACTTGCCAGGGACAAGACTCAGGGGCTTTTTAAGTCAATAGATTGAACTGAAGAGCAGAAGAGGCATGAACTGAAGAAACTTGTGTGTCTGCTGTCAGGTGTCCAGTGTCAGAGGTGCTAAACTTCACCACTTCTGCCTCTGAATCTGTTTTGATGTAATTATTTTTCTTTTGTTGCAAGTTCTTTCCCTAAGAAATTAAGAAGGTTATTAGGTTAATTAGGTCTAAGGTTATTAGAAGCAGTGGCGCCGCCAGCCGGAAACCTGTACGCACTGTGTGTACAATTTTTTTTGAAGGTGTGAAAAAAATAAATGTTTTAAAGAGGTTTTTTTTAATTGTTTTGGGGGAAGGGACAATAAAGATGCTGGTTTGTAAAAGGCTAAACATGCTGAGTCCACCTATTTTTTAAGCCAATTGATTGAAGCCTAAAATAAAGGCCAATGATTGTCATTTACGTCATCTGTCACTACGTGATTCTGAATTCTGGCGCTAGCTATATTCTTCTTCTACACTATGTAGCCTACCGCCTGTTTGGTGATTACGGTTTGCGGTAATGTTATAGAAATGTCGAAAAGACAGTTGAGCCTTTTCCAGGCATTTGAAAGAAAAAGAACCAAGCCTGCTACTATTACAAACACACAGAGCAGCAAGAATGAAGGTGCTAGCAGCAGTCAGGCAGGACAGGAAGATGAGGTAGCTTAGAATCATTTCTTGTTGATATTTTTTTTGTTTGGACTTTTAAACATCTGTAGGCTGTGTAATTTCTCTCTCCCTCTGTGCATACTATGAAATTGAATCCTGGCGGCGCCACTGATTAGAAGTGTAATGCGCCCATGTTTAAAAGACTAGCCTCTTCGGTAGATGAAAGATGCCAAAGATAATGAATAAAAAGATTTTACCTTATGAGAAAAAAGTAGGCTAATGGGCAGCATTAATCAAATTTACAATATGCCATAAATGTCAATAATGTTATGACATCATATTCTGTATATCCAGACAGCACATAAAACACACACAGGTACAGTATGCATATCTGCATGCACATCAAATAGTAAAAATAAAATCAGTGCATCAGTCCCAGTGCCTGTGTTACAGGAATGTGTGTTGTTCTCTCCCCTGAGAAGGATGAGAAGAGAAGGGGGCTAACACAGGCCACAAACGGACATACCCTGTGTATGTGCTTAAGCAGAGTTGCCATGTCACTTTTACATTGTTTTATTACCAACTATGATAAATTTTCCAGTTAAACATGGTAATTTAACAATTTAAATGTCATTATCGATCAGTACTCTAAAATACTATGCATCACACAAATGGATAAACCTGCAGAAACACTTAAAACTAGAGAAGCTGATCCTTTAAAACAATTTGAAAGTCTTTTGATAGACAGCTATGTGAAAATAGGTGTGTTACGGGTACCAAGGTTGGTACCATAGCAACAAATGAATTTTAGTTTTGATGTCTCTCAATTCCTGCAAAATACATAGCAACTGGTCCGGAGGAATGAATACATGAACCACTTGCTTTTCTTCCCAAATTTCTTCTGTTTATTACAAGATTTTAGAAACAACAGTAAAATACAATCAACAATGAATATTAAAACTTTCCCTAGTGCAATTATGTCTCTTTGTGTCAATATCTATTGTTTGATTCATTGTCCCTGCTTAACTCCAATAGGCACATTAGTATGATTTTCCTTCTCTCTTTCTTTTTAAGTCAGTTCCACCACACTCTAACCCAAATGAACATCTCTACTTGTTCAAGTGCATTTTTCCAGCATCTGTGCTAGTCCTATTACTACTATTACATAGTGCAATTAAATTAGATTACACCTTACAGGCACTATTAATTTACTGAGTAACAACAGTTAACATACTCTATTTACTCTAAAACACTAAACACATTACATAGGGAATATTCATTAACTCAAGATACAGTATGCATTTGGTTCAACTCACATAATGGATTTTTCACAACTTAAACTTTAGCTTAATACATTTCTGCAGTTAACTTAACCAAAACTATTACTAACATCCTATCAGTAGAGATAATGCTATACAAAATATATATCAGGTATTCAGGGCCGTCAGCATTGAAAATATTGCTGTACAATATACACTTGCTCACTAACAATGTGCTCCGCTTCACAACGTGGCCATCGCCATTTTCATTGCCGTTTGCAACTCTACACTAAACTCTAAACTACATTTTATATTCAAACCCGGAACACAAAAATCACACACGGGTGATATAAAGTTCAGTTTTAGGAGGCAATTCCCCTTTTTTATTCACAGAGTACTGACCTGCAAAATACAGAGCAATTGGTCCATAGGAATGAAAACATGAACCACTCGCTTTTCTTCCCAAATTTCCTCTGGCGGGAGGACGGAGGTCCCCACCTTACGAAACCTGAGTTAATTGGTTCCGCCCTTCTGTACCCTGAGACCTTCATCTCACAGCAAATGTGAAATTAATTACTAGTAGAAATGTTTGTTCTCTTTTTGCTTGTTAAATAATACTTGCTTGTTACAGGTAACAAAAATAAAGTGCTCAAGAATAATTACAATAATAATGATATGTAAATAATAATTTTTAAGTGATTACACATTTTGAGTGTACCACAGGTGTTTTATTTGAAGTGACATTATCTCTCACATCGTTGTCCTCAGCCTGTTTGTTGTGAAACTTGTTGGTGTATCTTTCATGTGTTTTGGTAATTTTGTGTGAAAAAGCACAAAGTCGTTCGCTGTCTCTCTGGGAATTTATTCTTATGCCTGCGAACAGACTCCTGAGTGAGATGGCAAGAACTGAGCCCAGAACAGGGAAAGTTGTCAGGTTATATACAATTATACAATTGTTCCCTTAATCAGTAGAAGAGTACATTGGTGGTGTCATGGTCAGCAGATTAACACATACATACATCTAATCAAATGACATAGTTAATCATTTGGCTTTAAGGTAGTGAATGCTTACGACTGAGAAAAGAGAGGATAAAATCATTTGGTTCACGTTTGAGGAACAGAGAAGATGAATAATAAGAAATCCCATTACACGTGTATGTCACAATGAGAGCGGAACTGTTGGACCCAGATGCAGGAGACAGCTGGCAGAAGGGATTAAATGCTGAACTCTTTATTGAAAATAACAAATACTGAAACATAGGTGCAGACAAACCGAGCAACCATTTCACAAACAATCAACTGAAAATTGGACTAAAGTATGTACGAAACTGATGAGGGCAAGTAGAGAGATGGGTGGAGAAGCTGAGCTGTTGGGAATGAGGTAAATGAAACAGGACAAGCTGATTGGACAGCAGAGCTGATTGGTGGGTGGAAACACTGGGAATCGGGCAGGGCTAGCAAGACAGATACACGGCAGGTATTTGGAGAAAGTGTGCCAGGAAAAGCAACACTGGGGACCAGCACAGAAGGGAAACACAGGGAAAACAGAAAACAAAAACCCAGAAGACAACAAAGCCAGACAGGACAGTGACAGGGCCATTACAGCGTACCTGTATTGCTTCATAGTAGTACTGTCAAAACGTGTTAATTTTGTTGATTAATTTAAAATGTTTAACTCGTTAAAAAACATTACCGCAATTAACGCAGTTTTATTTACTTCCAGTGTTGACTGACCCCTAACCTTTGGTAGCCTGTGCAGCCAAACCGTGCGACAATGGGGGACAGAACATTAGGCGGAAAGTTTCACTTTAAAAAGTTGCCTGACGGCTCATTGGAAAAAGCAAAAGTCATTTGCACACTTTGCAAAGCTGAATTTAACTACCGCAGAAGTAACTCGTCTTTGGTGTATCATGGGTTTTGTTATTATCTCTGTTAGTGGATATAAGAAAGATCTTTTTTTTTTTTTTCTTTTTGCTAAACTTGGAGAGAAACTATGTTCACTCAAAGCTGAAAGAAAGTTATTAAAATGGTCTTTGAATTTAAATATACTTTCTGTGTGTTGATTCTACATTAATTCCATGATTTTCCATACATGAATATCCATTACAAGCTTCACTCTTAAGAAAAAAAATTAATCACAATTAATTACAGAAAATTGTACGATTAATTACGATTAAATACGTCCTGTTAGTCTGTGTTGTGAGTAATCTGGAACTGGACTCTCTTCCTTCCTGTTCACTCCCTGTCGACTTGCCAGCTTCAGTGTGTGGATCTCCTAGACTTGAGCTCCTTAAAACCATTGCCTTTCTTTACATACTCATGTCTCTGTGTCTGAGTTTCAGCATTTGGGTTTGTTTACTCCTGTTCAAAACACATCAGCAATTCAAATGGCAAAAGGTTAAATAAGTATCCTCTGCCCTTAAACTTGTCTGCCTTTTAACCATTTCAGGGAACCACTGTCTTTACCAATGTAGCAGAACTGACCTGTAACTGACCTTTCTTCCCCCTTTTTGCATTCTTTCAGGAGAAATGGAGATGTAAAACATCCCAACTTTCAAGAGCTATTGACCATTTGAACTGTTTGCAGGAAAGCATTAATTCGGAGAGAGACAAGATGTCTTGCTGTAGAACACCTTTTCAGGATTCAGGATTCCTTTATTGATCCCCGAGGGGAAATTGTTTTTGCAGCAGTGCTCCATACAGATAGAATTATAGAATTAGAATGAAATTAGAAAAGAAAGAAAAGAGAAAGAAATATATATATAAAAGCAATATAGAAACCAAAATATTTATACTAAGAATATATATTCATTCATTCATTCATCTTCTATACCCCTGATATCCCTTTCGGGGTTGGGGGGGGCTGGAGCCTATCCCAGCTGTCAACGGGCAAGAGGCGGGGTACACCCTGAGCCGGTCGCCAGCCGACTGCAGGGCAACATACATACACACATTCACACCTAGGGACAATTTAGAGTCACCAATTAACCTAATGAGCATGTTTTTGGTCTGTGGGAGGAAGCCGGAGTGCCCGGAGAGAACCCACGCATGCACGGGAAGAACATGCAAACTTCACACAGAAAGGCCCCCGCCTGACCCGGGGATCGAACCGGCAACCTTCTTGCTGTGAGGCACGCGCACCGTGCCGCCCACTAAGAATATATATATAAAACAAAATATACAACACAATAAAATATACAACAATAAAACAAAATATAAATAGTCAACATTGGATGTGCAAAATTGAAATTGGAAAATATATATCAGAATAGGCAGTGAAAAGTCCAAGGGCCACAGGCAGGAATGATTTTCTGTGGCGTTCAGTCCTGAGTTTTGGTGGGATGAGTCTCTCACTGAACGTACTCCTATGCCTGGCCAGCACATCATGAAGTGGGTGTGAGATGTTGTCCAAGATAGTTCGTAACTTATTCAGCATCCTCCTCTCTGACACCACCGTCAGAAAGTCACACTCTATCCCCACAACGTCACTGGCCTTGTGGATCAGTTTGTTGAGTCTGTTGGCGTCCGCCATCCTCAGCCTGCTGCCCCAGCACACAACATCATAGAGAATAGCACTCCCCACCACAGACTCATAGAAAATCCTGAGCATAGTCCGGCAGATGTTGAAGGAACTCAGTCGCCTCAGAAAATAGAGACGACTCTGGCCCTTCCTGTAGAGAACGTCAGTGTTCTTTGCCCAGTCCAGTTTATTGTCAATATGTACCCCCAGGTACTTGTAATCCTCCACAATGTCCACACTGACCCCCTGGATGTCACATTCCTTCAGGGGAGCAAGAGACACAGACACGTCTATTTCAAAGGTTACCTTTCACCCAGGATGTTTCTCATGGAGATCCTAACTCTTTCTTGATAGCCCCATGAGAGATAAGGACAGTAAAACTGTCTGGATAGACAAGTGCCACGTCTCAGACGAACCTACAAAATGAGATAATGCTGATGGGTTGTAAATTAGACATTCCCGAAGCAAACTGTGTTTGTATGTCTGTGTGCCTCTTTTCTATCACACCAGGATAATGAAATCTATATGTTTGAGTTAATTTTTGATGTTCTGACTGTACTAAGCCCATAATCTGTGTGATATCAATACTTTTCCCGTGTTTCTGGCTCATAAAATGACAAAACTGTGATTTTAATTCTCCTAAAAAGTTTGTCTGAGTTTCTACCATGGAACCATACTGCTATCTAGAGGTTCGTAGCACTTAGGTTGAATATGCTTGACGTGAGACAGTTATTAATAGTAACCATAATAGCAATAATCATTTAGGCAAATATAGTCTGCCTTTCTTTATTCCTTTGTCATATTAAGTTAGTTACACCCTTAGTCATCATGTCCATTAGGATGAGTATTAGAAAATGTTATCATGAGTATTGTTGAATGTTGTCATTTATTCATAAGAATTGTGTAACGCATGTTGTGAACGATGTTGAAATGCCATTGAAAACTGATCATTTTTAATATGTGATTGACCATAGTGAGAAGCAGATGAGCCCCTCGTACAAGTCATTAGTTAATTCTCGCTCTATAAAGTGAAATCATATCGTTCGCCTGCAAACCATCTCACATGCGCGACATCCTGTTTGTTATTAGACACACCCTGGAGCGAATATACCGTCTGCAGTGTGCAGCAGACGGGATTTCTTCTCTTTGTCTTTAGTCTTGTTCTCAGTTTTTCCTTTGAGTTTCATTCTAGTCTTCTCTTAGCCTCCTTCTGGTTCTTCTTCAGTTCATCTTCTCGTTTTGTTGTTTTCTCAGTCTTTTTGTTGCTGCTCATAGTCACACCGAGTAGCTTTATTTCGTTATTCAGAAAACATACTTTTTAGGGATGAGCGAGTACACCACTATCTGTATCTGTATCTGTATCTGTTCAACCATCTAAATTATCCGTATCCGTATCTGTCCTCGGAGTGGGCGTGGTTTAACCGGAAATGGGTGGGGCTTAAATCGGTACATTATTTTAAGTCTGAAATTGATATGGATTAATCAGAAGTTGCTATATTTATTGTTTATTTGAAAACTATTTACAGAGCAGCCTCAACATTGAGATTCAAATCAATGTTTTTGATCAGAAAAGTAAGAGAACTATTTACAGAAGAAGTTTTTTATGAACTCAGAACATGAATATTCTTAAGTGTATGAATGAATATTTACAGAACAGCCTCAGAATTGAGAATCAATGTTTTTGATCACAATAGTGTGTGTGTGCACTATGTAACAGTTAAATATCTACTGTATTCAAAGCCTATAAAAAGCCTATATACAGTATATAAAGCTTAATTTGTAATATTTATAATATTATATTTATTTGTATAAACTGCAGTGAGAAGGTGTCAGATACTGCATGCAGCCATATACAATAAAAATATTAATATAGGCTACTTTGTGTGTTCAGCTATATGTGTGTATGTGTGTAAGTGGTCTGTAAGACTGTTTTTTTTTAAATGGTCTGTGTGAACTTGGTGATTCATGCAAACATCCAGTGATGGCAAACAGGGAAATAATATGTCACTGTATTCTTCTCAAAAGCACCGCGTTCAGTACGAGCAAAGTTTTCCAACTGACTTTATATCACCAGCCAAACTAAGAGCAAGCAGACGGTAAATAAAAAAAAAAAAAAAAACCCGACCGGAGTGGGAGTGGAGGCAGTGACCGACGCGACACGAGCCGTTTTCTGCTCTGTCTTGTCAAATGCACCGCGTACGTTATGAAACAAGTTCACCAAGTAACTTAAATATCATATAAACCGAAATAAAAGAAGTACTGAAGAGAGCAACGTGAGCTAGAGTCAATCCAAGCACAGAGAAATCAGTCACTGTTTGTGTGAGTGCGAGAGTGGGGCGCACTGCACTGACACAGATCTCAAGTGGTTCTGTAGAGGGGGGCATTGGCATAGGTTAGACGGGATTTTCAGATAAGGTGTTACAGAGGTTGGTGAATTAAAACTAGTGAATAGACTCGGAGAACCCCCAACGATCAAGCGCACACAGTGTTAGACTTCTTGATCAGGTCCTCACTCTGCCATTACGCCATTCACCCTCTTTGACTAACACGTGTGAAAACATCTGAAGAATGTCACAATCAGTTGTTGATAAGTGGCAGGAATGTAAACCCAGCTCCTTGGGGTCAGTGCTGTTTGAAACATTGACCAGATGGCAGAAAAAAGTCCCGCATGAGGAACAAGACAATGGCAGGGATAGATTTGTGAATTGGGTGAGGGAAATGCAAGTGAGGGGTATGTTTGGAGACTGTGAAACCACTCCACCAAAGCCCAGCGATTGCAGTATGTTTCTGAAATTGGCAACAGGGAGTAGAGATCAGGCCACAGCAATAGTGCAAGATGCAGGAATACTGCACAGAGACAAAGCGGAGAGAGAAGAAAAAAGAGCAGAAACATTTTTTTCCAGATTGCCTCTGTTTCATAGGAGAAAGCAAATTCTCCATCCAGTCACTGTCCTCTGCACAACTAAAACATCAACTGCCAGCTGCAACCTTGACTCCAGAGACACAGTGCACAGAATCAAAAGATAATACACCCTTGCCAAAACAGTCAATGCCTTACACTGAGGCACTTGCAATGCTGGATGCTCTTCAGCATCAGATGCCTCAAGTCAAACATACGAGCCCTGAAACACCGCTAATGACACAGACCGCATCCTCTGCCAGCTCAGAATCATCAGATACAATCCCAAGTCAAAACACAGTGATGTCTCCGTTAGTCGTAATTAAAAACGGCCTGTTACAAACCGCCCTGTATCCAGGCGATGGAGAATCACAAAAACAGGCAGAGAAATATTTGAATGAAACTGTGCGCATGAGCACTGATAATTCACTCAAAACATCAAGTTCAGTACCCTTGTCCCTGCAAACCCAATCATGTGCTCTATCATCCGAGCCAACCCACATAAACAGTCAGAACACTCCAGAAGCTGCATGCACTGAACCCTCCGTACACACCCTAACCTCTGCTTTCGAGCAACATGGCCTGCAATTCCAATTGGAAAGACCGTGCTGACCAGTCAAGTTATCTTAATCTGCCTCATGTCATCGCTCACAATCCCAGTCATGGTAACATTCACACTTGCTCAGACACCCGTCGACGTCAGTATCAGATGCCGCTGACGTCAGCAACCACTGCTGGAGGATGCACTGTGGCCACATACACTCTGTTCTCCCTGCAAGATACTGCACTGATTAAATCTGGCCTGCCAGACATAAACAAAGGGGGGGCGCCGTGGATCAAGGCTTTCTTAGAAAAGTGTGCAGGACTTGTCCCAGCTCTGGGTGATTTCAGACATGTGTTCGCCTCATGCACATCACTGGGTATGTTGACAGAAGTTGAACAACTCAGTAACACAGATAAACACCCGGATGATCAGCCCTTACATCATCTGGTGCACCTGTTGTGGCCTGTCATAGGAGAAACGTTCCCTGTACAGATAAGATCTGCTGAGTTATGTCACATCCCACTGAATGTGAATGAGAAGGGTGCTGCATATTTGCTCCATGTGAGAGAGCTGTGGCAGGATTCAATTCAATTCAATTCAATTCAATATTCCTTTATTAGTCCCGCAAGGGGAAATTCCAGTTTACAGCAGCATCAGTAAAAGATAGATTAGATAGATAGAGTAAAAACAATAAATATATACAAAAGAGTGTAATAAATGTAAACATCTTCTAAGAAAATTATAAATTGTATTTGCAGACTGTTATGTACAGGACGGATTGCACAGATTATTGCACAGATTATTTACAGATTACTTGGAGCAGTTTTTGTTGTGTAGTCTGACTGCAGCAGGAAGGAATGACCTGCGATACCGCTCCTTCACACACTTTGGATGTAGCATCCTGTCACTGATGGAGCTCCTCAGTGCAGTGAGTGCATGTTGGAGGGGGTGGGAGTCATTGACTGTCATGGAGGACAGCTTGGCTGTCATCCTCCTCTCCCCCACCCCCTCCACCAGTTCCAGAGGGCATCCCAGGACAGAGCTGGCCTTCCTAATGAGTTTGTCCACCTTCTTCCTGTCAGCTGTTGTGATGCTTCGGAGACATCACCTGTCATGGTGGAGACAGTGAAAGAAGCCTTGCGGCTCCTCTCCTTTAGTTTGCTGTTTGAGCAAAACTAAGTTAATTTTCACAAGATCAAACCTGGTGAAGTGTGACTTAAATGTCCCAAAAAGAGACAAAGATGGAAGAAATTATAAAAGAAATGAACGAAATGTTAAAGAAGTTGTCGGAAGAGGTGAAAGACGTAGCAGAGAAACAAAGAGGGCTGGTGAGCCTCATGACGGACGTGAACAAACTCAAGGTGGAGCTTGCAGAAAAAGAAAAGAAAATCAACGAACTAGAAGGAAAAATGGAGATTCTCGAAAAGCTAGAAAAAAGAGTCCAAGACTTAGAGCTTTCCACCCGAAAAGAAGACGTGATTATCAGTGGGATGAGTATTAAACTGAGGACGTATGCGGCGGCAGTGCGCCCCGGTGCAGGAGGTGAAGAAGGAGTGCATGTGGAGGATCAAGAGTCGCTGGAAACGCAGATAATCAACTTTATGAAAAGTAAGGATATCTACTTGGATAAAAACAACATTGCTGCATGTCACTCCCTCCCACGTAGGGACCGTAAAGCCAAACCCTCGATCATTATTCGGTTCGTAAATCGCAAGCACAAAACTGAATTACTGAAGCAAGGGAGAAAGCTCAGGGGAACATCTGTCTATATAAATGAACACCTCACAAAGAAAAACGATGAGAGAAGCGTTAGAGAAGCACGAATGCTGAAGAGAAATGGCAAAATTAAGGCATCATGGACCAGAGACTGCAAAATTCTTATTCGGCTCAATGGTCCCTCACCTGAAGCCAAGAAAGTGCTGATGATAAAGGAGCTTGAGCAGCTTGACCTATACAGATGAACATGACGGGAATAGTTGGCATATCGTATTATTTAGATTATTATTTTGATTTTTTGTTCTGGGACTACATATTTTTCTCTCTCTGGCATCATACTTTCTGTGGATTGCCGATTTTATTGGAGGGGGATTAAATAATATATTTTTCCTTTTGACAACGATAACCTTGGACTCTGGTGTGAATGGGGGTGTGAGGGTGCTCGTATGGGAGCAATGGTGCAACTGCATATGGATACTCATGAACGCGTGGATGTGTGTGAGTGAATGGATGCCTAACTCTGTATGGGTACTGGAGAGTGTGCGTGGATTGATGTGGTGCATATGGAAGCTGTTGCGCAATTGTGTTTTGGGTACAGGTGAGAGTATGGAATGGAAACTGTGTCTGGGTGTTGCTGGAAAGACTGAGGGTGCACAAACACCTTGTCTGGTTGAGCGAACTGTGTGCTCACAATGGGTGTGGCTAAGGTCTGGCCAACCAATGGACCAGCTTTCCATAGCTTTGTGAACTATGGACCACTAAGTGGAGCAATCTATTATTGGTATTATTTTGATTATTATCCTGATGGTATGTGCTGGAACACTCTATCTCCCCATTATTCTGATGTTATGTGCTATGTGCTCATCTTGATGGTGTATGCTGGATTATCTATATTTATTCCCGTTTTCTGGACCATCTGCTCCTTGTAAATATGCATGATTCTGAGCAAGACATAGACCCTGATAGTAATTTTTTCAAGAATATCAAAATCAGTTGTGAATATTATACAGGCGAACAAGTCAATGATGAATTATTACAAGATGGGACTAATCAATTCTCAATTATACACTTCAATGGCAGAAGCTTATATGCAAATTTTTAACATATTGAAGATTATTCAAGCCAATTCACCACACCCTTCTCTGTGATAGCCATTTCCGAAAATCATGGATCAAAGAATCAAAAGGAGTATCCGACATTCAGTTGGATGGATATGACTTTGAATATAGGAATAGAACAAATAACAGGGGAGGCGGGACAGCTTTATATATTCAGAAACTTTTAAAATTTAAGAGGGTGGATGACATGACAAACTTCTATTGAGGGTTTATGTGAATGCATTACGGTGAAGATATGCATGGAAAGACAGAAGAATATTTTGGTCAGTTGCGTCTATAGGGCGCTCAGTTCAAATATTGTTACTTTCACAGACACAATGGAGGGATTACTGACAAAAACCGAAAAGAAAGTTGCATTTTTTTGTGGAGATTTTAATATAAATCTGTTAAACCCTAAAAAGCAACTCAGGATTGATGAATTCACCGAGACAATGTACAGCATGGGCCTATATCCTGTTATAAGTAAGCCAAGCAGAATAACCTCCCACTCAGGTACGTTAATAAATAACATTTTTACTAACAACATCGATAAATAATAGTATATTTAGTGGTTTATTGATGAATGACATAACGGACCATTTGCCAGTTTTCGTAATGTTTGACTGTGAAGGCCAGACGAAGAGGGATACTGTGACTAAATAAAGAAGTAGAAAGAGATTATGTACAGATGGTGCAATAGACATATTTAAACGTGAACTGCCAATGGAAAAATGGAGGGATGTGCACGAAGCCATTGACATGGATGTAGCCTATGGAGGTTTCAGCTGTTCAAGAGGAGCTGCCCGGTTTTGCAACTTGGTGGATCGGATAGAAAATTAAAGACCTCACACAGGCCTTGGATTTCAAAAGGAATTTTGAATGCGTGCAAAAAAAAGAATACCTTATATAGAGATTTTATAAAGCATAGAACTAGTGAGAAAGAAATTAAATACAAAAGATATAAGAATAAACTAACTGATATAATTAGAAAGTGTAAGAAAGAATATTATAACAATTTATGGAAAATAACAAGAATGATAGCAAGGGTACATGGAGTATAATTAATAAAATTATCAGAAATTCTACAAACAAACTTAACTGTCCAAATCACTTCATTGAAAAGGATAAGGACATAACCAGCATGGATGATGTAGTGGAGGGCTTCAATAACTTCTTTGTGAGTGTGGGGCCAGATTTGCAAAAAATAAATAAATAAATAAAACCTCCACAGGGGGGAGCTACTTGTAAACACATAATTGATAGGAACCCATTCACAATCTTCTTATATAAAGTAACTGGAAAAGAAATAATAGACATAGTTAAGAATTTAAAGAACAAAAATTCTACTGATGAGCATGGCATAGATATGGTCTTAATTAAAAAAGTTATTATAGAAATAGTCGACCCCATTACTCATATATGCAACCTATCATTCAAACTGGGTACCTTTCCTACAGCAATGACAACAGCCAAAATAATACCGATTTATAAGACAGGAGACAAACATTTATATACAAATTATAGGCCGATCTCACTATTATCACAGTGTTCTAGAATCCTGGAGAAACTATTTGTTGCAAGACTGGACAGTTTTATTGAAAAGCACCACATCTTGATTGAAGGCCAGTATGGCTTCAGAACCAATAGATCCACCTCAATGGCACTCATGGAACTAACAGAGGAATTAACAAACTCAATAGATAACAAGCAGTACGCTATTGGAGTCTTTATTGACTTAAAGAAAGCTTTCGACACCATAAATCATGATATATTATTACACAAACTAGAGAGATATGGCATCAGAGGAGTAGCACTTAGCTGGGTAAGGAGCTACATAGAAAACAGAAAATAATTTATACAAATAGGAGATTATAGGTCATCATGTTTAAACATTTCCTGTGGAGTACCACAAGGCTCTGTGCTGGGTCCAAAATTATTTATCCTATACAGCAACGATATAACTGAGGCATCTGACATGCTCAAATATGTAATTTTTGCTGATGACACCAACATTTTCTCTTCAGGCAAGGACCTCCAGTGATTGCTGCAGGCTATTATGGTAGAACTTGAGTACTTGAAACTGTGGTTTGATAATAATAAGCTTTCATTACACATCAGCAAGTCTAAATGTATCCTATTTGGAAATAAGAAAGTAAATCCAAACATGCAAATAGAGTTAAGCATTGACAACGCAAATTTGAAAGAGTGCAGGAGCATAAATTTCTGGGAGTTATAATTGATCAGAATATAAGCTGGAAACCCCACATCAGCTATGTCAGGTCGAAGACGGCTAGGAGCTTAGGCATTTTAAAGAAAATGCGGAAGTCCACAACCAGGTCCTTGGTTTTTCCAGCATTAATCAGGAGGTGGTTCTGCTGGTACCAGTCCACAAAATCCTGGATGAGTCCTCTGTACGACCTGTCGTCCCCATCTGTGATGAGGCCAACAATGGCAGAGTCATCAGAGAACTTCTGCAGGTGGCAGGTGGGTGACAGGTGGGAAAAGTCAGCCGTATAGAGGGTGAAGTCAAGAACCTGAACTGGATAGAACTGGGGAAGACTTAGCTGTGAGTGAGACTATAGAGCTGCTCTTCAGTGGAGCAGTGGAAAACTCAGTGCCTCCAGCTGTTCAGAAAATGTTGAAAACATGTGGTTGGTTTGCCGAGCATGACATACACTGTATGGGCTGCTCATGTTATCCAATACATTGATAATGACCTCGAGCACCAACATCAGGAATGAAGGACTTGGCATCCCTCCAGGCACAACTGCTAAAATCACAAGTGAAGAAAATGAGAGATGATGTAAATCTCATTAAGTCTGCTGCTAAGATGCCTCAGCAGCTGCTGTCTCAGCCAACTTCTCATCCCTCTGCCCCCCCTCTTCCATATAGCTCTTATCCTGACCCTCCTCCCTTCCCATACCCGCCTGCTGCCCTAAAGCGCAAACCCATCTATAATAATAAGCGAGGGCAGAGACGCATCAGCAGGTTCGGCTTAGCCCAACCTAATTCTGAGCACTGCTTCAGATGCGGTGGCTCTGGACACTGGGCCCATGACTGTCATGTTCATCAATACTCACCACCACAGGGAGGGACTCCTCAATATGCTTTTAATATGTATCCTCCACCTCCTCAACCTCAAGCTCCTCCCGCTTCCCACCCACAAAAGGGGCCTTTGCATCATGCCCCCGGTGCCCATCAACTTCCACAATAGGGCGGCCCAGGACTAACAGCTGGTGACTCTCTGTGTTTACATGACTTGTTTCTTGAGCCTTTAGTTACACTAACAGTCGACAGCTGAGATTACATGTGTATGATCGACACAGGAGCCAGGTATTCCACTTTAAACACGCCACTTCCTCCATCAAGGAATACTGTACATGTTGGCGTCTCGGGAAACGCAAAAGAGGGGCCTCTGTCAGAACCCTTATCTTCTCTGTGGAATTCACTTTCCCTTGAACATTCTTTTCTTCTTTCCCCCTCTTGTCTTGTAAATCTCTTGGCCAGGGATATTTTGTGTACATTGAACATATCCCTCCTCATGGCCCCTGACTATGTTGACATCACCTTTCCAGATGGCTCTGTGCAACGCTGTGCTACACCCAAACAAGCTATCACACAGATGGTACAGGCTGATGCTTCTTCATCTGATCCTGTTAATGAACATGGAGCTGAGATATGGTGGGGACTTATTCCTGACTTCCCCTCAAACTCACTCCATGACACTTTTTCCTTGTGCCTCCCTTGGATTTCTGTTCTGCATCTGTACACTGATCCCCTCGACCCACCCCACTGTTCACTCAATTATGAGTTACATGGGGATGAAAACTATGATGCTTTGTGAGAGGGCTTTGCACATCACTGTTTTGAGACTAGAGAATATCCCATTGTTGAAATACACGACATCTATGTCGGCCCTGAAGGAGTGGCTGCTGCAGTTTCATTACCAGATTCTCTTGAACCACTGTATGCATTGACTCACACATCAGCCCCTCACATTACATTGAAAGTTGCTAATAAAGGAGAGGCTAAAAATCTAGGCCCTATGGTGAAGCGTCGTTTGGCAGCTTGTGATTGGACACCCACCCAAAACAAACATCTTCGATTTTCACCTTCCACACAAACTTACATGATTGCTCATTTCTTACACACCCTCTTGCATCCAGAGAAATGCTTTTTGTCTCGTATGCATGGTAGAGAAAACACTGATCATCCCGATGCACAGGCTTTACTGGACAGCTTGCCAGACTCCTTGTGGTCAACAGGCGCTACTGATGTTGGTCTGCTCAACATCTCCCCTATCTCCATCCCTCTGAAGCCTAACACTGTTCCTATTTATAGGAGACAGTATCCACTGAAGCCTGATCAAGTCACAGGTATCAAAAATACAATCAAGAAACTGTTACAGACAGGTGTTCTTGTACCTACGACCTCTTCATGGAACACTCCCATTAATCCTGTTCCGAAGCCTGGTAAACCTACTGCATGGTTCATGACCTTAGACCCGTCAACAAAGTTGTTGACACGCCGAACCCCTACACAGTGTTGAATGCTATTTCACCTGAGCATAACTTTTTCTCCTGCAATGACTTGGCTAACGCGTTCTTCTGTGTTCCCCTGCATGAGGATTCGCACCAGATGTTTGTTTTTTCATATAAGGTTGCACAATACACTTATTCTCATCTGCCTCAAGGCTTCATTGACTCACCATCCATCTTCAATCATGTTCTCAAACAGCAGCTACAGTCTTTGACGTTTCCACAGGGTGTCTTCCTTCTTCAGTATGTGGATGACATCCTCTTGGCTGCACCTGACTCTGATTGTATCATGACGGCCACTGAAACACTTCTACATCATCTTGCACAGTGCGGCTTTAAAGTCTCGAAGTCTAAACTCCAGCTCGGGAGACCAAAGGTGACATTTTTGGGCCGTGTGGTCAGTTCCTCTGGTCTGAAGATGACAACTGCCCAGAAAACAGACATTTTGAGTCATTCCAAACCAACCACTGTTAAATCCATGATGCAGTTTCTGGGGCTAGTAACATACAGCAAGAACTTTGTCCCTGATTTCTCTGGTTTGGTGGCACCTTTAAGAGCACTAATCACACAGGCTGGGTACACAAACTCCAACTCTCCCTTTGTAAATGTCAAGGCCGCATTGTCAAAAGCATGTTCTCTACACTCTCCATGAACTACTCCGAGCCTTTCCATTTGGATGTTGATGAAAAGAAAGGCTTTGTGAATGCCGTTCTGTTTCAAAAGGGGGAGAGTAGGAGTACAACAGACAGAAAAGTTTTGATGTACTACAGTTCCAAATTGGATAACATGGAAATAGGACACCCTACATGTGTCAGACATGTAGCAGCAATAGGGAAAGCAGTACAAAAGACATCCCACATCACCATGAGCAATCAGGCTGTAGTGCACACTACACACGGTGTAAAAGCATTTCTTGACTCCAATGCGTTCACACTATCAGCCCACAGAATCCTAGGTCTGCAACAGTTGCTTATCAAACCTCACATTCACTTCACTAGTGAAGGAACTAACGTGGCTCTTCAGATGGATACTGTACAAGATCATGACTGTGTGGCAGAAACTAACAAGGAGATGCAACTGCACCCCTCTCTATACAAAGAGCCTATCGAGAATGCTCAAATGATATTATTCTGCAACGGTCACAGTCAGCACACTCCAACAGGCACGTTAGTGACATCATACGCCATTGTAGAAGAAACATCAGCCGGTTTACAAACAAAACAAGCACAAATCGTTCCACAACCAGCTTCAGCTCAAAAGGCGGAATTGGTTGCAATAACTGCAGCATGCAAACTAGCAAAAGGCAAGACTGTAAATATCTACACTGATTCGGCTTATGCCGTTCATGCTGTACATGTGGACATGTGTCATTGGAGGAGGAAAGGTTTTACGACCTCAGCTGGCACCCCTGTTTAACATTTCAATCAGCTACTTGACCTCCATTATGCCCTGCTTGAGCTGAAGCTACAGTCGCTACAGTCAAGTGCAGAGGACATCAAAAAGGAGATGGCAGAATTGAAAGAGGAAATAATGCTGCAGATGTGGCAGCAAAAGAGATAGTAGGGTACAATGTGTGTAAACAAATGTCTCAGAAGGCTCCTGATAACAAACCAAATAGAGATCTATGTGTACAGAACATTAAAGAACTCCAAGAAGGTGTTGCTCCATCTGAAAAACAGACATGGAGAGAAAAAGGAGCCACAAAAGATTCTCTAGGGCTCTGGAGAAATCATGAAGGAAAAATAGTAGCTCCGGCTGGACTACTAAATATGCTGTGTCAAGAAGCACACAGCAGAGGTCACTGTGCTAGCTCAAAAGTGACAGCCCTCATTTCACATTGGTGGCATCCCCATCTCAAGGATATCACCACATATTTTGTACAGTCTTGTGAGATATGCAACCAATTTAATCCAAAGATCTCACTCAAGGCTGGATTAGGCAGCTTCCCAGTGCCTGATGCCCCATGGAAGGAGATAGTAATTGATTTTACTGATATGGGAGCAGACCACAGAACTGAAGGTAAATGATATCTTCTAGTCTGTGTAGATCCATTTTCCAGATGGGTGGAAGCCACACCTACCAAAACAGAAAAAAAGGAAAAGAAGTCATTAATTGGTTGACAAGAGAAATTATACCCAGATTTGGAGTCCCAGAAATTATAAGATCTGATAATGGTCCTCATTTCTCTAATGAGGATCTGAGAAAAGTGGAAAAGACATTTGGGATCCGGCATAAGTTTGGAGCAGTTTACCACCCAGCCTCTCAAGGCTTAGTGGAAAGAGCAAACACAACCATCAAGGAGAGTCTAGAAAAGTCTGTGCTGACAAAGTTAACGTGGATTGAGGCCCTACCTATTGTGTTGTTCAACTTAAGATCCACCCCTAATGCGACTATGAATCTCAGTCCACATGAAATCCTGACAGGAAGAAAAATGTAGGAGTGGGAGACTGGGTCCTAAGGAAGATCAACGTTGTGTGAAAGTCTGGTTGACAGACGACAGGCTGAGTAATTGGATCCACAAAACACACTGTACACTTACTCAGGACCCCACTGAAAGAACATTGTCTGAGGTTCGCACTGACTTGGAAACCTCATCTACTAACAATGATTGACTCACTGGAATTGAAGAACTACTGTAAGTTAGACCAACCCCAGCGGGTCACGCCCTCTAAAAAGATTCCACTCTGGAGACTTGGATGTGGATCTCGAGTAGCTGTCACTGTATTAACTGCATTAGCGGTCATAATCATTCTGCCCATCCTGTGGTGGGACAGTCAGCAAAAATTGAAGCTTTATCTATCCAAAAGAGGACCAGTGATTCAGCACATGTCCCTGCTAAAAATCTCAGATACCCCCACTCCGCACCAAAACCTAGAATCAAACGACGCATAAAGGGGGACACATATGGAACCAGCATTGAATTGATTGTGACTCAAATCCTGCCACTCAGTCCTTTAAATTTGATTTGAGACCTTAAAGACCTTAAAGATAAGATCACCCTCATTCGAGACCACCATGTCGAATCCACAACTAAGCATAACCCTTTAATTGTTACTGTAAAGAACCTTACGTTTACCTACTTACCCTGGCTGCCACTGGATGATTACTTCTATTTGGCATTAGGAGTAGATATCTCTGGCAAAGACCCTCTGACAACCATCAAAATAACTCTGCAACCAGCAGCAACCACCAAGACCTCAGCACATTCCTTGGTAGAACCCTCATAAGTAACTAAACTCAACATTCAAAAGTATACCATGCATGATAAAATTTTGATTGAGACTGGATTTTCACAGAGAAGTCATTGGCTAGAATGTTTTCGGAATGTTGCTGGTACAGCTACAAAGGATGAATGCATAGTATGCTCCCAGATGATTGGTGTATCAATGCTGCCAGTGTCACTAATTGGAAGAATGCCACCTTGCTTTCCCATGCACATTCTGATGTGTATTGGTATTGTGGAGGAAAATTACTGAGGATTACATTGCCTCCATACTGGGTGGGTAAATGTACTATCCTGTCATTGATTGCTCCTGTTAAAATTGTCAAGACTACGGCATCAGAAATTGTCTCTTGGCAATTCACTGTCTTTCAAAATTCACCCAGTCACCACAGGCAAAAATGTGGCATATTTGATTTATACCATAACACTCCAATCTACACAGATGCAATTGGAGTCCCCAGAGGTGTGCCTGATGAATATAAACTAGTTAATCAAGTTGCGGCAGGCTTTGAATCTTCCCTAATCTGGTGGGTGACCATAAATAAAAATGCAGACTGAATTAATTATGTCCATTTCAATATCCAAAGATTGAATAACATGGCTAGAGATGCCGTAGCAGGCCTGTATGAGCAAGTAGCTGCTACTTCTCTAATGACCTATCAAAACAGAACGGCCCTTGATTTTCTCCTAGCTGAGAGAGGTGGTGTGTGTGCTCTATTAGTCCAAGACTGCTGTGTGTTCATCCCTAATAACACAGCCCCTGATGGCTCTGTAACCCGAGCCTTTACTGGCCTCAGAACACTGTCTGTCGAACTAGCAGAAGACTCTGGGATTGACAATACACTAACTATTTGGTTTGATGCTACTTTTGGCAAATGGAGGACACTAATTGCTTCCATTTGTGGCAGTGACTGTTTTCACCTTATGTGGATGTTGCTGCATAGCATGCATCAGGCACCTCTGTCTAAAATGAATTACTACGGCCATTAATGATAAATTTCCACCACTACCTCATTATCAATTAGTACAATATCCTGGTGAGATGGTTTCTATGCTCTCCCTCTCTGAGTTTGGACAGGAAGAAGTTGAAGCTGAAGCGAACCCCGACATGGAGGAAAATGACTACAATCGATGCTTGTACATCTGAGATCCTATATACACATGTGACTTGCTAATGGTTAACACATTCCTACATATAGCTTTCACATACACGTAGAGGCGTGGTACTTATAGAGTCCTTAATGCTGGTAATCCTTAACGAATAATGATCAAATTGAGAGATGAAGCCAAAATCTCCTGAACAAAGAAAATACTTTCCAGTATTACGATTGATGCTCTTGATATGAAAGTAATGTTTTTTTTTACTTGTTTAAAGATTTCATTTATTTGATCATTTTTCTTATTTGTTATTGTGCATGTTGTGATGTTTTTCATAATTTCATTATCTCTTATTTCAATTTTCAATTATTACTATTTTAAAGTTCATATTTTACCATTTGAAAGGTTCAATTTGTTACTTATTTTACTGTTTTGAAGTTTGCACTATTTCGGTATTACATTCATTTTGATATTTTACTCATTTTTACTATTTTGAACACAACAGGGGTTCCATTTATTTCATTTTTTTTTCTATTTTTTCAATGTTTTACTTATTTTACCAATGAACACACAATTATTATTTGACTGGTTTTATTACTCAATTGTTTTATTGTTTTCATATTTTATTATTTTCATATGCTTGGGTAATGAAGAATTGCTTGCTGCCTGTTAATGCAATGAAGAACAGTTTACGCATAATTGCTCACATATAGGCTACCAAACACAAATACACTTAAATTGCTATGTATTTTTTTTCATATTTTAATTTTTTATCACAATTACACATATAACCTATCACAGTCACAGTCAAAACTCTTTTTAATCATAATATGTTTTTCTGCTTTCTTACTAGTGCAACGTGTGTTGGATTGGAGTCCTGCAGCTGGCCTCACCCATCTACTTGGGTTTAATAGCCATCACAAGGCACTGCTCCTCTGCTGTTACCGACACCTGACGGCCCAGGTGCAAAAGTATGTCTGCCCTACACCGGATGTCTACTATGGTCATTCTGGTTCTTACACTTGCATGATCCGGAAGAATGTGACTCCTAGCCTTGAGTCGTAAATATTAGGTGCCTGGTGACCAGTGTTGGGAAAGTTTGCTTTCTACATGAACTAGTTCAAAGTTCAGTTCACAAATTTTAAAATGAACTAGTTCAGGTCATAGTTCATAATTCAAAATTTTGAACTAAGTTCACCGTTCCAAAAATGACCTAGTTCATTGTTCCTTTTTTTCCATATGTTGCTGCGAGCTATTATTTTTGGAAATTATTGCCACAGCCCATATAGAACCACAGACAGCAATTATTTTATCAGTTTTAACACTGTAACTATGCGTCAGATTTTATCTTCATATCCAATTTTGAATCCTTATCCAACCAGGGTTTACATTAGCATTGAGGGGACAGCATTTCCCCATTATTGCTTTAACGCTTTGTTGCTGTCCATTCAGTCCACACTAGTAGCAGCTGCAGCTTTCACCCCTACAGTATATTCTCAAGAACATGAGGAAAAAGTTGCTGCTTGGATGGTCTTTTTTAATGAGGAATTATTAAAAGAAAAACAGGACAAGGTCCTTAAGGTGCAAATGTTTTTCAATTTTAATAATTTTCCATTTCAAAGTTTATGAAAGCTGGCCTTTCCACTTTACTCAGAAGCTGCAGGTCTCCGACAATACTGCACCACCAGGTTGTCCAGCTATAGCTGGGAGGTGACAACAGAGCCGCTACTATACACAGTTAATGAGATTTGGGTCGAGGATCTGTCTTGACTGTCTTTCAATTTTTTATTTCCTTGCACATACCTTGAAAGGCTAGCCGTGTTCCGCTACATAATAAGGCCTGTTTACGTTGTGTTTTACCCAGGTTTTCACCAGGAAGGCTCTATCGAAATCTGGCACCCTATTCAACGAAGTTAAACTGAGAGAGTGTGCCGTTCACAGACACCAGAATGAACGAGTTCACAGTAACATTCATCAGGCAGTAATACAGTACATTCAGTTCATGTTTGCCCAAAATATGAACTATCATACAATGAACGTGTTCAGGCACAACACTGCTGGTGACGACCAGTTCTGATAACAACAGATACTCATGGCTCCTCTCTTCTATATTTATGATGTCTGTTACATCAGCTGTGGCGCACACACACACACACACACACACACACACACACACACACACATACACACACACACATATACAGGTTGTTTATCACATGTCAAGAACAAGACCTCAGACGCAAAGACCATCAGCACCGGATCCCCCCAGGGCTGCGTTCTTTCTCCTCTGCTCTTCTCCCTGTACACGAACAGCTGCACCTTCAGTCACAGTCCGTCAAGCTACTGAAGTTTGTGGGCGACACCACCCTCATCTGACTCATCTCTGATGGCGACGAGTCCGCCTACAGGTGTGAGGTTGACCATCTGGTGACCTGGTGTAACCAGAACAACCTAGAGCTCAATGCTCTAAAGACAGTGGAGATGGTTGTGGACTACAGGAAGAACTCAGTCTCACCTGCCCCCATCACCCTCTCTGACTCCACTATTGACACTGTGGAGTCTTTCCGCTTCCTGGGAACTATCATCTCCTAAGACCTCAAGTGGGAGCCGAACATCAGCTTCCTCATCAAGAAAGCACAGCAGAGGATGTACTTCCTACAGCAGCTGAATAAATTCAATCTGCCAAAGACAATGATGGTGCACTTCTACACAGTCATCATTGAGTCCATCCTTAGCCCCATCACCATCTGGTACGCTGCTGCCACCGCCAAGGACAAGGGCAGACTGCAGCGTGTCATTAGGTCTGCAGAGAAGGTGATCGGCTGCAATCTCCCATCTCTTCAGGACCTGTATGCGTCCAGGACCCTGAGGTGTGCAGGTAAGATTGTGGCTGACCCCCCCCCATCCCGGACACAAACTCTTCGAGACACTCCCCTCTGGCAGAAGGCTGTGGTCCATCAGGACCAAAACCTCACGCCATAAGAACAGTTTTTTCCCGTCTGCTGTCAGCCTTATCAACAAGGCCTGGAACCCCCCGACACTCTTCACACTCCACCTCTGCCTCATCTGTCACATTGACATTGCCATAACTCTATGCGTTACATTAACGCTCAGCTTGGACTTTCTGAAAAAACAGACTGTTTCCAAAAAAAATAAAATGTGTATATATATTTATATTGCTATATTTTTTACTACTTTAACAACTTATTTCTTACTAGATGTGTCATGCACCAACTTCACCAAAGCAAATTCCTCGTATGTGTGAAACCGTACTTGGCAATAAAGGCTTTTCTGTTTCTGATTCTGGCATTTGAAATGTTAAGTGCACTTTACTACCTAGGTTAATTTGCTCTGCAGATTGTAAATATTGGGGTTTCACTGTATAAATTATCACAAGCTAATACATGGTACCAACCGCATTTGAAGTACTGTTTGTTGTGTTTTATTGTACCACTAGCTCTAGGAACCGAACCTGTCTTCTGTAGACCTAGTCCCAACCACTAGCTTGATGCTAATATCTTTAAAGCCATAATTTAAGCTGTGTACTTGTTACACAAGGAATAAGCCACCTTTGGGGGCCACCCACACTGAGAGGGTCCCTGGTCCATGACTAGGGAGCGCCGCCCAAGACCACCCTGACCCAGGCAGACAGGAGGCCCCACATCAAGATGCAGAGGCCTCCAGCCATCCAGGCCAGAGCCGTCCCCTCGGTAGCGCCCCCATCAGTAGACCAAAAGCAGCTCCCAGTGTGGGGGGCCCCCATGAAGAAACAGTATAACTAAAAACCAAGGGCCCCCATGAGGAAACACTGGAGCTAAAAACCAAGGGACTAAGACATAAACATAAAATAAAATGAATAAATGAAATAAATAGTAATTTAACATGTCGTTAAAACATGCAACGATGAGATACGAATAAAGATTAAATATGATAAGAAGCCTGATTAAAGGAATAAGATAAATCACACAAATCAATTGAAAGCCTGATTAAAAAGGTGGGTCTTGATTAAAAACATCAACAGTCTCTGTGGCACTGAGGCTCTCCGGCAGGCTGTTCCACAGTTGGGGGCCATAATAACTAAAAGCCGCCTCCCCGTGTGTTTTAGTTCTTCCTTTTGGTATGGTTAAGAGGCCAGTGCCAGAGGACCTCAGGGTCCGCAAGGGTTGATAGGGTAAAAGAAGGTCAGATAAATAAGAAGGCCCGAGACCGTTAACACATTTAAAAACAAATAAAAGAACCCTAAAATCTATCCTGAAACGCACAGGGAGCCAAAGCAGCGATTTTAAGACTGGTGTAATGTGCTCCCGCCCTCTGGTCCTCATCAGCACTTGTGCGGCTGAATTCTGTAGTAATTGAAGATTGGAGATACACTTTTTGGGAAGACCAGAGAGCAGGGCATTACAGTACTCTAAGCGACATGAGATAAAAGCATGCATCAGCGCCTCCGTGCTGGCCTAAGAGAGAAACGGGCGGACTCTGGCTATGTTCTTAAGATGGTAAAAACCTATCTTTGTTATGTTTTTGATGTGTGGAATAAAAGTAAGCTCAGAGTCAAAAATCGCGCCCAGATTTTTTACAGAATGTGTTGGTTTAAGATCTTGTAGTTTTGGTAGAAGTTTCTCTCTCTGGCCTTCAGGACCAATGACTAAGACCTCTGTTTTGTCCTGGTTGAGTTGAAGGAAATTTTCTGCCATCCATGACTTGATGTCTAAAATGCAGTTAAAAAGGGCATCAATTGGCCCCATCAGGAGACACGGCAATGCGTATCATCAGCATAAATATGGAAGCTGATGCTGTGCCTCCTGATGACGTCCTCGAGGGGTAGCATGTAAAGATTAAATAGAGTTGGAACTAAAATTGACCCCTGGCGAACCCCATACTTGATCTCATGGGTTCTTGAGGAACATGCATCCCAACTTACAAAGAAGTGTCAGTCAGTGAGGTATGAAACAAACCAGTTAAAAGCAGTACCTGAGAGGCCGCCCAGGTGCCTCAGTCTGTTTAATAAAATGTGATTGCCTACTGTATCGAAGGCGGCGGTTAGATCCAGTAGAACCAAGACTGTGAGCTTGTGTTTATCTAAGTTGCACCTGATATAATTTCAAATCTTTAATAGGGCTGTCTCAGTACTGTGGTTCATCCTAAAACCAGACTGATACCTTTCTAAAATGTTGTTTTTGTTTAAAAAGTCATTTACTTGGTTAAAAACCAGTTTTTCTAAAATTTTACTTAAAAAAGGTAAGTTGGATACAGGTCGGTAATTATTAAGAATAAATTGCTCTTCTTCAGAAGGAGCTTCACCACCGCCGTTTTAAAGGAGGTGGTGAAGACACCAGTCTGAAGAGAGCAATTCACCATGTATAACAGCTGTTCCTCAAAGAATCCAGAGAGTGTTTTAAAAAATGGTGTGGGAATTGGATCTAAAAGGCAGGCTGTAGGGTTTAAGCGGTTTACCTGGGAGAAAACTCAACCAAGTGTCCTTGCACCAACCAGGGCAAAACTCTCCAGTGTTTCCTCAGGTAAAACCTGTGATCCAGACGTGTTGGTAGTTAAAACCTGTTGAGATGAAAGACTGGATCTGATGTTATCAATTTTGTGTCTGAAGTGGTCTGCAAAGTCTTCACACAGGGTATTTGTTATTGTCTTATTATCTGTTAAAATTACTGTTTGTTAAAAGATCAATTGTGGAGAAGAGAAATTTGGGATTATTTTTGTGGTCAGAGATTAGTTTTTTGAAGTGAGAAATTCTTGCCTGTTTAATAGTGTTATTGTAAGTTTTGAGGTGTTGACGTAAAACTTCATAGTGGACTGTTAGTTTTGATTTTCTCCATTTCCTCTCAGCACTCCTGCAGTTTCTTTTCAGTTGCTTAATTTCCTCATTTCTCCACGGAGGTATAGGTTTTTTCTTAATTGTTTTTGTTAAAAGAGGAGCCACTGAGTCCAGCGTTGACTTCAGATTGCTGTTAAAATTGTCAACGATAAAATCACAGGGTGCTGGTAAAATCTCTGCAGGAGTGCTCTGTAAAATCTGGATAAAATTTGCAGCCACTTCAGGCGTTAGGTAGCGTTTCCTCACTGTTCTCACTGGAGCCTCCCGCTGATTAAAACTGGTAATGTTAAAAAACACACAATAGTGGTCAGACGCAGCCAGATCCACAACAGATGACATACCAATGGACAAACCAATTTTGTCTACAAGTAAATCATTTATGATAAAAGATTTGTTCAAAAGAGAGCGCACATTCAGCACAGTAAATTTGATATCTGTGCTGAACGTGCGCTCATCATGGTGTTTTAAGGGAATGTTAAAAACAGTGCTGGGTCTAAAGACATTCCTGGGTTTTAAATGTCTGTGTGAAGTGATGGTTCTAATGGAGTGAATGTCCTGAGTTTTTGGTGGCAGAGAGGGGGTTACTGATGTATGGTGTGGGTGAAACATGTAGTGGGCGAGGGTGAGGGTGAGTGTGGGGCAGAGGGCTTGTGTGTGTGAGTGATACTAGTGAGTCAGGAGGTGGCTGAAGTGCAGGACTGGACAGTGAGGTCAATGTTGACTGATAAAAGCCATGAACCCTCCAATTGGGGTGGAGATCATCCCATTTAAAAAGGCAAAGCCTGTTTAAAAAAGCTATAAAATTGTCCACATACGGGATGCTTTTGGTCAGGCAGTATCCCTTCAGCCACAGGTGCAGCTGGTGAAGCCAGCTGGTGATGATGTCACCGTAGCGTGGTGAGGGAAGCGGGCCGGAGATAATTAGGCACTTCCCCGTGTCCAACAGGCGGTCGATCAGCGACACAAAGTCCTTCTTTAGGACCTCCGACTGCTGGTTTTTGACATTGTTGATGCCGGTCTCCAGGACCAGTGTGGAGGCTGGGCTGTGCTGCGCACACAGCTGAAGGGCGGCAGATGCAACCTCTGTGACGCGGACTCCAGGGTGGCAGAAGGTCTGGCTGCTGAGCACTGCAACGTGCCTGACCATGGTGGTCCCCACCACCAGCTCCGAGGGGGGAGTGCGCTGCACCACTGGCTCCCTGGAGGTGTGGCGGAGGCGAGGTGGAGCCTGCTGGCGTCGTGTCGTGCTTGCTCCGGGCCGAGCTGGAGGGGAGAGACCATGCTGGACTGGTGGATCATGGTTCCTGGACTAGTGAGAGCCACAGCCAGCTGGGTGGACAGGTCCTGGAGGCGAGTTGGACCAGGCACAGACGGAAGGGAAATCCTGCCAAAGTTGACTGTGAACCTTGTGAAATGTGAGTTTGCAAAAGCCAAGGTCACATACTACCAGCTGTGGGTCAGGGTGAGGTACTCCCAGTTTCAGTCAAAGTGGAGGCTATTCAACAATTGCCTGTACCTACTAGTAAGAAGGAACTGATGCGGTTTCTTGTTTTAGTAGGGTATTATTGTGGGTTTTGTCCTACTTTTCCACCATTGTTGCCCCTCTTGACTGAACTACTTCAAGCCAAGGTAAAGTTATCAAGTCTCTCCTGTGTGCTTGTCCCATGTTAGCTGTCCTTGACAAACCTTTTAAACTTCATCTTGATGCCAGCAATGTTGGAGCAGGTGCAGGATTGCTGTAGCAAGACAAATCAGGAATTGACAGGCCCATCTTTTTTTTTTTTTTTTTCAAAAAAATTCACTTCCTACCAGCTGAACTACTCTGTCATAGAGAAAGCACTTGCTTTAATTTGGGCTCTACAACATTTCAAGGTGTATGGGAACACTAGTACTCCCATTACCATTTACACCGACCACAACCCTCTAACCTTTATACAGTCATTGCAGAAATTGCAGAACCCAAACCAGAGTTTTAAGAGGTGGGCTCTGTTTTTGCAACCTTACACCCTGGACATCAAGCGCATTAGAGGTGGTGATAACGTCATGGTCACAATCCATCTCTGCTCTTATTGGAGTCTCCTTAGCCACGGCCCGCTGACCTGCTCACCTGCACACCTGGTTATCATCAGCCTCATCAGCCGGGGTATTTAAGGAGCAGCCTCCCCTCTTGTCAGTGCCTCATGCCAGACTCTCCAGCATTATCACATCTTCATGTGATCTCCAAGACTCTGCTGTTGACATCCTCAGTCCTTGCCTGCCGAGCTCTACCAGTCTGTGGTGATCCAGATCTCCTTCCTTCACAGAAGTGAAAGAACAAACTCCTGAACTGAGATTTGCTTCCCACTGTTCAAAGTCTCTCAGTAATTTTGTGCACTGAAGCAATTTCATTACAGCAAATCCATCTGAGCTCGCTCTCTGCTTAGTACAGTACACGGTCAGCTCGGTTTCCTCATTGTTAGTCCCATACAGTAAGTGGCCGGTACTGCACCTGGGTCCTAAATGCACCCATTACAGTCATGGCAGATGCTCTTTCTTGTGCCTTCTGAGTTTAGATAATGTTACTGATAGTTTTCACTGTGTTCACTCTCCTCTATGTTGTCCTCTTTAAGTTTCCCTTAAAAATGCTCTTTAGATACCAGGTTGCGGAGATCTGAGATGGGTGACATTTTGGTGAGTTGTCTTGAGTGTGTCCTTCAGTAATTCATCTGACTCAATGTGTTGTAATGAGATGCCATATAATTGTCTTCCTGCTAGTTTATTAAAAATGCTTGTACATATTGTATTGTTTTATAGCATTTTACTGCGTAACATTTATCTTTATTTGGGATGCTAACTTGTTAATGGTCATTTGTTGTATGGAATCCCTTGGTGGGTTTCTGATCTTTAGGGAGGGGGTATGATGACTCCTGCTTATCTGCTCTGCCTGGTGTTGCTGCTTGTTTTGTTTCTCCCCCTCCTCATTTCAGGAAGTAAGCAGGAAGCAGAGTGAATGCCATCAGGAAGAAGCAGTTCACCTGGGTTGTGGGCTGAGCCACCCTTCAAAAGCTGACCTGCTCAGTGTCTCTCTCTCTCTCCCAGCAGTGCCCCTTTCTCTTTAGTTTGCTTATTTTGTCAGATAGCTTGCATTTTGATTTAGTCATAAAAATCAGTAACTTTAATAAATCACTTTTGGTTTAAGTGACTTTAGCCATTTGTGGTCTCCTCTTTTGTCTATACTTTGAGCCAGTTCATGACAATATGGCAATTGATATTCCAGAATTGCAGCTATAAAGATGTATGTCAAATAGCATCTATAGTATCTGGATAAACTTGTGTTGAGATTTAATCAATCTGTTAACCAAGCAGATTTTTTTTTTTTTTTTAACTTGCAACTGTGAGATAAGTGTGTCTTTTTGCAACCTGGTAGCATTATCACAGTGCTGTTTTATGGCACTTTGCTGTTGTGTTAACTGAACAGCTGATGTGTGGATTAACTTGGTTCTGTAAAGACTTCATATTGATAGCCATTTGTCCTACCTGCCCTCTCTCTGTCTACCTTGGCTGCTGTAGCTTCTTCCATTTCTTGAAGTGCAGGAGTTTGCCACTTTTTCTGTGGTCTTGCTGACCTAGGCTGCAGTAGTACATGTTATACAATTATTTATTTAAAAAAAAAAAAAAACATGCTGTAGTGGGCAGCTTTTGAATCTCGTACCACTCTTTGTCACAACACTCAAAGAATCTTTCAGTGTCTGAACAGTGGAGGCAAAACCAAACTTTTGCGTTATGTCAGTTTATATTTAAGTTGTCTTGGCAACATACCCTGTAGATCACACAACATTCAGCTATTTAATCTGCTGTTGATTTATTTGTGTGTTTTTTGTGTGACATATTTCCAGCAGGACATTTTCACTGTTATTTTCATCTGCCAGACTACTACATATGATACTAGCGATTACCAGGCATACGATGAATGATGTAAATCCTGTCCAAGGGTGTGAGGGACCAAGCAGACAGGCATGAGGAGTCCAGGTGGATTTTAACGAAGAGGTTTATTTGGACAAAAATGAATCAATACATAAAAGTTCCAGGCTCATAAAAGAGGTCAACTACACAGAAATTAACTCAGGCTATTATAATGTAAACAGACTGAACTGAACTGACCAGACCAAGTCAAACAAAACAAACTTAACCAAGACAAAACCTACCCAACAAACTGCACACAAAGGGGAACATATATACTGGCTGATCAAATCATTTGGAAAACAAAGGCAATAACAAAACAAACCTTACCAACTGGGCGACAAATAACACAAAACAAGGCAACTAATTGGTCAGAAGGAATATTTCAATAAGTAAAACTAAACCAAAACACCAAAACCTCACTACAATAAAGAAATAAATAAATAAAATCCTATCCTAAACTTTCCTAATCCTCCCTGATGCTGCAGACACTTGGTATAGCCCAATTGGCCATTTCCTGTATTTAACAGCTGCGTTAAATTAGCGCAGGCCTAGCAAGATGTCTCTCCAAAAACAGCCGAACCTTTTACACTGGTAACTCAAAAAAGAACTATAAAAGAACAGTATTAAGAAAAAACTGCAGTATTACTGTACAAAAGATAACTAAATGTGCGCGTGTAGGAATTAGGTGATTTACTAATCCCAGGAATCAGCCTATGAATTGTACAAGTTTTTGTGGTCCTTTCTCCCTAAGGTGAGGGAGAGGACAGAAGGACATTTGATGAGGGGGACAGGATGAGGGGGGCAATTTAGGGTGCAATTCACCTGAGGAATTTATGGTTTAGTATAAACCCTCGGAAACAGGATCAATGCAATCCTCAAATAGTCATTGTCGTGGGGGAATGATTTACCAACACCAGGTGCATGTGACAACCAGTTGTCCTTTTGTTGCCGGACAGTCATGACATTGTGGAGATCTGCCGAGGACACTCTGCATGAGTCTTCCCTCCATGCTGCATGTATTAAAGAGATCTGATTCATCACACCGAGTCTGTAATTCTTCAAAGAATTAGCAACTCTCAATGATCAACAGTGAGAATTTCCCTTACATGTGTTACAAATTGAAATTAATGTATTGTCAACTCATACAAAATAAATATGTATGTATATGTTGTTAGAAAACAATAGCTATGTCTCATCCTTTGTGTGTTTGCCATCTGTATGTGCAATGTGGAGGTCATGAAGTCAACTAAATGAATAGTTAAATGTAATGAAAACTAAGATGAGTGTAGGAAGGTAACTGACAGTCATGCCAGCTGTGTGGCAGCAGTGGCAGCCATCACAAAGGGGTATCTTTTTTTATTGTGAGGCTGCAACAGAAAATGCAATTATTAGGCAAGCACTGACTGCCACTGATCACAAAACATATGTTTACAAATCATGAAAACCATTATTTGAATATTAGCTTTTGTTTGAGAGCTTTGTTTGGATATATTGCACTTATTGCTGACAAGAAAAAAACATGTTAAAGATTACATTTATCTATTTTGCAATATTAATTAGCTTGCCATATGGAATCCTGGGTGTTAGTCTTGTGCATATTGGGGCAGAGAGTGCCAAAGAGGAGCTGTGGAGGGTCTGATTGTGTTAGTAGTCAGCTTTTACATGTAAATCCTCACTCCACAAAGCAATTTCTACACTGTAAAATCTAACATTTTGTTTCAACTTAAAAATGTGAGTGAAAAGGCTGCCTTAAAATTCTAAGTTAAGTGAAAAAAAAATTGTTATCTTAATTAAATATTCCTTGTTATGTAAACATCTACTTTAATTTGGTTGATTTAGATTTCATGATTGATTTAACTCCTTCAGGTAGTTGTCTGAACTTGTAAATCTACTTCAGCTTAATTAAAATGGTCAATTGTGTAAACCTTTTGTTTCACTTAAGTTGACTTGGATTTATTAATTGATTGAACTGCTTAGGGTCGTTTATTTAAATTTGCAAATTTATTTTAGCTTAATTAAAAGTGTCAGGTCATTTGGGTTAGGGTAAAGTAAAGTATGTTAAAAATAACTTCATTATTATTATCGTTGTTGTTACAGTAGTAGTAATATAAAATGCTCTAATATCAAGTTATTTCCATCTTTTCATGTTATCATTACCTGTTCCTTGTGCTACTTGTGCATGTGGTGAAAGAGCTGGCTCTTTCAGCTCCCAAGTGGCGCCTCAGATTTTTTGTTGCTTAAATTAATTTTTTACCAAATTAATGTAAAATTCAGTGTAAAATTAATTTCTACTGTACTAAATATACTTTATATCCAATTTTCAAATTCTCACCTTTCCAGCGTTTTGTCTCTGTCGCGGCTGTGTGTGTGTGTGTGTGTGTGTGTGTGTCTGTAACCCCCGCCCCTCCCCCTCCTGCTCAGCGCATACACAGAGAAGCAACCACACATCATGTAATTGATCAGTCACGTGCGGCTTGAACAGAAAATAAGTCCAGAAAGAAACAAAACAAAACAAACAAAGCGGCTCCCGCTCCGATCGTTCACTTCAAAGAGCCGGTTGTAAGAGCCGTTTCGTTCGCGGCCGACACATCACTACTTTACGTGGGTTTTACGACACTGAGTTGCTTCTTACGGCACAACATGGTGCTACACACCTTCACAGAGGAATAAGGCGTTGAATTGAAAGCCGTTTGCTCTCTTCTTCTTTGTTCACAGGGAGTTCCACATATCAGCGCAACGTAGCAGCTCTCCGTTGAGCTCAGGCAGCGTAACTGAGGAGCAGAAGAGGTTGTAGGAACTGAAATGGCAGCACAGAGAGGCAACTTGTTTCAAGAGAAGATTAGCAAACTGCTCAGCAGGCCGACTGGGAAACCAGTACTCAAACCCAACAGAACTCTGGCTCTGAGAGATGCTGTAGCTAACCGAAAGCTGAAGAAAGGAGGTATGAAAGATTGTGTGATTACTTGGTCTCTTCTGAAGTTTTCTTATTGTAGTCGTGTAGACTGTGGCATCTTATGTAGGTTGACTTTCACAAGGTCAGCAGAGGAGACATCTGAAACCCGGATAGTCAACAACAGAACGTGCAACACAATACGTCACGGTAAAGAGTGGATACATACATACTCAATGCATTAAATGAGTGAAACAAGTAGAGGAGAGCTGGTATGAAAATAACACTTTTCAAATAAATGTCATATTTAAAGGCAGCGGCAAAGACAAAAACTAATATTTGCTGTGATCAACAACTCAAGTGTAAGCTATGATTCTTTGTGCGGAGGTTTCTCAGTGAAATTCTACGCTGTCATTCGGGATAAAAGCAACACAGCGATATCAATCAATCAATCAATCAATCAATCAATCAATCAAACTTTATTTGCATAGCACCTTTCATACATCAAATGCAACTCAAGGTGCTTGACAAAAGATAAAAACATGGAAAGTCAGTACAATGCCCATTCCCAAACACACCACCAGACCCCCACACACACCCACCCCAACGAAACTGTCGATGTAATAACATGGCAGGGCACTGAGGAACCATGAGAGGAAAAGATATATATGTAAATAAATATAAACTTGGAGTTGTTTATATTATTCTTGTATTTATGAAAAATCTCTGGCAATGTGCTTGTTTAAATCGAATCTCTAATATATTATGTCCTTTCTCTTAATAAAAAATGTTACATTTCATTTTTAATTAAAATTGACAGTTTCATTGTTATGCTGTTACAGAAAATAGAACAATATAATATAACATTACACCCACACTTCCCAAGGCAAGGATGAGCAGAATGTTTACACACACACTAAACTCTTTTTTTTTAAATATGTAGCTAAACTTTGAATTGGTTCTTCTTTCTTTTCCAAAACTCTTTTCAAAAACATGAACAACAAAAATATACAGTAACGGCATAGATCACTGACCTTAACATTTAAAAGTAAGTTATACACTATACTTTTATTCATATAAACTACTGCTTCATGGATTATGCAGTTATATTTGTATAAGGTCAGCATGTTTCTCAGAATTAGAAAAAGCTGTATTGCCAAGTGCAATTTTACACATACGAGGAATTTGTTTTGGTGAAGTTGGTGCTTGACATATCTACTAAAAATAAGCTATTAAAAGTAAAAGTAAAAAATATAACAATATAAATATATATACACAGTCTGTTAAGGAGCAAAGTCTGTTCTCAATATACTACGAAGAATAAGGAAGCCTTTATTGTTGTTTCTGAGAGGTCTACTCTTTACCTTTGCAGATATGCTAGCTGTCATTCAGCATCACAGTTTTTGAATGGAATTTGACATGTATTCCTCTTCAAATTGAAAAGCTATGCAGGGAAGGTAGCTTCTTACCCCAACTATTAGCATATTAGGTTGGTGCAATATGGCATACACATTTGTTAATAAATACTGTAACATGCACAATGTGACCGCATTAGTGGCAAGGCAACAGAAATGCTCGCTGTTACTGTAGAGGGTCGAACAAAACAATTACATTAGTAATTTGGCAGACGCTTTTGTCCAAAGTGACGTACATATGAATTCACACACTGATGGCACAGCATCATTGGCAGTTTTTTTGGGGTTCAGTATCTTGCCCAAGGACACTTTGCCATGTGGACTGCCGTGGCCAGGGATTGAACCAACGACCTCCTGATCAGTGGATGACCGCTCTACCTCCTGAGCTACAGTCGCCCCAGACAGTTACTATCATCCCAACAATGACCCCTGACAGTTACACCTGACTATAACTCTGACTTGTCAAATTTCAGGATGTGTTTAAGTACTAAATACTCTGTCACATTATCAAAACTATGACGTGAAAAAAATAAAACTTGTCGTAAAAAAGACCACTTGAAGTAAGCCCAGGCCTAGGTGAGTGAATACTTTTGGCAATATAGTGTGTAAGGGCATGGTGACACGTGCAAAATTAAAAATGGCAGACTTTCTTTTCATTCTTTTCCATTTTATGGGAACTGGTCATGTGCGAGTCATAAAGGAATGGTTCAAAACAAATAATGTCTCAGCCTCAACCACTAGCAAAGAAGTGTGTGTGTTTGACCCACTGGGCTGTCATTGTCACATCCTGCACTGGCCACATGCAGTTTAGCAGGATTACATGGACAGGCAGTGGTCAGTTGCCTGCAACTGGGCAGGACTGTGCCTTAACAGTGGAACACAGTTCATCTTAAAATAAATGATCATCAGTTTGTAGATATATAGCAAAGATAGAGGAACATGAACAAGGCCATATTAAATTAATTATACCTTGATTGGCAAGTATGTCAGATCTCGGGATATCCCCACAAGCAAATACTTTGAAGAAGGTCAATGTTAATGGTAGTGCCTGGTGCCCTGATTATATTCTTGAAGCCCTACACATTGGCATGACTGAAAGAAGTGTGGACCCTCCTGTGTGGGTTGCAATACACATATTTTTTTCTGGTATATAGTTTATAGCTATGGCTCTCTCTCTTTAAGAATGGCTGTCATTCTTTGTTTATATATGTAGTTATAATGTATTTTAGTGTATTATATTATTGTAATATGTTATATAATATGTATTATATATTATAATACATATTGTATAACTATATACTTAGTTATACTTAGTTATATTTTTAACAGTTCTATTTTATATACTTATATACTTTGTTATATTTTAAGAATTGCTCCTATTCTATGTTTATATACTCCATTTTATATTTTTTAAGAACATTCTTTTCTCGTCCTCTCTCATCCTTATTCGTCTTTATTGTATATATTTTATGTTATGTCTGTCTTTAACCTGCTGCTGCAACAAAAGAATTTCCCAAATTGGGATCAATTAAGTCAAGTTTAAGTCTAAAACAGTTGAAAATAAGCAGCCCTCCTCCACTACTCTCTGATACTGTGTGGTGCTAGTTTGGGCTTGATAACACTTAAACACACCCAGTGTTGCATGACCAACAGGTGCATGTTCAGCCTTGCTAACATACTAAAGGCAAAAATGCGCATGGTGTGTCCTCCACTTTTACCTTCAGTGACATATGTGAGCCCTTTCTCCTGTTGCTGACAATAATCCCTGACAGTTTTTGACTACAGAGCATCTTTCAGCTCTAAGTGTTCAAAGACTTTGTATAGTGCAGTGGGATAGGGATGCTGAGTGGACTGGTTATATTATGCTTCGAGAATGAATGGCGGAGAAGTTGGACCTAGAGCAGATAGTTGAGGACTTTGCAGAAGGGGTCACAAGTAAAGCCAGCAGACCGAGAGAGAGAGGGCATGAGTACCATTGCCCTGCTTTTATAGACTAACAACACTCATTCATTACATTCATTCATTCATTCATTCATTTATTGAATTGGGACAGTGCACATTAATCAATATATCAGCACTAGGCAACAATGTAAATGTGCCAGAATTAGCACAATAGCTAAACACCAAGCCAGGTGTCACCAGGAGGCACTGATCAGCATCTTGCCCAGCAACGAAGTACAATGTATGGATATACAAAGACACCGCTTAATAATACCAGTGGGAGTCATCACAATGGGTAAACCTGAACCTTTTTCTCCACAGAGGCAACCTGTATCACAGAGATGTCAGTCTTGATGGCCTGTTGGAAGCAGAACAACTTTGTGGACAGTCTGTGCTCTAATGAGATGAAGGCTTTTTATACTTGTGTAAAGAAGGCTCAGGTATGTCCACACACACAGTAATGCAACACAAGAACTGGTTTGTGCTGTAAAATGACATGCATGTGTAATTCAAAATAGGCTGAATAGACGAATGCATGCAAGCATAGTATAAAGTACAACATTGCTCGGCTCTGCTCCATGGATAATACGCGCCTAGTGTATTTTTGTTGAAAGCTGCATTAAGCTGCACAGAGCAGATTGAGTCAGGCAGAAAGCAAGACATAGAAATTGTATATAGAATCGAGTCAATTTCCAAAATAAAACATCCTGTGCATACTCCGTACATCAACAATAAACACAGTTAAAACACACAAAACAGAAACCATTTTATCTATGTACCTACCCATGGTAGAGGCCCAAACATTAAAGAAAAATGACTAAATCAACAAAATCTGAACAAATCAACAAAATTGGTCGGGCAAAATGCTTCACTTCTGAAACGCTCTCAGTGGGGTATTAAACTGTGTTGGACATGTAGCAGCCGGAACGGTGGAATCTCTGTGTAACATTATTTATGCATCGTGGGAACATTGGTTCCAACAGTGTGGATGCTTTCATCAGGTGAACTTTCAATACAGGATGTCTGCTTTCAATATAGATAAAGTAGGAAGTTGGGCAATGAGGTGACGTCATTTAGAAATATGTTGAACACAGACAGGCAACAGTTAGTATCGCCTAAATGACAACGGCAAAGCTTTTTATAAGAACAATTTGCATTAATGTAGCAGGGCTCAGTATTTCTGCCTACTCTTGTGTCACGCTTAAGATAATTTCCATGGGCAAACAAATAACAACTGTCAGTGTTCACAGAGGTTACTGTGCTCTCTAAGAACTCCTTTCCCTCTCATTTTTCACTTCACAAGATTGTTGACAAACACTATGGAAACATAGTAAGTTAGCCAGGGGGTAGGTTGGCTAACTTTATAGGCTTAAAATAAGTCTTTTTGTGGGACTGTCTAACTTGTATCACACTGATCTAACAGCAAAATGTTTCCTAGTTGCACTTAACAAACACATTACTATATTAAAAAGCACTGGTAACAAATCATTTTCCTCTTTCACAGGCTGCAATGAAGAATAAATCTGAACAAACCAGCATCCAGGGGGGACGTCTGCACCCAAAACAAGCCACAACCCTGCTGAAGAGATATCCCAACCTCTGCACTGAGATCTAGGAAACAAACTTTTTTAATGAACATGCTAATACAGGTGCAAGGTAAAAAGAGGCCATTGGACTGACTTTTGTAACTGGGTTTCATCATGGTAAGCTGTTGTCAACTACTGTATGATTCAACAGTGGGACACAGTATACATTTATTAAATAAATAAATAAATAGAATCATAACAATGAAAATGATCATTGCCACATGCAATCTACAGAGGAAATGGATGGGCTGCTAACAGTTGCGAACATCATAATTTTTTATCATGGTGAGATGGCACCAGAAAAATCTTTGAAACTATTAAATCTATGGGGGAAAATGTGTATATTATATATGAAGTTTAATTGTTGCTTTCAAAAGTTGCAGTTTTTTTTTATTTATGTCTGTCTTTGCACATACTATATCATTTCATGATATACATTCATTGTGAAAACTGGTGTGTAACAGTTATATAGTACAAAGTCAATGTAGTATATTGTATGGAATTGGGACACTGCCCTGTCTTTTTCTTTCTTTCTTTCTTTTTCTTTCTTTCTTTCTTTCTTTCTTTCTTTCTTTCTTTCTTTCTTTCTTTCTTTCTTTCTTTCTTTCTTTCTTTCTGTGCATTGACCACCTTTTTTAAATCACAAAATTCTGTATTAAATTAGATTAGGTTGAACTTTGGTGTCATCATCAGAGTGCAACACAGAGACAGCAAAATGCAGTTTAGCATCTAATCAGAAGTGCAAATAGTCAAAATATCCAGAAATATAAATGCATGCAAGTAGTGCAAGTGGCATGAGGTATAAACAGTATGAGGTAGGTGCAGGTAGTGCAAGTAATTTCTATGAAACCATAAAAACGTGCAACATGCACTAAGTGGCAAAGGCAAATTTATTTGTATAGCACAATTCATACACCAGGCAATTCAAAGTGCTTTAAAGAAGCATAAAAATACATTGAAATCATAAATAGAATATACATTTCAAAGAAAGAAAGAAAGAAAGAAATTTGTAGAGAATAGAAAAATAAAATACATTTAAAGGAAAATTAAAAACAGAAGCCAGTAAAAGACAATAATTTAGCATTTAGAATGATTAAAATCATTGAGTAGATATATTTACTTTAAGTAAAAGCTGTAGCAAATAATAATGTTTTCAACCCTGATTTAAATGAACTGACAGTTGGTGCAGACCTCAGGTGTGCAGGGAGAATGTTCCACTGGTGAGGAGCATAATAACTGAAAGCTGCTTCAGTTTGTTTGGTTCTGATTCTGGGAACACACAATAGACCTGTCCCTGATGACCTGAGAGGTCTGGATACGTCATATGGAGTTAATAAATCTAGAATATATTTTGGTCCTAGACCATTTAATGCCTTGTAGACCAACAGTAAGATTTTAAAGTCTATTCTTTGACTCACAGGAAGCCAATGTAGTGATCTGAGGACTGGTGTGATATGGTCCATTTTTCTGGTGTTTGTAAGGACTCGTGCAGCAGCATTTTAAATCAGCTGTAGTTGCCTAATTGTTTTTTGTTTAGGCCAGTAAAGAATCCATTAAAATAGTCAAACCTACTGAAAATGAATGCATGAAAAAGTTTTTCCATGTCTTCTTGGACAGACATCCCTAAATTCTGGTTACATTTTTCAGGTGGTAGTAGGCTGATTTGGTAATGAGCTTTAAATGGTTTTTAAAATTCAGGTCAGAATCAATAATTACACCAAGATTTCTGGCTTTATTTGTTGGTGTCAGTGACATGGAGTTAAGGTGAGCACTGATCTTTGACCTTTCATCTTTGGGCCAAAAACAGTCACTTCTGTCTTATCGGCATTAAGCTGAAGAAAATTCTGGTACATCCACTCATTGATTTGATGAATACACTCACTCAGTGAAAGTTTGGGACTCTAGTCATGTGATTACACAGTAATATAAAGTTGTGTATCATCTGCGTAAGTATGATAAGAAATATTATGATGCTCGATAATCTGAGCTAGGGGCAACATGTAGATATTTAAAAGAAGTGGTCCGAGAATGGACCCTTGTGGCACCCCACACATTTTATTTTTTTTCGTTCAGACACATGCTCACCAATTGACACAAAGTAGTCTCTATCTTGTAAATAGGATTTGAGCCAGTGTAGTACAGCAACTGTATCAAAGGCAGCACTGAGATCTAATAATACTATGACTGGGGTTTTAGAGGCATCAGTAATTCAGATGCATGTCATTTAAAACTTTGATAAGTACAGTCTCAGTGTTGTGGTGTGGACAAAATCCAGACTGAAATGCATTAAAAAGATTGTTCTGCATCATGAAAGCATTCGTTTGCTGAAAAACAACCCTTTCAGTAATTTTTCCTAGAAAGGGAAGCTTTGATATTGGTATTTATTACTGAAGCATCCAGATTAGTCGTTTTTAGGAGAGGTTTTATTACTACAGTTTTCAAGGTCTGGGGAAACTGACCAGATGGGGGAGGGGCTGCTGGGGGACAGAGTTCAGCAGCTTTGGGGAAGAAGCTGCTACCCTCCTGCTCCTGAACCCTCTACCAAATGGCAGGGGGGCAAACAGTCCATGGTTAGGGTGGGAGCTGTCTCTGCTGGTGCTCTTCTTAGGCACTGGGCGGTTTTCACCACCCATTGCAGGGCTTCTATAAATATGCATGGGGCTTGTATGAATATATGGTTAGGTACATGGACACGGAATTGTACATGTTCTGTACAGTACAGCCCTTAATTAGTCCTCACCATGCTCTTAGCTGGTGCTCCAAGCTCACAAGCTCTTACACCAGCATTACATTACATGTTCCTACCAACCATTTTCTAGCAAAAGATTGTTAGTATTGTTTTAGATTTATGACTAATAATATTTTTGTTAAAGGTATGTTGTGTTATGTAAGAAGTCTACCAGTGTTGTATCATTTTTCTAATCTGTAACTTGACAACTGACTGCCAAATAAGCAGCCTTTTCAATGCATTGCTTCCAAATTCACATCATAACACAAGCTCCATGCATGCTTATAGTTTGGCTCCTCTTTTGACCCTCTAACAGGACAGTTCTTTTAATTAAGAGCTATTAAATGTATGTGTAGTGAATAGACTGGATCAAACAAAAGCGAGGTTATGGTCTTTAAATGGGTAATTAACGTTGTATTGCACTTTCATAACATTTCTACTATGCAACATGCTGACCATCTGGAACAAATTGGTGTCCAGTGTCTTGCCCAAGGCCACTTGTGAACAGGATGAGATGAGGATCGAACCACAGTCTTGTGAGTAGTGGACATTCTGCTCTTCCTACGTTTGCCAGGTTATTTTCTCATAGCATGACGAATCTCATCCAGACAGAGACACAGAAGATATTACACAGGCTGAATAATACTCCTCTCATAAATTGATAGTGATGTGCATAATTGATAGCATGACCATATGCAAATATGCTGAAACATGTCGTGAGGCAGGTATGGTTTTTCAACAGAGATATCATATTGGGCATGGAAGGCGACTATGAAAATAAACTACCACTACTAAATATCAAGTACTGAGTTTATATTGAAATGGTACATAACACTTGATTGTCTAATGAAATACATTGCATTGTTATAGATGAAACTGTTCTATAGTATATAAAATAGTTGGCATCAATTTCACCTCAACCAGCAGCAGCAAGCAATTATTTCATCGGTAAGTATAGTACAATGTAACTCTACAAAGGGGGACATTCTGTATCATTGGTACTTTTGCTTTTGAAATACATTTTCCTGCTATCATTTCTTTATGTTCACTAAGATTTTGAATGCAGGACATTTACTTGTGACAGAGTTGTTTTTTTAACATTTTGGTATTGTAACTTTTACTTCAGTGAAAGACCTGAATACTACAGCACTGGCATTGGGATGGTGAATTTATATTCTGTTGACCTGGTTAAACTAGCTTTCTTCTGCCAGTCACATCTCAGCTCAATAGATTTGGTCAATGCCTATATATGATCAGGGGTCTTTTCATGGACATAAAAAAATCAATATTTCAAAATAAGTAGAAATGTACAAACTCTCAGGTGGATTTTGGAACACAGAGTGAGCACTCACTCACAAATTTGATTCTTCTGTGTGTCTTTGTATTAAGTGACTGATATATGATTGTGTGACCAACAGCAATGAAGATGTCTACATTTCTGTTAATGTAGAAATTTACCTTAATTTTTTATTAGGTTAAATTTCATATTTATTGCATCCTCATCATATGACAAAATATAACATCCAACTAGATGCAAATGGCACATCTTTGGAGTTGGAGGTTTTTCTTTTCACTTTATGAAAAGGTTAGCATCCCCCCAGCATTTTTAAACCTTAGCCTACATTAGCAAATGTAGGCAATTAAATTGATGTTCACCTGTTATGTCCCAGAGAAGTCTAGGGGTAAGGGGAGCAACATAATGTACTCAGGCACTGATTGTTTAGACCAGTTGTCAAATAAATAATATTTAAAAACTTGAAAACAGGTACAAAATATTACCAAAGACTCAAGTGAACAAGGAAAGGGCTGCAGATGTCCCCAAATCAATAAACAAAACGTAATCTACATCCTAGGTTCACAGCTACTGAGCTGGCAAATTAATAAAATATGGAAAAAACAAAACCTGCCTACTGGAGCAACTGAGGCCCAGGAGGTAGCGCAGTCTTCCACTTATCCGAAGGTCAGTGGTTTGATACCTAACCCCTGCTGTCTACAGGTTGAAGTATCTTTTTTACATACTGAACCCCAAAATACATGTGTGTGCATGTGAATGTTCACTGCTCATAATGAGCAGGTGGCACCTAGCCACCAGTGTATGAATGTGTGTATGAATGCTGACTTGTGTTGTAAAAATGCTTAGGGTTGCCGTTAAGATTAGAAAAGCGCTATATAAATACAGTCAATTAAAATCAAAGACACAATAGAGATGCTGGAAATTTCAAAATATGACAGACCTGGACCACACGGTTCAGGTACTTCATATTGCAGGTACTTCATAACACAATACATACCTGGCTAACAGTAAGGGCCTTAACATCACCTATCACAAACCTAGACTTCTGTATCTTCTCTAGTAACCCTGTGAGATGCTCATGCTGAGATGTCTCACGAGACAACAAAATAATTGGATGGAGTTTGAGTGACCTGTCCTATGTTCCAGTTCTCAGAGCTGGCCAAATTTTTCTCTCCATCAAAATTATTTAAAACATCAATGAAATCTGAATTTTTATGACATTGTGACTTTCAGGCTTTGGAGGAACTTAGTCAACTTTGAGAAGCTTAGTTAAGTGACATCATTTGGTCTCCAAGTCAACAAATGTATAACAGAAAGCCTAAATTACAAACTGAACATGCTACTGTGTTGCATTATAGGAAGTATAGGATCCAGTGTTTCGAAGCTTGACTCATAGGGACTAAACATTGTGATCCACTGACACTTTGATTTTGACCATTCTTTTGTCACAAGTACAATAGCTGTAGGGAAGTACAGTGCAAAATCAGATCAGGATCCGTATTCCTAAAGATTCTTAGTGCAAACAGTTGCTCCTAGTGGCCAAATTCTAAGAAAATTCTTAGAATCATGATGTTTTCTTAGAATTTCCCCTAAAAGTGAAGAGTAGATCCTAGTAAAGATAAAAGCTATTCCTACAGAATCCTAGCTCTTAAGAGAGCTCCTAATGTGAGATCTGTTAAGAGCAGGGAAGAGGACTTTTAAGCAGCTTAGGAGTTGGCAGGAATGATGTTTGAGCAGCAGCAGCGGCAGCAGCAGCGGCAGCGGCGGGCAGGCTGAACTCTGATGTTTCAGGTTGAGGGTTGTACACCTGCAATGTTGAGGGGCCCAGTTCCTCTGATGGCTCCATGCTACAGAAAGGGAAATACATTTAGTTAATTATTGTTTTGTTTTAATTGATTTAGTAGAATGAGCATGCACAAGAGATATGAGAAATGGCTTATGCAATGAATAAACACTGTTCTTGATATTTTGTTTACCTGCTTGTTGATATACTCATTCGTCCTACCTTTGTTAGATTTCAATGGCCTGCATCACTGAAGAGTCAATGCCTTCCCTCAGCCCAGTGATACTAACTTCTGACTGCCCCAGTATATCAAACACCATTTCTGCAACCTGGGACAGCTACCTAGCAGGTGGTCCACCCCCTAAAAAGAAATCCAGTAACCAATATGTACACAATAATTAGACATTTAAGTGGTATATCGCTCAGCTGTGCGTGAAGATTCACATTTGTGTGCTGCCATCTCCTCTTTTGCTTTTGACTGCAACACATACCACCGCTTCTCGCAATCCTCACTTGTCCGCACAACCAGCAGAAAGGAGGGATTTATCTGTTGTGCTATAGTTTCCCATGTTTGCTTCTTGGCTTGTACTGTGACACTGGGGCCAAATTTACCACCCAAAACACTTCTATGCTCATTGACCTATTGAGCCAGAAGCAAACACTGTTCCTCTGTCCGGTTGGGTTTCCTTGTTCTTTTCTTCTCCATTGCTGTTCACTGGTTTGTGGTAGATTTGAAAGCCAACCAACACTGCTTCTTATAGGCTGGTCAGCAATCACAGACATTGATGAAAGCTGAGCCATTTTACCCTCGTTAATACCAAATTGAGTTGAAATGTTGAAAGCTGAAAGTGCAAAAATTACCAGCATGGCAATTAATATAAGCAAATAAATATAACTATCAGTATGTGAATACTGTGCAAGTGGGCCTAAGTTTTCACACATTTTGCAGGATAATTTTAAAGTATAGCTTACTATTCATTTAACAGATATTTTCTTTTATGTGAAATATTATTTGCAATTACACGGTCTTCATAAGATTAGAATCTATGATTAAGTTTATCGATTTGAGGGTCCATCCTTTGCCCATTATCACCAAAAGTATATTTTTTATCTAGCTTTTAGGATCAACCAATCACAGCTTTTGAAATTATGACGCATACCTAGCAACGGGGTCATCCACACCTCCACACTAAGATAGGAGTTTCCGTCCATTCCTTGCTCAGAGTTCTCTGAGAATGTTCTGGAATCACTCCTAAGCTAAGACTCCTTGCTAAGAATTTTTAGGTTAAGTTAGGAGCTCTCTGAGAGGATTCTCAGAATCTTTAGGAATATGGGCCCGGGTCTGGCCAGCATTTTCATGTTGTAGGGTGTAATAAACATTGCAAGGCTGTTGACATTTACTCCAAATGTTGATCTATGCAGCTGTAATGTCATAGCAATCAATACCTAATAATATTACACCTGATCTACATATCGTTTAGCCACAGCTCAGTATTGATATTGCACTAACATTTGTAAATAGTTTATGTCAGTAAAATGTCTTGTTTAAAATGTATAAAAGTTCTGTGGCCTGTTACTGACGCTTACTGGTCAAGTTGTGTGTTGCACTGGGCATGCGATGTCTACGTGATCAAAAAAAACGTGGTCTGCCAGGAGACAGAGGCTGGTCAGTGAAGTAAGAAATGGACATTGAACTGGACTGTAACAACTCCTAAATTTCTGGTCAGAAGGTGCACACGGTATGCAATTGTAATTTATTTTGAGCAGATATTTTGGTTAACTTTTGTGGATTTTATTTGTCCTGACAAAATGTTTGTGTTTGTATCGTTTAGTTTTTGCTGGTGAAAAACGACAATAAATGCTGGTTAAACATCAGTTGGAGCGTGGCTTATCTGCATCAGAAGAATACTTTGGGAGCAGTTATAGTGCAATACATGGCCATTCCAAGAGTGAGCAGCAAGATTCCTGCACAGCCATGCTTCAAGGACTTCACTACTGCAGCCCACACGGAAGATCTGCCTTCATATTCCCGCATCAGCTGGACATCCGAGCTACAGTAGCCCACACTCGTGTGTTAGAGCAAGCACTTGCAGCCCTAGAAGATGAGAAAGCACAGTTGAAAGAGAAATTAGAAACAGAACTTGAAGAGTCAGAAAGAGAAGAAATCGAGACACAAATAGGAAAATTAAGGCAGATTTTGAAATACACAAGATAGGGCTGCCGCAGCCACTAACTTTAGCTGAAACAGAGGTGAGACGCTCAGAAAGGGAAAGACACCTAACAGAAAAAATGCTTGAGTTTAAAATGAATGAAATAATAAGCAAGGAAAGAAAGTTTATGGCAACATATGTAAACTTTAAAGCAGAGGTTCAACTTATGAGGTCTAAACTTAAGGAAGAATGCTCTAAAGCTGAGTTAGGTGAAATGATCAAATCAGTAGAAAAATGTGAGTCAGAATTAAAGCAAGAGTATGAGAGTCTATGTGCACTGACCACACCATCTCAAGGCATAAGAAGGAAGATGGATAGCTGTACTTCAGTTACTACTGAAATAATTCTACTCCTGAAAAGGCGGTATACAGATGTTGATACCAAGGAGTTTGATGCAGTGGCTGTGAAAGAATCACTCCTTCAGTTACTCCAACGAGAAGATGCAAAGTCAATTTATGGATTAACTGTGTCTAGAGTTGAATGGAGTAGTCAGCAAAGTCATAGTCAGCAAGGAAGACATGTATCTGTAAAGAAGGTAGACGCAGCTGCACATTTGGCATCAAAACGGGCTAAAATAAACAGAGAGATGGAAATCTCTGCCCAGAGAAAGGAGATTCTAGCTAAGCAAGAGAGGTTAATAATGTTGGAAGATCAAAGGAATCTTGAGGCCATAGAGGTTGAATACAATTTGTATGCTGAAGAGGAATCAAAATTGAATGCTGAAATAAGAGATAATGAAGTAAAAGGCACTGTGCCTCTAAGTCAGCTTCCAGTGCAGCATAACAGCACTCCATGCGCCCAAGTTCCCCTGAACATGCTAGCCCCTCCTTTCTCTGAAGGTAAATGCCACCAGATCCCCCAGTGATCCAGTCCCTCACTGTGACAGGAAAATAGAGCCAAAAGAAACTGAAGTCTCACTAGTTCAAGCATTGAAAGAATCCCTGGCAATGACTAGACTTCCAGCACCAGAGCCATTCATACTTACAGGAGACCCACTCAAATTCACTGAGTGGGTCACCTGCTTTATGCCTCTAATTGAGGCAAGCTGTACAGACACAGCACATAAGCTGTTCTATTTGAAAAAATACATAAGCGGAAAAGCACTTTGTGTGTTAGAGGGAACATTTTATCGAAGTGATGAGGAAGCATACCTACAGGCTTGGGATGCCTTAAACAAACATTATGGCCACCACTTTATAGTTCAAAGAGCTTTCTGTGAAAAACTGAGCAGCTGGCCAAAGATTGGATCAAAAGAATCTCTTAAATTAAGAGAGTTCGGTGATTTCCTCATCTCCTGTAAGAATGCTATGCCCCTTGTGCAAGGTCTCAGGGTTTTAGATGATTGTGAGGAACATCAAAAATTATTACTGAAACTTCCTGACTGGGCAACGACCTGCTGGAACCGGTATGTCACTAAAACATTGGATGAAGGGAAGGCATATCCGGGTTTCAGACTTTGTGGCTGAAGAGGCAAGCATAGCATGCAATCCGGTATCTTCCCTGTATGCATTAAAGCACACTTGCGAAAAACCTTAGAAAGAACACAAATGTCTTAAAGCCAGCGTCCTGGTGGCATCTACAAAGGTGTGTAAAATTCCACAGTACATCACAGGGTGACAAAGGTTCCAAACCCAGTCCTTCTGCACCTCAGAAAAAAAGGCAAATTGAATGTATCTGCTGTCAGTAACATCATTTTATCTATAAATGTGAAAAATTTGCAGCAATGTCTCTTGAAGAAAGAAAACAATTCATCATGGACAACAATATGTGTTTTGGTTGCCTTAGAGTTGGCCATATCTCCAAAAATTGTCGGCAGAGAGTTACTTGTAATATTTGCAGGCGAAACCACCCCTCTCTGCTCCATGAAGAACGTCCTCAAGGAGACCAGCCTGAAACACCACCACACGAGGAAAGTGCTTCCACCGTTTTATGCAGTGTGAGAGAGGGCAACGGTGATTGTACTTCAATAATTGTTCCAGTGTGGCTCTCTTGTGCAGCAGAGAGGCCCAGAAACCTTGGTGCATGCACTGCTGGACACACAAAGCAGTAATACATTCATTGACCAAGACAATTGTGAAAAAATTCAGGCAAACACAGAACCTGTTAAGTTAAAACTAACAGCAATGACCGACAGGGGTTCAATTGTGCCTTGCCAAAAGGTGGATGGACTAAGAGTAAGAGGGTACCATTCCCAAGAGTACATTGAGCTGCCACCTACGTACACTCGAGAATACATTCCATTAGAGCAAAACAGTATTCCAACTTGTGAGGCAGCGAAAAGGTGGACCCACCTTCTCAGCATTGCAGAGGAGATGCCAGACCTGTTGGACTGTCCTGCAGCACTACTCATTGGTTATGACTGTGCAAGGGCTCTGAAACCAAGGGAAGTCATACCAGGAAATGATTATGATCCATACGCACTCAAGACTGTTTTACACTGGAGTATTGTGGGATTCATTAAACCTTGGACCAATTCTATGGATATAACAGGGGTCTGCCATCACATCTCTGTAAAAGGGCTCCCATCCATCACACCTACCTCTGTGATCAAGGCACTGGAAAAAGATTTTTTAGACACAAACCCTAGAGAAGGGAATGTATCTCAAGAGGTCCGGATTTGACCAATGCTCTGGTAGGAGTATTGTGCAGATTTCACGAGCACCAAATCACAGTCATGTGTGATGTGGAAAAAATGTTCCGCCGCTTCCATGTCAGGCAAGATGATCGGGACTTCCTGAAGTTCCTGTGGTGGAAAGATGGGAACACAGATACTGAGCCCAAGGAATATCGCATGCGAGTGCATATTTTTGGAGCTGCATCATCTCCAGGATGTGCTAACTATGACATGAAACACCTTGCCAGTGAACATGAAAAGGACTACCCCTTGGCAGCCAGCTTCATTCACAAAAATTTCTATGTGGATGACAGGCTCATCGGTGTTGATTCAGTCGACAAAGCAAAACAGCTGGTCAATGAAGCACAAGAAATCTGTGCTAAAGGAAAGGTGCGCTTACACAAATTTGTTTGTGTAACCCCGATTAGATTTATAGCACTCTGAAATACCAGTTTCCTTGAATGCATCATAGTTTTCCGTACGGTAGTTTCTCGTGTGGTAATTAAATTTCCAGAACTCACCTTGAATGCATCTCCTGTGGTTCTCGGGGTGTGTGAAGGTGCGCGAGGGAGGAAAAACAGGAGGGGGAACGAGAGGCAGGAAAAACTCCATGAAGCACGCTGTTCTCCGGTTAGCACATGATTAAGAAAAGTTTCCATGAGCATTTTGAGAGAGCAGCTGTTAGCGGTGAACCACTAACGAGTACTTACCTCGAAGACGCAAGAGTCGGTTGTAGGAGAAGCTCTGTCGGAGTGGTTTCCTGAACTTTTAGAACTATTCTGGTGAGATAGCTTAGCTCAGTTAGCACTATCATTCCAGTTCAATACGTTTGGAAAATAAATGACTAACCTGTCAGAATGGTCGGTAAATGTTTAGTGATTCTGGAGATGTTTTTTCATTAAAATTGAGATGATGTGACAGGTTTGCATTGATTGTTATGATGTGTGTATAGCATGTTTTATTTCCTTTCGGCCTTCTAACCCAGCCGTGGCCTGCTAATGAGGCTATGTGCAATTCACATGCAGTAGCTGTTGCTGTTACTCCAACTAAATGATGCAGAGTAATATCACATTCAATGTGTTACAGAGTACTACTCATGTTCAAGCTGCATAAATTATAATCCATATGTTTAAAGTTGTACAAGTTAATTCAATTCATTTCATGTGAAAAAAAGAAGGAAATTATTTAATTCATGTGTATGGGTTAACTAGGTTAAATGCAAATTTATCTTTTTTATTTTTAAAACTAAGGACATTTAAAAAAAAGTGTGAAAGTCTAACGGTTCTGCATACTTGTTGAGGGATGATTCAGTCTGTACCATGTGAGGAGCTGCTTCATTGTGGTCCAGGACGTCATTGCTGTTGTGGATGCCTTCTGTGTGTCAAGACATCGACATAAGGATGTTTGCCGTTCCAGGAGGGCAGTAGGAACCAAAACAAAGGGAAACCCACCTGAGAGCACTTTATTCATTTTTTTGGTACTTTTCTCCACCTGAGGCTCAGGTTGTTTTTTGTTCTTGATGCCCAAGATAAACAAATAACTGAACTGACATAAGTAAACTGAAAGTTGACAACCACTAAATGTTCAAAGTAAAATGGAACTGAGCAAGATGTTTACATAAAGATAATTTTTCTGTTTCATAAACCTGTGGCCCTGTGTGTTGTGTGGGTTGGAGGTCTTATTTACTCTCTTACAGAGCCTGCTACTGCCAATCTCCTTCCCAAATATAGAAGATCAGTGAGTGGGAATCTGATTAAACCTGTGATAATTCTGAACTGTAAGGTCCTAGGTCTTAGATATTTGATACAAACCCTACATTTAGATGTTGTAGGTATCATACCCAGGGTCAGCAGTGGAGATCTCTTTTATAAGAGAGAGGGACACACGTCCAGGTTACATGTGCAATAACAAAGAGGTCCTGGATGCGATTCCAGAGACAGAACGCGCCAGCGAGAACAAAGATGTGAATCTGAACTACACTGAGATTCCAATGCAGTGTGTATTGGGAGTAAAATGGAAAGTAGAGGCCGATGTGTTCTCATTCAGTGTGGTCCGCAAAGAAAAGCCAGCCACACGGCGAGGAATCTTAGCAACAGTTGCAAGTGTGTATGACCCATTAGGATTTCTCTCTCCCTACATCTTGACCGGAAAGCATGTGCTGCAAGAGATGTGCAAACGTGGTGTTGGATGGGATGAACCTATCCCCTGCACTTGAGACCGAGAAGAAAATATGGCTCTGTGACTTGAAAAATCTTCAAAAAATTCAAATACCAAGATGTGTCATTCCTGTGAACCTTGGCACAATTCAAAAAATTGAGCTGTATCATTTTTCAGATGCTAACCACAGTCACTATGGGCAATGTTCATATATCAGGATTGTTGCTGATGAACAAGTGCATTGTTCACTGGTCATGGGTAAAGCCAGAGTGGCACCCACAAGCATTGTCACCATCCCGCACTTTGAGCTCACTGCAGCTGCAGTTTCTGCTAGAGTAGGTAACTTCCTCAGAGCAGAGCTTGAGCTGAAGATAGATAAAGACTTTCTGGACAGATTCTTGAGTGGTGCTCGGGTACATCAAGAATGAAGCTTGGCGCTTTCATGTTTTTGTCGCTATTCATGTCCAGAAAATACGAGACACTACAGATCCAAGACAGTGGTTCTACACTGAAACTGATCAAAATCCAGCAGATCATGCGTCTAGGGGTCACAATGTGGCAGACCTGATCTACTCAAACTGGCTCACTGGACCTAAGTTTTTATGGGAATGGGAAATTGTCATGAACCAACATTCCCCAGAGCTTCTTGTTGGGGACCCAGAGGTAAAGGTCCTGAAGACAAATGCCCTTGAGAGAGACAGCTTTCTTGAGAGGTTCTCAAGATTCTCTGACTGGAATACAGCCCTCAATGTTGTCGCAAGGATTAAAAGACTGGCAAAGAGAGACAAGTCAGAGCCCATTAGTGTGGAGGAGAGAAAAATGGCTGCTTTAGCACTTGTCCAGGCAGCACAAGGAGAAGCCTTTGAAGAAGAGCTGAAATGGTTCAGTCAAAAATCAGCTAAACTATCAAAAACTCATAAGATGTACCAATTTGATCCCATCCTTGTGAACGACCTGCTTAGGGTCGGAGGACGGTTGAGAAAGTCTTCTGCATCATTTGAGCTGAGACATCCAGTAATCCTTCCTAAGGAAGGCACTGTAACCCAACTAATACTTGACCACTATGACAAGAAAACACAACACCAAGGCCGAGGCCAAACATTGAATAAACTCAGGGCCAATGGTTATTATATAATAGGTGCCAGCAAGGTAGTGGCCAAGCATATTAAGTGTTGTGTTACTTGCAGACAGGTGCGTGGACCGCCTGTAGAACAACGCATGGCTGACTTGCCAGTTGACTGAGTAGATCCTTCACCCCCTTTCTCATACACTGGACTTGACTGTTTTGGCCCCTTCTACACAAAACAAGGTTGGAAAGAATGTAAGCGATATGTTGTTTACATGTTTAAGCTCCAGAGCCATTCACATTGAGATGCTGGAGGCTAGAAACCAATGCAACTTCCAAATGAATGTTCCCGAAGTCACAGGGGCGGCGTATGGGAACACCAAATCCAGACAGTCAGGAGTGTAATGAGCTCTGTCCTGGCACAAGCCACAGGAAGGCTAGATGACACCTCATTGAGAACATTCTTCTATGAGGCCATGTCGATTGTGAACAATAGCCCACTCACCACAGATACAATCAGTGACCCCAAAGATGTTGAGCCTTTGACACCTAATCATTTGCTCACAATGAAGACGTCTCTGCCCCTTCCATCTCCTGGCAAATTTGTTAGAGAAGATTTGTATGCCAGAAAGAGGTGGCGGAGGGTGCGATATCTAACAGAACAATTCTGGAGCAGGTGGTGCAAAGAATACTTGGCCAACATAAGCCTAAGACAAACAGAGAGATTTAGGAAAGAATGCTGAACGCTTGAAGCAACTATCTTTTCTTGAGCAACCAGTTCAAAAACTAGTGGTACTAGTTGAAAATGAGTCCTAGACTGCAGTGACAGGGTACAAAATTCTGACAACACAAACACAAAAGAGTGGTTTGTAGAATGGAAGAGTCAATCATTTTGATGTTGTTGAGGCAACATGACTTGATGGTTGATTGTCAATTCATGGAAAATTACAAGATTTAATTTTGGTTAACATATGTGTGAATATAAATTTTGGTGGCATTGTAGCTGTCGCAGAAAAATGTTTGTTTGTTAATAGTTTATGTCAGTAAAATGTCTTGTTTAAAATGTGTAAAAGTTCTGTGGCCTGTTACTGACACTTACTGGTCAAGTTGTGTGTTGCGCTGGGTGGTCGGCATGTGATGTCTACGTGATCAAAAAAAAAAAAAAGTGGTCTGCCAGGAGACAGAGGCTGGTTGGTGAAGTAAGAAATGGACATTGAACTGGACTGTAACAACTCCTAAATTTCTGGTCAGAAGGTGCACACGGTATGCAATTGTAATTTATTTTGAGCAGATGTTTTGGTCAACTTTTGTGGATTTTATTTGTCCTGACAAAATGTTTGTGTTTGTATCATTTATTTTTACGTAGTTTTTCACAGTGTTTGCTTGTTGAAAAACGACAATAAATGCTGGTCAAACATCAGTTGGAGCGTGGCTTATCTGCATCAAAAGAATACTTTGGGAGCAGTTATAGTGCAATACATGGCCATTCCAAGAGTGAGCAGCAAGATTCCTACACAGCCATGCTTCAAGGACTTCACTACTGCAGCCCACACGGAAGATCTGCCTTCATATTCCCGCATCAGCTGGACATCCGAGCTACAGTAGCCCATTCCCATTGAGTTCACGAAGGACCAAGGCAACATTAAAGGACAGTGCAGTTTTGCAATAAGTCACAACGCCTTTGGGATACCAGGTCAGACTATATCGTTAGAGTCTGGAAACAGTTCATTTCCTAAGTACAAAAAAAAAAAAAAAAGAAAAAATTTAGAAGTGTGCATCTTGTGTGATATTGTTTCATAACTGAGATAGAATAAAGTGTATTCTCCAAAATGTTTGTGTTTGTATCATTTATTTTTACGTAGTTTTTCACAGTGTTTGCTTGTTGAAAAACAACAATAAATGCTGGTCAAACATCAGTTGGAGCGTGGCTTATCTGCATCAAAAGAATACTTTGGGAGCAGTTATAGTCTGTATCAAGTAAATCAAATTCTGTGGTACAGAATTTGATTTACTTGATACAGACCCTCCAAAATTAACAGTAAACAAGACATAACTATACTTAACTAATTTAAGTCACTGTATTCATAATGTACTGTATTTTTATTTATTCTTTAATCCAAAAATCTGCACACAGTTTGCTCTGTGGATTATCCAGAGTAACTGTGACGTTGTTTCTGCAGAGAGATGTTGCTGTTGAATTTGTAATTTATATCTTATATTCCAAATATAAAGCTGCATTCCTCACCCAGGAGGCAGCGCAGAGTCTGGTCCAGACTCTTGTTATTTTGCAACTACCGCAACTCACTCCTGGTGGTTGTGCGTGCATGTTACATCAGAGTTCTGTAGCTCATCCAGGAGCCCAGCTGATCTCTAACCTACTCAAGTTCTACCCCACTAGACCAATTTTCTGCCCTCTGCATTTACTGCTGTTGGCTGGCTGAATCTGATTCTACTCTAGGAATGGCTCAGGGGTTTGCATAAGTGGATGCAGCTGTAATGATCTGCTCCTCATGCTTTTAAACACACACTCACAGCTCACTTCCAAAGCAAACGCAGGAAGCTGTGGATTCACTTCTCATTTGGACTTTAGTATTGTTTCTGCGTGTAGATGTTTCAGTCTTTTCTGTTCAGTAGTTCACTTTGTATGATAGCTTGTGTCATTTTTGCATTGGACATATTTTATTGGTCTGGGAATGCCCTTACAGACAAAATAGTGGAGCCTATAGCTCTCTATACATTATGTAGTTTGTTTTTAGTTTACATGTTGCCTTAGAAGTTGCCTGCATTTTAAGTGCTTGATTTCTGTGACATTTAGTGGGGATAAAAACCTAAAAAAGGTTATTTTCAATGTAAAGGACATTGAATGAAATTCTTTTAACATGTACTTGAAACCAGTGGTTCTCAAATGGTCTAGCTTTGGGACCCACCAACACCCCTTAATGACAAGACTGGACCCAAGCTGCCACACCAATAGAGGACACTTGGCTGCATAAAAAAACTCACCTTCAAAATAAAAGCACTTTTTTTTTTCTTTTTTTTTGCCCATGCAAAGGCCTATGACCAGTGGTGCAGTGGTATACTCTTAAAGCTGCAGTAGGTAAGATTGAGAAGAGAGCAGACTTGACACCTGAGAATTTGAACCAACACAAGTTCCACGTCACTCCCCCTCCCACTCCACTGCACTCATGCCCTGCCTCCAAGCCTCTCCTCCCTGAGGCGTCTGTGCGGCTGCCGTGACAACCAGTAATGTTAGCCTTAGCATCGGAAACAAGCTAATTCTGTGTTACTATAACAATCACCATATTAGCTTTATGGTTATTTGTTGTCTTAGCCGTATATGCTGTTGTTGGCAGAGGCGGTATGGGCGGTTTGCGCCACCATAGCTTTCACTAGTCTCCTGACGCCGCACAGAGCTGTTTGACTGAGCGGCAGCCGGCAGCATGAGCAGAGGGAGGGGTGGTTCAGAACGTGTGTGAGTAGTGATTGACAGATGTCAGACACTCCCTCAGACGCTCCTCTGGCTCTGATTGGTTGTTTTGTGTGAGGCACGGTGGATTCTTGCAAATCGCAGTAGGAGCAGTAGGTGGGATCAATGGTACATGTACTGCTGTCTGGGCATAGGGAGAGTTTTAGCAAATATGACAAAAAATTACTTTTATACAAGTTACCTACTGCAGCTTTAACTGGTGTGTGACTTTATTTATCTATATTTTTTGGACTAATTTTTGGTAATAAAATTGGTTTTAATTGGGAACCATCTCACCCTGTGGTATTTGAACCTGTGTGACCTTGGTTACCAGTGGCGGAGCTACGTGGTGGCCAGTGGTGGCCGTGGCCACCATTGGTCACTCTCCAGCCACCACACTGGCCACCCCCACGGCTGGGGGATAATTTTGACAAACGTGGCTCTGTGGTGCAGAACATTAGTTCCGCCTAACCGCCGTTTCCGCTCAGACGCATTTCACTGCTGCACACAACTTTCTGCGGGATGAGAGCAAAAGAGAGTTGCCTATTGTGTAGAGGAGCTGTCATTAAAACTGCATCTCGCATGAACTGCAAGTGGTAGGTAAGGTTCGTCTCTCGGTGGTAGCAAAATAGCAGAGAGCCTCCGCCCTCACTTACATCGTGTGTGTGTGTCCCATGATTTTTAAAACGAGTCCTCCTGTACAGTTACAAAATTAAACATCCATTTATCATTGATTGACCAGCAGCAGCAATGTTTTATTCCCACATTCAGCACATGTCTGTTAATAGTGGAAGCTCTCTGTAGCAGCATGAGTCAAGTAGGCATTGAAAAGCCCACAAGCATACTGGATGTGACAAAATTCCTTGAGCCATGTTGTGAAGTTTTTCATGAGTTGTTCAGGCTGTATAAAATTTCTGTCACAATCCCTGTGAGCACAGCTTCACGTGAGAGAAGTTTCTCTGCACTTAAACTCATTAAGACGTATTTGAGATCCACAATGGGTGACAGCAGATTGAGCAACTTGGGTGTACTAAGTGTAGAGGCAAGACGCGCAAAATCCCTAAACTTGGATGACTTTGTGAATCGCTTTGTCCACTCTAACCGCAGAATACAACCTTCATAGGATTGTGGCTTACAATTACCATTTGCCAATGTGTAATGGTGGATGTCAGCCTATGTTGGTGCCCCTGAAAGACACGCATAGCCAGGGCAGGCACACACACAGACAGGCACAGAGAGAGACACACGCACAATGCAAATATGGATTCATTTGTGTTGCTATTTTACTTCTGCCCAAAGTAAAGTGGATTTCATGGCTTTTGTTCTGAACTCCATGAGAATTTCTTTGTTTTTGTTGATTAATGTATACTATCTTTTACAGATAAATAAATGTATACCTGCAGTCGGCTGGCGACCGGCTCAGGGTGTACCCCGCCTCTCGCCCATTGACAGCTGGGATAGGCTCCAGCCCACCCCAACCCCGAAAGGGATAATCAGGGGTATAGAAGAAGATGAATGAATGAATAAATGTATACATTTATTTATGACTTCATGATTGACATGGATTTTGTTCTTGGGGAAACAAGACGCTAAAAGAAGAAATTTAATGTATCAATCTAGGACAGTAGGAACAAGCTGATATAAGTTTATTAATATTTACATTTGTGAAGATTTCCCATTAACAATCTAATTCATAGGAATGGTGACAGGCCTACTGTTATAAGGTCACACTAAAACAACTAATAAATGAAATCAACTACAGTAACAATCATAATGATGAAAACAGTCATCTAGACATTTCAGGTATCAACTTATTGCCACCCCTATCTGATTAATGGTCTCACCTTGGCCACCCCAATGAAAAATTTCTGGCTCCGCCACTGTTGGTTACTAAAGCAAACCTTAGTTAGGATTTCCCAGGGTGTAATTCCCCAGGTGGCGTTGTCGCACTTAATATCTGGTATCTCTCCATATGTAACGCCCGCCCGCTCATGCCACAGAAAGAGGCTAATTTTCTAGAACTGGACCTCAGTGTTTCTGTTTGGATAACTCACCATAAATGAGCAGCATGAGCAGAGGGAGGGGGCGGTTCGCAGAGCATGTGAGTAGTGAATGACAGATGTTTTTTTTTTTTTTTTTCAGAGCAACCTGTCCAGCAAAGGATAGACGCCCTGTGTTATTAAGACTGACATGTAGACCTACTTTTGCATATTTACTTCACCTAAAAACGTGCCAGTAGTATTTACACATTGTTACTTAACTTCTGCTGCTTGACTTCAGGGAGTAACGATATTATGAAATTAACATTAGCCACAGAAAGATGGAGGGGCAGCAACAGATCCTTGAGCAGGAACGGGAAATGAGCTATTGTTAGCTGAGCTGCTTGCTAATAGCACCGATGTAGCACCGCAACATCATTTTTTCTGAAAGCAGATTGTTGTTTGAGTTGTTTGCTTAATATTTGCTTCATTTCCTTCTTTCTGTCATTAATGTAATTATTGACTTTGTGACCCAACAGGACAAGCAGGTAGACCACAGGCGCCATTTATTTTCTGAGGATGGCATTGGCAACGTATGACCCACCCTACTCTACTTTGTGTATTTTCCCTCCTTTGTCATTGTAGATTAATTTCACCTGTCCTTCATTATCCTTCCTTCCCTGTATTTACAGTTTTTGCCCATTGCTTGAACACTAATGACACATACTTAGACCAAAGTAACTTAAACAGTGTAACCATACCCTAAACAAAAGTGCTGCTTTGCACTTTAGTTGTAATTCTGCAACGTACCTGCTCCTTTATGCAACACACTTGCTGCTGCACACTACACACTATTTCATACATAAGACACTTCATTCATAGATGAAATCTCAGGGTACCATTGGGAAAACACATCCATTCAAAACACAAAATACATTGGGTAATTGAAAATACTCAGACACAAACCTGAAAATACTTACTTACAAAACTGAGCACCAACCAGCCACAAATAGGCCTCAGCTAAGCAACAGTTGGCTAAACACTCCTTTTGCAACAAAAATGGGAAGTTCTATGACACATACAGTACAGTATAGTACATAATACTGTACCACTGAGATGTTACAGTACTATGTACAGTATACAGTACAGTACTGTAAATACAATAAAGTTTTGTGAAACATGCAGTGTATCCTGTACTTTACTGTACACTGTAAAAGACTGTCATGTAGATTAACAGTAAAATACTGGCAGCAGGGTTGCCAGTATTTTACTGTTAATTTTACAGTTCTCCTACTGTAATCAACTCTACAGTATTTACTGTAATAATTCCATGCACTGAATTACTGTACATTGCTGTATTTACTTGATATTACAGTAGATTACTGGCAGCAGGGTTGCCAGTAAATTACCGTTTTTTCTAGTTTGCTTACTGTAAACTTATTTACAGTTTATTACTGCTATAATATGTACTAAAACACAGTACAGTATAGTGCTGTGTTTTGTTGAATTTACAGTATACTCATGGCAGGGTCTACAATATTGTTTGTTTTCCAAATTAGCAATGGAATTTCACCATAATCCCAAATACAGTACCATGTAATCATTTTTTCTAAAAAGAGCATATTACTGGCAGTATTGAAGACAGCCAATCACTATGAAATAAGCACTGTCTTTACTGTAACCTTGATTTGCAATTTCAATGTGATATATGCAACATGTAATGAATGACTTAGTTAACTAAAAGCAGCAATGAAAAAAATCTATTCAAAAAAAGAGACTTAGAAAATATGACATAAATGATGTAACCCAAGATTTATTTTAAACGGCAACATCAACTGAACTACTTCATTTGTTCATACAAACTGTTTTTTTCCAATACAGAAATTTCAGGTATTCTAACAGAACAAGGCTATTTGCTGATCAAATATGATAACACTAATAAACTTTTTAATAAATGATGCATGGGAATGATGCGTCTAACAACTGTGAGTATCACTACCTTTTTGATACAAAATGCAAAATTTGTCAGTGGGACTGAAAAATAACAGCAATCCAACAAATGTAATCTAGAACTTCCACTTTCAAACAAACTGAAATACATGAAAAAGTTTTTTTTTTTTGTTTTGTTTTTTTTTGTTTTTTGTTTTTTTACAATAATCTAAATGGTGGAAAATCTAGCCAGTCAGAGTGGTCCTTTACGCAAAATTAGAGTGCTTCTATCAGAGAAATCGCTATAACACAATACATTTCACAACACATTGGCAAGATAAATCATTCCCTCAAACTAGGACTGGGTGATATTGACAAAATCACAATTCTTTTGACCAAATACTTCCATCTATATTGCCCAGTCCTATTACACACATTTACTTCATATATGCCAGGGTAGAGAGCTTCTACTGACCTATATGAAATTCCACTTAAAGTCTACAAGGTGCCTCAGAAGAGTGGACACACGGGGATTGACTGTTACTGACTTCTTCTGAACTCTCCCCATCCTCTTGGAGATGATTTTGCCCCGGCTGGCCTTGCTTCCTCTTTCTGGGTTGATCCCAATGAAGCACCTGAAAAAAAACAGCAGTCTGAGATTAGAGGTTGGATAGAAATAAGGTCTACTACTATATAAAATAGAGCTGGATGATATGAACAAAATAAAATATCAACATATTTTTGCACAAATACCTCAATATCAATGTTGTCATGCTATTGTAGGGATGACTATTGATGGTTTCATAAAAAATTTGCTTACATGACTTTTGATAGACAATCATTAGTAATTTGGATATGATGACCACAGGCTAGAAACAAATATTACAAGGGCTGCAACAGTTCCATAAGTTCAGAAAATTGCATCTCATTACTTTACTGCAGCCTTTAAAACAGGAAAAGGCAACAGTTACACCAAAGACAGACATAATGGAAAATAATGTAAAGTGATCATTCATTTGACATGAAATAGCAGGTAAACACACTTATAACATTAATTATGGTTCTGTTACAGATACTAAATATACTGTATTTATACAGATTAAGTGGAATACTCACTTAAAGATGGAGAACACACCTCACATATCTCTCTGGCTGCAGTAGAAAACAGTAACCTGAAAGCACATAACAATTCATATAAACCATGATAAAACAGATACTAAATAGACTGTATTTATACCAATTAAGTAGAATACTCACTTAAAGATGGAGAACACACCTCATATATCTCTCTGGCTGTACAAAATAAAACAGTTACCTGAAAGCACATAAAACAGTGTAAGTCAGGACTGGGGCTGGACAATTTGGAGAAAACATCTAAGTGCAATTTTTCTGATTCATTTTTAGATTTGGTGTGTGATTTCATTTTATACCACAGACCATATAGCAGTCTAATGTGAACACAAATCTGTTACTATGACATAATACCCTCATTTTTCAACCCATTTCAATATTGGCATTATTTTGGATTATTACACGGCATTGTCAAATGCTCAATGCTGATTGGTCAATTACAACATTCTACAGTCTGTTATTTCTGTATAGCAAACCGTTACTATGGACGCTTCTGATCGACTCTGGCGGATCACATGCTGTCATATCAATCCGCAGAAAGACGTCTACACCCTGCATCAAGAAACCGGTGCTTTTCTGTTTCTCCATTAGGAAAAAAAGGAATATTTTTCCCTATCAATTTTAATACATTTAGAGAGAATGAAACTTTGGATTCATGGTTAATGGCTGACCAGTCCCCAGTGAGGAAAAGGAAAGGAGAGGAAAACAGCGCAAGAAAAAGAGGTGAAAAGACACAAGGAGCTGGACGACAAGGAAATTGACAAAATTGAAGAAGACAAACATGAAGTAAATACTAAAATGGAACACGGTATGGCCCATGACTGAAATGTTCAATTATAAGTGGGCACATCTTCAACACGGAGTAGCCGTTGCTATGGACGTAGTTCGGACTATTTTTTCAAGCGGAATTAATACAATATTTCCTAAATCAATAAAATCATCATAAAATCAGCGTTTTATGTCAAGCTTTTCTTTAGTAAGTAGCCGTGTAATAAGCGGGATAATGTAGAGCGAGCTGTCAGGGTTTATTTCTCTATAGTGACCGGCTTGCTCTACATTATCCCTTACATATATTGTTATTTATTGAGAGCATTTTACACAACATAAAATAAAATTTATCTCTCTCCCCTCTCAAACCGTCACAACGGTCTGTTGCCAGACATGAGGGCAAGCTGCATTGAAGTCAGGGGGAAAAACGTGATATTCTTTCTCTTATGTTGTTCTTGTTGTTGTTAGCACAACTGTACTTTCATACTGGAATAATTCCTCATTAACAATCTGCAATTCATGAGTAGTGATTTTCCATTAAGGTTTCAGACATACTGATAAACCTGTTGTAGCGTGTTAAATCATGTTGGTAGGAGTTTCAGACAGCCAGTTATTTAGTGTTGTGGTAAGCTTGCTAAGCTAACCAAGTCAGTTATCACAGTAAAAAGGCCGATTATCTCAAAAAACACCTTATCCAATGAGCTACTTAATCTCCTGAGGATGTCGAAGAAGTTGTCAACGACTCACTTTAATTTAGTGGAACGTTTAGGTATTAAGTTACACTGTTTATGTGCTAGGTGCAGACAAGCTAACGTTAGCTGCAGCTGCTGCTGTGGAGGACGTTGTTACTATGCATTCATTAGCTTTTAGATAAACTGTATTTTGTGTTTGTTGCCTTCGCCATATTTCATAGACAGGAGTGAGTGCTGCCTGCATCGAATTTTGAAAAGTTGCGGCCGCTTTCGGCTCCATGGTACTTACTCACTGCCCGCTCTGCAACTGAATGCCGCTACTTGCTACAACATGTGGCGCTCTCTGTCACCATTATGCACTCCTGCACTACACAAGTTTGCCCTGGGTGAGATGCGCTACATATATCTTACATGTCGCAGCCTTTCAAATCGCGATTTTTGAAATTCTATTAATAGTTAAGCCAGCCGCCCTCGACCACCGAAGTCCTGTGCTTCTCCAGAAAAGTCCAAATGGCTAATCCACACCGGATAGTACAAGAAAATATCACCAGACAGATAAAATGTATTTCAACTTACCGTGTGATCTCCTTGATACAGTACAGGATTAAGATGGATGGTCCTCACAAAGAAAGTTTGCTGGGTTTGACTGTTCTGCCCCTCCCCTCCAGAAATACAGTAGCGCTCTGTGTTTGTGTGGCCTTTTTGCCATGAATTCTTCATCACTCCCAGAATGCAACATTATTTACAGTATATTACAGTATTTTATGAAAAACGGCAAGCCGCCCATAAATATTGCCCAGAATGCTTTGTTTTCTACCATATAGCACAGTTTTAATGGACAACAGTATGTTACTGTCAGAATTTGGCTGTTTTCTTACAGCAATTTGTTACAGTGTATACATTACTGTAAAAAAAGAAGCTAACCAATAACAGTTTGTGGTCGCATTTTCCTACAGAATGGCTAGAAGACCTTCTGGGGGTGGATGCAAAGCGTGTTCACCCAACAGCAGGAACTTACCATTGTAGAAATAGTCAGAGCACACAATGCAATCCGTCTACACCAGCTGAGGCAACAAAAACTTGCAGATAGGCAAGTATTCATCAACATTGTAGTGTCCAAAAAAAAGGTTCTTAAAAGGTTTTAAATTACTCCTGGATTTTATGTTTCAACTTGTGTCCGTGAACTGAGTTGAATGGGAACGAGCAGTGTGCTTGACGCGCAGCCAACAAAATTAAAGATCCTCCTAGTCTTGTGTTGTTTCTTTACAACAATGAAGTTTATTGTGAAAATGAGAAAAAATAAAATGAAATGGAATAGTGCTGTATCTTAGGCTGCGGTCAACAACAATTTCACTGCTGCCGGGCCACCCCACCCCCTCCCCTCCATATAGACTATGCCCCGCCTTCACCACCGGAGCAGGGAGGAGGCCACACCTACTAGGAGACACAGAGTTATTCATTTGAAAACACAAACAACAAACAAAACCTCTAATGCGGCTCCTACAAACATAAATCAAGTAAGTATTACCACTATCAGAAACATCTTGGTAAAGCACAACATCACCAAAAAGCAATTGTATAGGGTCCCATTTGAGAGGAACAGTATCAGGGTCAAAGGACTTCCGCATGAATATGTACAGGTAAGTGTTACAATCCTTTACATTTACAATATAGTATTGGTCAAATCCAGTAATAGCTGAAAATGTACCATTGTACTAGTACCACATAGATACATCCAGAGAGGGCCACAGGTACCTGTGTGTTTGCGGGCTTATTGGATTTCTTTTCCTGCTTGGACTGCTTTTTCTGGATTTGACCTTTGCCTGCCTCACCATCCCATAAGCCTTTTGTTAATTGCCATTTTGTAATAAATAATTTCAACTGCACCAGTTCCACCTTTGTAGTCCACATGTGGGTCCCACCTCTTGTTTTCCTGCACCCTGCTTGCAGTGTGTGGCAGTTCGAACTTGCAAGCCATGCATAGATCCAGCAGACACCTCTTTTTATGGAATGTATGAGTATCCTTTTGCATCAAGGATTTTTGAAAGAGGGCTCCTTTTGCCAATACAGAGTGGCAGCTCTGTCTTTGACATGCAAGATGGTGTCTTAGCTCTGGATAAGTAACTCCAACTCAAGCCTTACTGTCCTGACCAAACCTCCTGGACTGCTAACAGCCAGCTTGACTCTTTCTGGCAAGGTTCCTGTCAGCAAGCCATCAGCCTACTAGCCTCCTGCCAGTTCCAGCTCCTGAGTCAGATAGCTTCCAGCCTAAGTCTAACTGAGTAGACTAGCTCCCTGAATGATTCCACCTTCCAGGACTCCCAGGAGTCTCCTGTCTTGTGGACCAATCCAGCTATTAAGCTAGCTGGACATCCAGCCTCCAGACTGCTGGCTTCCAGCCAGTTGACCAGTCAGCTGGCTTGAACCCAGCCAGATCACCCTGTCTGATCCTGCCCTGGAGCCATTTTCTGGGAAGCTCTCCAGAAGGAAGCATGGCTTTTGCCAACATCATGCCTCTTAGCAGCTCAGGATTTATGACAGGACTGTTGGATTATAATGCATTAGTTTTAGCTATGTTGACATAATAAACTGGGTTGATTCCAAGTATATTTTCTGTCAGATTTAATTGGCTACACACTTATTTTGAACTTTTGAGCTTTGGGAGGATATCAGGTCTTTCCAAGTCTTTCCAAGGCTAAAGTTTATGTCGTGTCATGAGTAATACAGTCCAGCTTTGTCAATTCCAATCAAAATTCATCAGATTCTTTGGACATTATTGGTTGCTTTATTGTTTTTCACCATGATAAACCATTTGGGGTCAACACTGCTTTCCAGTGAATCCTGACTATAGTGGATACATGTTCAGCATGTTTTAATCTCATTGGTTTGCTCAGTCATAAGTTAAGATCATTTTCCCCTTGCTGTTGTCAGCTCTTCTCTGTTGCTCTCTCTGAAGTCCTCAAGGACCTCAGGGCCTTTTTGTACTGTATCATGTTGGCTGTGTCATATTATCTATATCAAGCTGTATTATACATCCGGCATCTCCTGTACCCTGGTAAATATCTTAGCCCCGACCACGAGTCTTGCCTTACCCTTCCTGGATTTTTGTTTGCCTGAGAGTGTTTTGGTGTTTGCCACACCAAACATTTAAAGAGACTCTAAGGGCTCTATTTTTGTCCCCACCGCTGGTGGGGCGCAGGGTGTGCACCCCACGCAGTGGTATTTTCGTGCAGCGCACCTGGTATTTTGGTAAACCGAGGCGCACAGAGGTACGCCAGGATGGGCGTTGTGGCGCAGTAGGGGGAGGTGTCGGCATAATCGGCCGGCGGATTTGGATTTTCGGTCCATTTTGTTTCACGCCAGCGGCGTAAAAGTGCGCTGAAAGCTCGTCACCCCAGACCTGGTCAACTCTGTGCGCCAGTGGCACACCGCTGGGCAAGTGGATTTTCGTAAACCGGCGGAGTCGTGCGCCCACGTCACCAATACCTCACAGGCAGGTTTCCACAGTGTCTGGCATTTTAGTGCGATCAATAATTAGCAACAGCCACCATTCAATGTAACTATCTGAGTCAGCACATACAGTCAGACCTAAATTTATATATTTTGATCAGTATCTCATCTGACCACATCGCAAGCGCGTTCAGCACGCGTAATGGTCACTCAAACTGACTGAATGTACACGGGTGAAACAGGGATGCAAACTAATCAATTAACGTCGCTGTGCCAACCAGAAACAGCGGTGGCATCCTATGGAGCATATATACTGCATCTATCTCAGAGCACTCGAGAGACAGAGAGACAGACACGCGGAAAAAATGTAAGTGATGATCGTTGTCCACTATTACCCACGTCATTTCATTCCAAATACAAATGTTATCATTGTAATGCTTAACCTTATCTACAAAGATGGAGTACATCATTGTTTTGAGGAGGATGAGGAGGAGGAGGAGGCCGAGGATTTACCATCTAAGGACCTCCTCCTGGGAGAAGTTTGGGCGTCGGACAGTTTCCTGCGCGGGCTCAGTCATCTTCAAAACTTGCCATGCACCTGCCAGCGGTGTTTTTAAAGGTGAGGCGAGGAGCTGGTGTGATTGGTGAAGATTGGACTCGGCTGTGTCAAACCCACTCCACGCCCTTCCGAGTTGCGCCGCTGGGTGGGACTGAGATGAGAAGGGGGAGTAGTTGTGCCGGCAGCGCAGTGCATGAAAATACCAAGTCTGCCCTGCCACGCCCCATCAGCAAAGCAGACCTGACTCTGTGCCGTGCCTCCACGGCGGAATTGCAAGTAGAGCCCTATGAGTTGATCAGGATATAACCATTTTAAATCAAGTAATGATTTTCATTTCCTCTTTTTATTTTATGTCTTTCTTTGTGTTTTATGCTGTATGAATGCATGTTTGTGTCTAAAAATGCCGATGCAATTTGTAATTTTGACCACAGGAAGAACAGCACTCGTCTGTGTATGAGATAGCTCATTGTGGATCAGTAAACAATAAATAAGTTTTTAGTTTTATGTTAAGTTTGAAGCAACTTAGTACATCCATTTTTGCCTCACTACATTTCACATAGAAATATTGTGCCTTTTTTGGCCTCTGTTTTTAGCCAACAGCTGTATCAAAATACATCAGTTTCTAAAATTTAAGGTAAGATAAGATAAGATGACATAAGGGAATCCTTTATTGATCCTCCACAGAGAAAGTTCAGGTTTCTGCACAAGGACAGAAAAAAATACAGCCCAAATACTGCCCATTCGATTGTGGGTGGTAACCAGATGTGAGACTGGTGGTGGTGCCCAGAGCCTGACAGAAGGCCTACCAGGCTTGAGACGTGAACTGAGGACCTCTATCTGAAACTATATCCGTGGGGATGCCGTGGAGCCTGAACACATGAGTCACAAGTAAGTTTGCGGTCTCCGAGGCGGAGGGGAGTTTGGGGAGAGGGACAAAATGAACTGCCTTGGAGAACCGATCAATGATTGTCAGAATAGTGTCATTACCTTCAGATGGCGGAAGTCCAGTAACAAAGTCCACAGCAATGTGGGACCAGGGGCGTGAGGGAGTGGGAAGAGGCTGGAGGAGTCCCGCTGGGGGCTGGTGAGAGGCCTTATTCCTGGCGCATGTAGTGCAGGCTGCCACGAAGGCTTGCACATCTGTGGCCATGCTGGGCCACCAGAATCTCTGTTGGAGGAGGGCTAGGGTTCGGTGGACTCCTGGGTGACAGGCCACTCGTGACGCGTGCCCCCATGTGAGCACTGAGGACCTCACCCCCTGGGGAACGAACAGTCGGTTCTGCGGACAGCCATCCGGCACCGTTTGGCCCTGAAGAGCATCCTGCACCTCCCGCTCCACCTGCCAACGCACTGCCCCCAACACACAGCCCGGTGAGAGGACTGTCTCCGCGTCGGCCTCCCTCCCCTCCACCGTGAATTGCCGGGAGAGGGCGTCAGGTTTGACGTTTCTGGAGCCAAGGCGGTAGGTAAGGTTGAACTGGAAGCGGCCCAGAAAAAGGGCCCACAGGGCCTGGCGTGCGTTCAATCGTTTGGCGGAGCAGAGGTAAGAGAGGTTCTTATGATCTGTCCAAACTACAAATGGCTTGGTCGTCCCCTCCAGCCAATGCCTCCACTCTTGCAGGGCCAGAACCACCGCCAACAACTCCTGGTTTCCCACGTCGTAATTCCTCTCGGCTGGAGAGAGACGTCTGGAGGGATGGAGCTTGTTGTCCGCAGGCAGGCGTTGAGAGAGCATGGCCCCGACCCCAGTGTCTAAGGCATCAATCTCTACCACAAACTGCTCCGCAGGATCTGGATGGGTAAGGACAGGCGCATTAATAAACATGTTCTTAAGCTTGTCAAAAGCTGTGTTAGCTGCAGAGGACCACACAAAACTGACCTTAGAGGAGGTGAGCTGATTTAAGGGGAATAGGCATGCATCGTTAAGGGGACTGAAAGCAGAGTCGATTAGTGGAAGTGGATATTTATTTTTTACAGTGATTTCATTCACGGTGGAAGGGATCAGCTGATCCTTCATGGACGCCAGTTGTCCATTCAGCTGGGCCACGCTTGCAGTGAGCTGCTGCAAGTGCTCCATGACTTGCCGCAGAGAAGACTCATGCTGATTCACCACAGCAGCTTGGATGCTGATCGCACGCTTCAGATTCTCCGACTCTGCTGAGTCCATTCTGGCCAGAGTATTCTGTCACGGTTCGTGTAAGGAATGGCCAGGACCCAAATGCAGAGTACAAAAAAAACACAAGTTTATTTTCACAAAAGTAACAACAGAAAATCGCCGTAGAGGGAAACAATGCAGACACGTGAAAGCAAAAATCACCATCAAGGGAAAACACTCATCAAGAGGAAAAAACAACTGAAAATCACCTTGAAGGGAAAAATAGCAAATAAAAGTCAAAATAGAACAAAGGTGAAGTACTTACAAACAAACAGAAAGCGTCCAGGATAATGCTCAAACTGGAGATGAACAAAGTACAAAGGAAATGTATAGAAACTAGCGCTAACGGCATGAGACAGGAGATCGGCTCGAGAACAGGGCACAAGCACAAGCAATACTCTGGCACAGAAACAAGTTTGGAGCCGGCTTAAGAAGCTGGCTTAATTGCGGGATGAGAAGCAGGTGAGTCTGATTAACCCTGTTGCCGAGCAGAACGCCCGGTTCTATTCACTCAGTCTAGGAGCAGAGGGAGAGAGGGAAAAAGGATTAATGCCAGAATCAGTGCACAAGAGTGACAACATGACAGAATCATCATCTTCGAGGAAGAAAAGTTGTCAGAAAAAAATTCTGATTGATCATGATCGGTGATCACTTAAACGTTTGGTGGAATCAAATCATAGAAAAACAACAGTAGAACTCAGGGCTATGTTTAATGTGAAAGTACAAGCATTTCCACTCGCACAATGCGAAGGGAACTCAAGGGATTGGGACTGAACAGCTCTGTAGCCTTAAGAAAACCACTAATCAGTGAGGCTAATCGGAAAAAAAGGTTTCAATTTGCCAGGGAGCATAAAGTTTGGACTCTGGAGCAATGGAAGAGGGTCATGTGGTCTGATGAGTCCAGATTTACCCTGATGCAGAGTGATGGGTGCATCAGGGTAAGAAGAGAGGCAGATGAAGTGATACAGCTGTCATGCCTAGTACCTACTGTACAAGCCCGTGGGGGCAGTGCTATGATCTGAGGTTGCTGCAGTTTGTCAGGTATAGGTTCAGCAACATTATGTGCCCAAAGAATGAGGACAGCTGACTGCCTGAATATACTGAATGACCAGGTTACTCCATCAATGGATTTTTTTTTCTTTCCTTATGGAACAGGCATATTCCAAGATGACAATGCCAGAATTCATCAGGCTCACTTTGTGAAAGAGTGGCTCAGGAAGCATGAGACATCATTTTCACATATGGATGGGCCACCAGAGAATCCAGACCTTAACCCCACTGAGAATCTTTGGGATGAGCTGGAGAAGGCTTTGCACAGTGGTCCAACTCTCCCATCATCAGTACAAGATCTTGGTGAAAAATTAATGCAACACTGGATGGAAATAAATGTTGCGATAATGCAGAAGCTTTTCAAAACAATGCCACAGGCCAGTAACAGGACAGCAGGACTGGAGGCTGGTGAGGGATGTGTGAGGCCAGGGGAACAGCCTGTAGATAAACCCCCACTACTGAGGAATACTGCACATTAGCATTATCTGGTGTCCTTTTCATTTGCATACAACCTGGAGAAATACAAACACTGTGAAATGATTTGGTCCAATTTATATTCCTACTCATTGACTGGGGGGGGGGGGTGTCATTTTTTTAACAAGACTCTTCTGAAATACAAATTATTAAAAAACACACAGTGTACTGCCCTCGCAGTGTGTTCACTTGTGCAATGCTAGACAGTCAGTTAACATTTTAAAGTCCTCCAATAATCACACAAGGCTTGACCTTCTCGTATTTTACTGAAGTCTTGTTTCCTCTTTAGGTTATGCTTTGTTTGTAAAATTGCAACATTACAGAAATCAGAACATGAATTAGTACAGAAGCACTTTCATTTGCATGTATTTTTAACAGGCCCTTTCACCATGTTAAATAAAACTGTACCATACAAAAAAAACTCAGTCACAATGCAATAGCAGAAAAACACTAGCCGCTGCTAGCCAGCAGAGCACATGTTTGACTAAAACAATAAAACAGTATATAACATAGCACGTGACTTTTCTTGCTAATCTATATTAATTATATCAACATGCTACTCAAAGACACATAGTTTCCAAGGCAGAAGTGTTTAAGAGGGGAATTCAGCAGCTACATGAATCCAGCAGCGTCCATCTTGTCTGTCAGTGCTCAACTGAAGTATGTGCTTAACTGAGAAATGTTCTTGACTGCATAATTACCTGAGACCAGTAAGTGGCAACACCAAACATAAACTAATACTGAGAATTCAACTGCTTTTAACATCTTAAATTATGAAGCTCACTTTTTAACATTTTTGACTAACTTATTGAACTTACTAACTTAAAGGCATTACACACAGTGATAACAAAGCAAAAGCAGTTCCCTCCAGAGCTTGTTGTTTTTAAAACTGGTAGGAGGTTGAGCAAAACGTATAAATTAACATCAAAAAGACATACATAGCAACCTAAAACAGATTGGCAAAAGTGCTTAGTTTGCTCAATGACTGACTTGAGACAGCGAGTGGCACTGGCTCCGCAATCCGCTTCATCCTCATTGGAAACGAAACACAATCTTTTTTCGAATACAATATAAGATAAATGTTTCCACAGGTCATCTCTCTTCTTCCTTCCCACCTGACATGCTGGTGAAGATGAGGCACTCATCTTTGAGTGGCCAGCAGCAGCTAAAATAGTTTCTTTCGGCTTTAAACTAGTTAGCTTAGACAAACAAACTGAGGATGCACTCGAACAAGTGGAACAAACAAAACTCCACGTGGAAGGTTGAGGCTGAGCAAAGGCTGGACATGGCTGGTAGGCACTGAAAAAGACAGAAACACACACAAGGGCAAAAGAAAAAGCCACTTCAAAATGTGCGCAAATACTGAGACAGCAACTGGCAATCGACTGGAGATACTCACTAGACACAGGCTCTGGAAACTCATGGGAGAGATCAGGATAATCTGGCGACAAGCCAAGCTGACCGTCTTCTTTATATACTCAGCCCTAATCAGGCTCATGCGTTCCAGGTGCACTGCTGGAGAAGTGGAGCCAGCTGGATGTGGGGAAACACCCAGCTGAGACAGACAGGGGAACAGACAGACACATAACACTAGGGGAAAAGGGAAACACTAGGAACAGACAGTTTAGCAGATCCTAACAGTACCCTCCCCTCATCGGACGCTTCCTGGTGTCCTAGCAACTCTGTCGGGATGGTCACAATGAAAATCATCGATGAGGGTGGAATCCAAGATAAAGGAGCAGGGCACCGACAAACGCTCGGTACTGCCAACCCCTGCCTCACCTCCTGGCGTCAATCAACCGGTGAACCATGAAAGCGGGGCCCCCGTCGATGAGTTTGGGGATTGAGGGAGTTTGGACGGAGGGCAAAGAGTGCTGGTGGACACCGGCTTTAACTGGGAGACATGGAAGGTGGAATGGATCTTCATAGAGGCCAGGAGCTTGAGGGCGACAGACTGAGGATTGATTACTTTGACAACAAGAAACGGACTGATATATCTCTGAGAAAGTTTAAGAAAATCAGTCCGTAAAGGGATAATCTTGGTGGATAACCAAACAGACTGACCTGGCTGGTTGGGAGGGGCTGGATTCCTGTGTGGATCCGCCGATCACTGGTTCACTTTTTGGGCGTGCTTGAGGGCCGCTTTGGCCTCCTTCCAGATCCTCCTGATGTTTGCCACGTGGTCCGTGACAGACTGGCACAACGATCTCCTTCTCCTGGGCTGGGAACAGGAGAGGTTGATAACCAGGGGAGACCTCGAAGGGGGGGAGGCCACTGGCAGAGGACGTGAGAGAATTGTGCGAGTACTCTATCCATGGGAGGAGAGTGCTCCAGTTAGCCGGGTTCTCAATCGTGAGACAACATAGGGCGGTCTCCAGGTCCTTGTTGGTCCTCTCTGTCTGGCCGTTGGACTGGGGATGATAACCAGAAGTTAAGCTGACCGTGGCCCCCAAGGCCTTGGCAAAAGCCTTGCGAGTGGTGAGTGAGCACCTGCTGGACGTGAGTCTCATGCTCCTCGGCTGAACAGGAGAAAACCAGGATGTCATCCAGGTATATGAAGACAAATCTGTTGATTAAGTCTCTGAGAACGTCATTAATGAGGGCCTGAAATACAGATGGGGCATTGGTGAGACCAAAAGGCATTACCAGGTATTCGAGGTGGCCTAATGGAGTGTTGAACGCTGCTTCCATCCCTCCCCCTCCTTCGTCCACACCAGGTGGTAAATATTCCTTAGGTCCAACTTCATGAAAACGGCAGCTTCCTGGAGAGACTCAAAGGCAGAGTTCATTAATGGCAGAGGATACTTACTCTTAACAGTGATGTCATTAAGCCCTCGGAAGTCAATACAGGGTCGGAGAGTCTTATTTTTCTTTGCAACGAAGAAGAAGCCTGCCCCCAGAGGTGAGGAGGAAGGCCTGATAATGCCTGCTGCCAATGAGTCTGTGATGTATTGTTCCATTGCCTCTCTTTCGTGGCACGACAGGTTGCATAGCCAACAGGAGGGGAGGGGGGCGCCCGGGAGGAGATCAATGGAACAATTGTAGGGCCGATGAGGGGGTAGAGACAGAGCACGCTCCTAAATACCTCCTGGAGTTCATGGTATATAGAGGGAACGTGAGAGAGATCTAGAGGTTCAGGGGTGCCTGTGACTGATCTGGAAACTCCGCCAGACAGCGGGATGGCAGAGCAGAGACAGAGTGAATGGCAGTGAGAACTGCCATTATGACATTATGAGGGTTCATGTAAGCAAATTTCTTGGTGTAATTATAAAAAAATAACATGAAAATCTCACATAAGACATGTACAAAACAAATTGTCACCGAGCATCTCAGTAGTAAGTAAGGCAAAACACTTTCTGGATCACAAATCACTCCACATTCTATATAGTTCATTTATATTAGCATATTTGAATTACTGTGCAGAGATTTGGGGCAATACTTATAAATGTAAATTACAACCACTGTCTATACTGCAAAAAAGACTCATAAGGATAGTTCATAACACTGGTTACAGAGAACACACAAATCCTCTATTCTTAAAATCAAATACATTGAAAATCAATGTATTTCTCTCACTCCGGCTTCCTCCCACAGACCAAAAACATGCTCACTAGGTTAATTGGTGACTCTAAATTGTCCCTAGGTGTGAATGTGAGAGTGCATGGTTGTGTGTGTGTTGCCCTGCAGTCGGCTGGCGACCGGCTCAGGGTGTACCCTGCCTCTCGCCTGTTGACAGCTGGGATAGGCTCCAGCCCCCCCCAACCCCGAAAGGGATAATCAGGGGTATAGAAGATGAATGAATGAATGAATGAAAATCACTGATCTGGTTCATTTTCAAACGGCACAATTATGTATAGAGAAAAGAGAGGGGGGCTATAATTTGACGGGGGAAATGAAATTCAAACATCTTTGTGCTCACATAACCTTAACAACATTTTGTATTTCTATATGTGGAGCAAAACTGTGGAACAAACGGTCAGTGGAGCTAAGGCAATGTCCAAGCATGAGGCAAGTTCAAACAGAGGTACAAACACATGGTATTCACAATGTACACAGAGGAAGAAGGATGTGACAAACACTAGGGTTCTCATATATTGTTTGTTTATTTATTTATTTATTTATTTATTTATTTATTTATTTATTTTTCTATTGTTGGCACAGGCAAATGTGTTTATCTGTTGTGTTTGTGAGTATATGATCACTAAAAAACAAAAAAAAAAACACATTAATAGCTAAGTGATGAAAGGTTAGGATTAAATAAGCTTTTGCTTCTTCCTACTCCTTTTCGAACATGTTAATATCGTTTCATTTGTTCTTTTGACTTTGATGTTTTGTATTACTTTTACATGCTTGAAATAAAGCCTTCATTCAATCATTCAAAAAGGATATCTCCTTGTGGTGGTTTCCCAAAATCTGCATCCTGACAGGAGTGGTACGATGCGTTACCTCAGAGAGAATCTTGCCATTAAACCCGTACACCTTAATAGGCTTCTCCAGGGTTTCCAACCTGCATCCCGCCTGCTCCACCGTTTGTTCATCCAGCAGGTTATCCTCCACTCCGGAATCTATCAGGGCAAGTAAAAAAAAAACTCCCCTCCCACAGTTAATGAAGCTTTAACTTGGAACTTTTGTGGTTTGGCTGAAAGGGGATTTTGTGAGATAGGGCTCGTCAGCGCCCGAATGCCTACTGACAAGCCTTCTCTTTTGGCCGCAGCAGACATTTGGGCAAGAACTGGCCCATCTGACTACAGTTAATGCACTCACCTGCCTGGATCCTGCGGATTCAACAGATGACAAACAAGCTCTCCCCAGCTGCATGGGCTTGTCCTCTGCAGGTCGGTTGGCAGGCAGTAGTAGTGGTTCAAACTTGAATGGAGGACTCGGAGGGTGAGAAATGGCTGGAGCGTGGCAAGAACTGGTATGAGGCGCAGGCAGATCTTTTAACCATCTCTCCCTGAGGCGGTTGTCAATTTTGATCGTTAGGTTAATCATGGTCTGTAGGTCAGTTGGCTCGTCTCAGGAGGCCATTTCATCTTTTAATTGTTCGTTGAGCCCCTGGATAAACACACGCGCAAAGCAATGTCATTCCACCCCGCATCTGTGGCCAGCGTCTGGAAACTCATGGCGTAATCGGCAGTGGAGCGAGAGCCCTGCCTGAGACTCAGTAGTTGACTGGAGGCATTGCCCGAGCCTGATTTGGATGATTGAAAACCAGTCTAAGTTGCTTCTCAAAAGTCTCATAGTTAAGTGTGCTTACACAAACATTAGCGTTGAATGCCTCAGCCCATGTCACCGCCTTGCCTCGCAGCAACCCTAAAACAAAATGAACCTTGGCCTGATTAGACAAAAAGGAACGTTGCTTGAACACTATGCTGCACTGTAGTAGCAAGCCCCGACACTTATTGTGGTTACTGTCAAACGGTTCTGGATCACTGATATCAGCTTTGGTAACCAACTGGGATTCAGAGGTGAGAAATTTGCTGCATGAGCTCAGTAACCTGAGCTGCTATGTGCTGGCTAGTTTCGCACAAGGCTTGGAGAAGCTGCTCATGCTTGCCAAGGAGCACCCCCTGACTGGTAAAGCCCCTTTTCACCAGGTCTGCTGAGTCCATACTGGCTGGATTGTTCTGTTAAACTTGTCAGAAATTTGGAAGTAGTTGGACTCAATGTACAGACCGGAGACAAGAGTAAAAAATAAAAAAAAGGAAACAAGATTATGTAATAAAGTAAACAACAAAAAGTGCATTCATAAGGAGTGGAACAAACGAACTGAAGGCACACGCAAACGAGTGGAACAAACAAAACTCCATGAGGGAGGTTGAGGCTGAGCAAAGGCTGGACGCGGCTGGTAGGAACTGAAAAAGACAGAAGCACACGTGAGGGAAAATGAAAAAGCCACTAGGTATAATTCAGTTAAATTATGTCCTTAGGTCTGGGATATCACAGCCATCCCTCAGCGCCATAATGCCAGCCGTTTTGGATGGTATTATAAAAATGACCAGTCGATACATCAGGTTTCCTTACACTGTGGGTGAACAGGCCAACATTAAAAGGCAATTTGCAGCAATGTCCGGTCTCCCAAAGGTAATCGGCGCAATTGACTGCACTCATATTGCTATAAGGGCTCAGAGTGAAAATGAATTTGCTTATGTGAACCGAAAAAATGTGCATTCACTCAATGTACAAATTATTTGTACCTCGGACATGATCTTGACGAATGTAGTGGCATGGTAGCCTGGGTCAACACATGACTCATTCATCCTGACGCACAGTAGTGTAGGGAGCAGACTGCAGGCAGGCGCTGCGCGTGATGGCTGGCTCCTGGGTAAGTACATAAACATCATTTTATAGATTCTACCCATTAAAGCCTGATTTACAATTACTCTTCTGTTATATCTTGCAGGTGACAGTGGCTACCCCCTAAAGCGCTGGCTCCTCACCCCCTTCACCAACCCGCAGAGCGCAGAGAAGGTGCGCTTCAACGTGGCACACTCTCGCGCGCGCTCCGTCGTGGAGAGAGCCATCGGCCTCCTCAAAGGTCGGTGGAGGTGTTTGGATGCCTCGGGGGGCAGACTGCTTTATCACCCTACAAAGGTGTGTAAAATAATAATGGCTTGTGGAGTTTTGCACAATGTGGCACTGGGGAATGCTGTTCCCCTCCCGCATGGCCTCCTTCCCCCACACCACGAGGACCCCGATCCACAACCACCTCCCCGACATGAGGAATTTCAACAAGGAGCAAGGCTTTGTGAAGGTGTCCTGCGGCGTTTTAAATAAGACGGCAAGTATGTTTCATTTTTTAACAAGATCTTTAATGGAGCTGGCAATGTCAGACACGACCTCACACAAGTTGCCCATCACTGTCCGTTTTTGCTGGAGTTCGTCACGGACTTCATTAATGGCACTGATGGTGTCCCTTTGTGTTTGAAGGACAGCGTCTGTCAGGACCCGGCCACTTCTAGGTGCGCCATGCGGTCAGGACGCACTGGTGCTGGGGACAGCCAGGCTTTCAGCCACGGTGCCAGGACACGCCATGCCCGGAACCTCCTCGTCACCCACCGCTTCCAACTCCACAGTGACTGGGGACACAAAGAAGTCAACTACCTTTTCACAAGTCTGTTAAAATATTTACTTTAATAAACAGATAAAACTGTACTTTACCGGTCTCCTCTGTGGTCTCTGCCAAATCGGTGTCTCCTTCCTTCTCTGAAACTATGCCATACACGCTGGCTGTACCAAGGATCGAGGCTATCTTGGTGTCCAGCGATGTGGGCTCGGGTGCGCCCTTGCCCCCACCAGTAGCAGATGCGCTTCGACGGTACCATGCCACTTTCTTCTTGGCCTCCACCTTCAGATCCGACCACTTCTTTTCAATTTCTGCCACAGATGGTGGCACTGGAACTATTCACTGCGGTGACGACGATCTGCCACTTTTTTTATTTTATTTGTGACGCCACTACTGTGACCACCAAACAAAATATCCTTTCTGGCCTCCACCTCACCCACAAGCACCTCGATTTCAGTCTCCGTAAAATTTCTTTTTCTTTTCTCTGCCATGATCGAATGTAAATTGCCATTGATCAGCAGGCATATTTATATGCAAAGACATTCATGAGGTACTTTGCATTGAACATTTATGGTAAAATGTGGGTGTGTCGGGGGCGGGATGTGAGGTGAATCCACCTGCGCAATCTTCCAGGTGGAGTGTGATTTATAAAGGGAAATTTGGGTGCAAATGTAAGTACGCACGGTTTTATAAGTCCGAATATTTTTTGGCGTTTGCCATTTTCAGCTTTTGGACGTACGCACACTTGGTAGTGTGGATTCTACGCAATGTTTTATAAATGAGGCCCCAGGTGCGCTGCTGGAGAGGTGGAGCCAGCTGGGTGTGGGGACTGTCTGTCTGTCTGTCTGTCTGTCTGTCTGTCTGTCTGAGAAAAGGGAAACAGAGAACACCAGGAACAGACAAGTTAGCGGATCCTAACACTATGGAGCTTACAATAATGGTATGACAAATAGTAGTAGCAGTTGCAGTAAATGTCAGACAGGGCCATGGCAGAAGACGTAACTATAATCCACAATCCAAGTTCAACCACTATCCATGGGACCCTGTGAGACAAGAAAGTTCAGACTCTGGGAAGAAGGTAAGTTAGTAACATGCCTTGGTAGGACATGAAAGCATATAGATGGAGACGAAGAGAAGAACAGAGGAACTCAGTGTATCATAGGAATTCCCCCAACAGTCTAATCTTATAGTGTAACTGGGGACTGGTCCAAAGCAAGCCTGATCCAACCCTAACTATAAGCTTTATCAAAAAGGAAGCTTTTAAGTTTCCCTTGAATGTAAAGATGATGTCTGTGTGGCCGCATAGAGGCTTGTGGGGTTTTTTTATGCCTAATTGGCAACACCGCAGCCAACCATGGGAGGCGCACTGACTAGAAAAGGGGCAATCCCCACCTGCTAGTTCACCTCTCTCTCTCTCTATGTCTCTCTGTGTGTGTCTCCCTCTCTGCACTGATAATAGCTGAGATTGACCGCGGTTAACAATAGTATTTTTGTAGGCAGACGCCGGTAGCTGCAAAATACAATCTCTCCCTCTCCCTCTGGTGTGTCATACCTAGCCGACCGATGCTAACGGAATCCACTACCGACCGTGTGTGAGTGAGGTCAGCATCACCTGGCTGGGTTCGACGTGACACATCGCCACCAGCTATAGGGGACTGCTGCTGCTTTTTCTTAGCTTTTTTTTTTTTTTTTTTTTTTTCAGCTTTGCTTTGGCTTTGCTTTGCTCCTTCCAGCGTTTGGGTGCCTTTGGGTTTGCTTTTGTTGCTTGTTTTTGCTGTTTTGTTGTTTTGTTCTTGCTTTTGCATCTGCGTTGTGCGGCTCTTCTTCCCTGCCTGCTGCTTTGGTTGGAGACTACCCGTGTACATGCTGGGTGTAAAATCCCTTTGTTTTTCGTTATTTTGTTTTTTCAGTTTACTCTGCCTGTTGACCTAAGTTGTTAATTTCTTTGATTTTGATATTTTGTTTGGGCAGAGGAGTGTTTCTTTTACAGTTTTTATATTTTTCTTTATTTTATATTATATTTTTCTTTTGTGTTTTTATATTTTTATTAATTCGGTTTTCTTTACTATTCTGGCGGTTGGCAGTTTTATTTTTGTTTAGCTCATGATTTATATTTTCCTGCCAACTGCTTGTTTTGGTTAGTTTTTGGGTGTTTTGCTTAGTTGTATGTGTGTCGGTATAACCCCACGTAATCCCTTTTTTTTCTCTTTTAGTTGCTGAGGTCCGGTGGGGGTGCTGGTGATCTGGTGGCAGGATTCACAATTCCCCAGGTGGCGTTGTTGGCAACAATTCAGTCAGTGCAAGTTTAACTGGACTTATAAAACCCTTCCTATACCGACTGACTCCCCTCGCATCGCCACATGGATGGTTCCAAAGGAGAGGAGCTTAATAGCTGAAGGCTCTGGCTCCCATTCTGCTTTTTGAGACTTTAGGAACCATAAGTAAGCTTGCATTGTGGCACGGTGGAACGGTGGTAACACTGTCGCCTCACAGCTAGAAGGTCCTGGGTTTGATTCTCGCTGTGGGCCGGGGGTGTGTCCTCCACCATGCCTTCGGTGCCTGCTGCTCGAGGAAAAAGGGGCCTTCTGTGTGGAGTTTGCATGTTCTCCCCGTGTTCACCTGGGGTATCCTCCTTAAAAACCCCCACTAAAAACATGCAAGAAGATCACCACCTGACCAATGGTGACAACAGAAACTGGGTACCCGGGCGCCGGTCGGATGGCAGCCCACCGCTCCTGGTCTGCCGTGGAGGAAGGCGAACAGGATGGGTCAAAGCGGAAGACAAATTTCACCAATTGCATGGCGTGTTCAGTTCAGTGTGTCTGTAAATGTGTGACAAATAAATGTGTAAACATGTGACAAATAAAGGGGATTGTGCCTCTGATTCTTCTTCTTCATTCTGGGAGTGCAAGTAATAGGGTACTATGAGCTCTCTAAGATAAAATGGTGCCTGACTGGCTTTGTAAGTAAGGAGAAGGATTTTAAATTCTATTATGGATTTTAGAGGGAAGCAGTGCAGAGTTGCTGTTTTTGAAAAAATTAGCTCTTTTCCTCATTTTTGTCAGAACACATGCTGTAGTGGTCTGGACCAGCCTGGAAGTAACAAATGCATGGACTTGTTTTTCTGCGGCATTTTGAAAAAGGATGTGCCTGATTTTTGCAACGTTATGTACATGAATAAAGTCAATCCTTGAAATTTGTTTTACGTGGGAGTTAAAGGACATATCCTGATCAAAGGTAACCCCCCGATTCTTACAGTGGTGCCGGAGGCCAGTGCAATGCCATCCATAGTTGCTATATCATCAGATAGTGAGTTTCTATGGTGTTTAGGGCCAAGTACTACAACTTCAGTTTGGTCCGAATTTAGAAACAAAAAAATGCAGGTCATCCAGGTCTTTGATTGATGATGATTGACCATGATATATTATAAACACTTATCTGACCTTGAAAAGTTGGTTGGTCTTTCTGACTTTGTGTTAAATTGGTTAAAAACATGCATCAAAGGGATACAATTTGTCTTTGAGAGCATGTGTCTGAGCAACATGTTATTTGGGGTTGCACAAGGGAGCTGCCTGGTCTATTACTGTTCTAACTATACATGCTGCCACTTGGTGACATCATTAGAATGTGTTTCCATATTTATGTGGATGACATATAATTGTACATCTTTCAGTCTATTGGCAATAAATAAATGAATGAAAAAAGATGATAAAAACTTAATTTTTCTACAGGTACACAGTTAAAGTACGACCATTTCTGAATCAAAAAGATGCTGAAAAATTGCATCATGCCTTTATTTCAAAATGACTTGATTGCTGTAACCCACTATTTGCTGGTCTCAGAGAAAGATCACAGAGAAACTTCAGCTCATTCAAAAGTCTGCAGCTCAACCATTAACCACAACCAAGAGGAGAGAACACTATTTAGTTCAGTTTTAGCTGCTCTTCACTGGCTTCCTACAACACAGAATTTATTTTTAAGGTCTTGCTGTTTGTATACAAAGTCCTTAATGGGCTAGGACCAAGCTACATTGCTAACCCCTTATTAGCATTACCTGCTGCTGGTTTATTGGAGGTTCCCAGGAACAGCAAAAAGAAAATGGTGGATGCAGCCTTTGTCAATTACGCACAAAGATATTGAAGACAGTTCCTGTAGATAAATATTTTCAAAGAATTATTTTCCATCTTATGTTTTGCATTCTCTTTGTAAAAGACTTGTTTGTGATTTTTAACCCCCACAGCAGCACAACAGGGCCCAAATTCACAAAGCATCCTGAGGCTAACATACCATTCTTAGAAAAATCTTAGAATTCATCGAATTCTAAGGTAAGATAAAAGTTACTCACAAAGCGTCTTAGGCCTTAAGACAGCTCCTAAGGTGAAAAACTGTTAGGAGGAGGGAGGAGGACTTTTAAGAAGACTAAGAGTGTCTTAAACAGACAAGATGCACGTACCAGCGCTTCTCACACTCATTGCTCATGCATAAGAGGAGAGGGAACGACACACTGATCTGCTGGGCAATGCGCTCCCAAGTCTGCCTCTTCCCTTGGGCTGTGATCCCAGGACCCAGTTTCCCTCTTAATACTGTTTTATTTTCATCCATGAGCTGTGCCAACAGCAGGCACTGCTCTTGTGTCCAGTTTGGCTTTCTTGTTCTCTTTTTATCCATTTCGTTAGTTGTTTTGGCCGTTCTGCTAAATCAAGCCGCTTTTTTATAAGGACGCCAGCAATCACAGGAATCGCTGACAGCTGAGTCTGCGTCCACCATTAATATCAAATAAATTAAATAGTAAAATAACCAGCATGGGCAGTAAACATAACAATAAGCAAATCAATATAATGGGCATGTGAATGAGGTACGTTCAAACATTTTGAAGCTGTGTCACAATTAATTTAATTTTGCTGAGTTTCATCATCATGACATAAAATTAATGTCATGATTATACATTTCTTAATACAGTCCAAGTTATATGATCAGTTGATTTTACTGTCCATTCATTACTAGGAGCGCAGAGTGCTTTTTTTTTTTTTTTTTGTCTTTTTTCCTTTTTGTAACAACCAATCACAGCTTTTAGAAGACTGCGTCATACTTAGCAACAGGGTCAACCACACCTCTTCACTAAGATAAAAGTTTCTGTACCCTCATTGCTCAGAGTTGCTCTCAGACACTTCCTGAATCACTCTTAAGCTAAGATTCCTTGCTAGGAATTTTAAGGCTAAGTTAGGAGCTCGCTTAGAGGAGTCTAAGAAGCTTTGTGAATACGGGCCCAGGGTTTTTTTTGTTTTGTTTTGTGTTGTTGTGCGATGAGTGTGATTAAACCCATGGAAAGGTGTCCTGGGGGAGTAAATCAAGACCAATGATTCATCTGTGCCCACTGGGAAATTGGGAGGCTCTGTTATGCTTGCTTACTTTGACATATTTTGAACTAGTGGCAAAAATACTTTCTCATTTCTCACCAATTAAGTTAAATTACTGACTGTCACTTTAGTAAAGGAATAAGAAGAACGTGCAGGCTTTTGATGCTTCTGCTTTCATCCTTATTGTTATTGTTATAATTATTATCAAATGTAGCATGGTTGTAACCCCCTTGTCTTGTTGGTCGAAACATGGCATGGAAGCGTTGTAGCAGACATCTTCTGATGGTTGTTCCAGTTTAAAATAGCTGATGGGGCCATGCACTTGTTCAGGGATGTTTTGTGGCCCCAATGTGTAGGTCTGTGCATTCCTTGCTGTATATTAACAACCCTATAGAGGTTAATTGTCTGGGATTCCTCACCAGGCAGTCAGAAGTGAAGAGGCTTTTTGTGTAAGACACAAAACTTTTTCAAGAATGTACAGCAAGTTTAGTTGCCTTTGACACCAACACTAAAGATAGAGAAACAGAAATATTTCACTCTCTCCCTTGAGGATGTGATCTTGTACATTTTTTGTGTTTTTCTGTGTGACTGCAGATGAGCAGTTCGTCTGGTTGGAGCAGTCACTGGCAGGGTTGTGTGGAGATTTTCCACCAGGGAGGATGGAGTACTGTGTGTGATTACAACTGGACCAAGCTCATCACCCAGGTAGTGTGTAGACAGCTGGGCTTCAGGCCAGTGCTTCATTACATCTGAGTCACTAAGGAACACCTCTGTGCCTTAGAAGCTTGTATACTACCTTTTGATTCCATATCAGTCTAAGGTAAGGATGGACAACCATGTGCCATCATGTTTGTAGATGATCATTCTTATGAAGAATTTCTATTCCCTTATGAAACAAAAGGAAAATAAATAATTTTAAACACCACAAAGACTGAACAGCATACTCGCAATTTAGCTATTCAGAGAGCCTTCTGAATATCCATCCATCTATTTTTATGCCTTGTATCTGGGTTCCAGTTGTGGTGGCAAGCTCGGCAAAATAATCCTATTGCTCTTCTCCCCAGCAACATCCCCCAGCTTACTCTGGGGATCCCAAGGCATTTCTGTCACATCCACTCCAGACCTTACCTGCCACCTGCTCTCTCTAGCCTGCCCTCCTCCCCTCACCGGAGCTGCTCACGTATATCTCGCCACTCATTCTGTGAGTATATAAGTTCTGCTGATTGACTGACTCCTGCCAGATTGTTTCTCTGCGTTATGCAAGATTTTCAAGCACTTACCTTCAGACTGATCTCCTGGCTTCGACCTTGCCTGTTCCTGACCTGCCTGCTGCAGTCCTGCAGACTTTCTCTGTCCTGTCGGCATACAGATCAATTCACCCATCAAGGGTAAAAGAGCCAAACTGTTCCACAGTGTTTGGTCTGCTTCGATCCAAGTCTTTCAGTGGCTTCAGGTTAAATGCCTGCAGTGACAGATTAAATTCGTCTGGGTTTCAAACTTACTCAGCTCAGTACACTGCTGCCCCGGTCTCCTGTTACAAGAGCATTTCCTGTGTGTTGGCCATACTGCGTTTCGGTCCAATTTCTGACCTTCACAATTTCCTGTCGAATATTATAAATCCTCCGGCATGTTGTTGTCATAAATATTTCAATTAACAGCAGCTCCATAACAATCGGCAATGTTTATAGCCCAAATACTGATGACCCATCTTTTTTCGTAATTTTTTCCCTCCATCTCAAAACTTTCCAATTGCCCAATCATAATAGGAGGTGACTTTAACACAGTCATCGACCCTTGAGGAGACAGAACTAATATTTCAAACAATAAGAGTATCTGGCAGTCAAGAGAAACAATAAAACAGTTCATGAGTGATCTTGGTGATAGTTGGTGATTGCAGCACCGAGCCACAAGAGAGTACTCATTCTTCTTACCAGTTCACCACTCATATTCACGTGTTGACTTCTTCCTCTAATATACCACAGTCAAGCTCTCATGTCTTAACAAGTTCTCAAACTCAAAAGGCTGCATTCAGATATAGAGACAGGAAGTAGTGAGGAACAATCATTTTTAATGACCCAGTTCATTTAAATATGCTTGTGCATAGAGTGGGCAGGGAGGTAGAGAATCCAGTCAATGTACTCACGAACATCAGATAGACAGGTGGAGCAAGTGGCTGTAGGTTAAGAACAGAAAAGAACAAGAGGCTGAACTGGAATGAAAAATCTTGAGAACATTATTGCAAGTAACCCAACAGAGGAATCCCAGAATGAAATAAGAAAGTAAAAATTCCATATGAATGAAATTATAAACAAGAAAACTCAATACCTGTTACATGAAAATTTCGACCATAATAATAAATCTGGCAAATACTTGGCAAATCGAATTAAACAAAACAAAGAAAAAACAACAATCTCCTCCACTGGGTGGCACGGTGGCCCGTGTTCACCTGGGGTATCCTCCGTAAAATAGGAGGAAGTAATTTCACGGGAAGCATGGTGTGAAGCATGTAGTGTGCAACGTAGTGTGATATGATAATAAAAGTACGATTCTTCTTCTTCTTCTTCTTCTTCTTCTTCTTCTTCTTCTTCTTCTTCTTCTTCTTCTTCTTCTTCATTAAGAACTCATCAACAACAGGGAATCATTGATTAACTGGGTCAAAGTTCTGTGCACCTCACCTTCAGCCACTGTTTTTACCAATGGACAAACCTCACAAAGTTTCACTCTGCACAGGGAGACTAGGCAAGGATGCCCACTCTCTCCCTTCCTTTTCACCATTTATTTTTTACACCATTAACCGCAGCCAGGTGGTAGAGTGGTTGTCCACCTATCAGAAGCTCAGTGGTTTCTGGGCAAGATACTGAACCCCAAAACTGCCACCAATGCTGTGCCATTGGTGTGTGATTGTGTTTGAATGGGAAATGCTTGTAAGCATGAATGCAGAATGTGAATGTAGAATGTGTTGTAAGCACTTTGAGTGGCTATACATTTGCCATTTACAAAAATCCATTAAATGTATTGAAGTGAAATTTCTGACCATTAACTTGAATAAATCTATTACTAAATTCATTTATCTGATTATTCACCTGATTATCCCTTTTGAAGTTGGAGCCTATCCCAGCTGTCAACAGGCAAGAGGCAGGGTACACCCTGAGCCGGTCGCCAGCCAACTGCAGGGCAACACACACACAACCATTCACTCTCTCAATTTACCTAGTGAGCATGTTTTTGTGAGCACGGGAAGAACATGCAAACTTCACACAGAAAGGCCCCTGCCTGACCCGGGGATCAAACCGGCAACCTTCTTGCTGTGAGGCACACGCACTACCTGCTGCGCCACCGTGCCACCCTCTATTACTAAATTCTACTGGAAAAACATGATACCAAGAATCAAACTGTAAAAACCAAAAACTTTCTGGCAAATCTACAACAGTACATACTCAAGTGGATCCACCCCCGGCATCCTTGTTTCAAAACAATAGCATCTCTGACAGCCTGGTGGAAATTCTACAAAGTCACAAACACTACATTTGCACCATCATCTTGGCCCAATGTGGAACAATCCTGAGTTTGTAAGTAACAAAAAAACCCAAAAACAACTCATTTCCACACATGGTCTGAAAAAGGCATCACACACCTCAAACACATCTTCCACAGCAATATACTGGTTTCATTCTCACACTTGGTCCAGCAGTGCGGCATTGGGAGTCAGTTTCTAACATCACAACCATGAACTTTGACCTTACTCCCTCAAGCTCAGAGCTAATTAACTCCTCTCCAAAATATACAGAATAATATCACAGTCCACAACATCAAAAAATTGGAACAAGACCTATCTATTCCTCCTGACGCCAACTTCTGGAACCAAATTTGCTAAAACATCTAACTCATGATAACAAATGCCAACTTTAGTGCAAAAATATAGAACAAACAATATGTACTTTATACAGTCTGTTCTTGTCCTGTTCAGTGGTAGGCCCAAAGCAGACTATGGTGGATGTGCATAGAACAGATTGGATTATTCCTGTGTAAAATTGGATTAGCAACTGTTGTAGCAGGTTAAACTTCCTGAGCTGATGCAGGAAGTACATCCTCTGTTGCGTCTTTTAGGTGATTGTGGCTATATTTGAAGTCCACCATAGGTCCTGAGAGATAGTGGATCCGAGAAACCAGAAGATTTCCACAGTGGAAACAGTATTGTTGAAGATGGTGATAGAGGCCAGTGTTGAGGGGCTTCTCCTTAAGTCCACTGTCATCTCCACAGTTTTGAGTGTGTTCAGCTCCAGGTTGTTCTGACTGCACCAGAGCACCAGCTGTTCAACCTCTCGTCTGTTTGCAGACTCATTCAGACTGCCAGCTGTCCTCTTAGATTAGACTGATGGCCACTGTGTTGTCTGCAAACTTCAGTTTGGAATTTAACAGAAGGTTATTTGTCATTTGTAGTTATTATGGAGTGTTTGAAGCATGAGGGAATTTCACACAGCTCCAGTAATTTGTTGAAAATCTGTGTGAAGATGGTGTCAGCTGGTCAGCACAGTCTTTCAGACAGGAGGGGGACACGCTGTCTGGGCCTGATACTTTCCTGATCTTCTGTCTCTCGAAGAGATGACATACATCTTGTTCAGATGGTTGTTGATGTGGGCCTATCAAACCTACAGTTCAGGTCATCGGCCAGTTGATGGTTCTCAGCTGTGCAGCTTGTATCTCTCCCATAAATGAAGAACGGTGTAATGTTTTTGTGTCTTTTTTCCTCTAATTTCATAATACTGAGAATCACAGTATACACAAGGCTATAAATCCATAAAAAACCTTATTTGGGTTCCATCAGATTCTGGAGAAAATCTTTACAAATTTAATCCAACGGAATCTGTAATTTATAGCAAATATATTTCTGCTGTTATAGATAAGTCCTTATGCAACCTCAACAAAGATTTAGCAGACATGGGTATTTGCACAGAAGTTTGCAATTTGTTTGTAAATTTGGACAAAACTGACGTTATAGTTGTTGGCCCTTAACTCCTCAGAAACTCACTATTTGATGATATAGTAACTATGGATGGCATTGCACTGGCCTCCAGTACCACTATAAGGAATCTGGGACTTATCTTTGATTAGGATATGTCCTTTAACTCGTAACAATGTAACATTGTAAAAGCAGGCACATCCTGTCACAGTCCAGCTCAGCACTGACCTGTGCTGCAGCTCTTCAGCCACGCCCCATACCTGCCCATCTGCATACCTAGCCTATGAGGCTCATCAGAAGGGTATTTAAACAGCACTGTCATTCTTACCTGTTGCCAGATTATCTATGCGCCATGCCAGACTCTCCAGCATTCCTGCCAACCTGATCTCCGGTTTTTGATCTCACCTGTTCCAGGCTACTCCATCAAATCTCTGTGTCTGTGGGTGTGCAGATCTCACCACCTCAGTGGAATTAAAGAGCATATTCCTCCTCAGAGGGTGGTTTTGACCACACCGAAAACTGTCAGTGATTTCCGCGTTCAATCCACTCTCATCACAGTAACACCATCTGAGCCGCCTCTCTGCTCAGCACGGCACAGTGTTACCCCGTTTGTCCGTTCCCCCATATTCCCCATAAATCAGCTGGCACTGCAGTTGGGTTCTCCACTAGCCCGCTACAACATCCTGTCTCAATACCATGAAGAAAAACTAGTCCATGCATTTGTTATTTCCAGGCTGGCTCACAGCAATTCCTTAGTATTAGGCTGCCCCAATATACCCCAGTGCTAAATGCTCTCCAGCTGCTTCAGAATGCTGCAGCACGTATTCATACATATTAAATCAAGGAAAAGCGATCATATTTCTCCCATAGTCAGGCTTTATCTTACCGTAAAGAGCTCATAGTAGCCCAATGGCCCACTAGAACACAGCGTTCCCAGAATGTAGGCTTACTTATGGTTCCTAAAATCTCCAAAAGCAAAATGGAAGCCAGAGCCTTTAGCTGTCAAGCTCCTCTCCTGTTGAACTATATTCCAGTCTGGCCCCTTATGCTGCTATAGGCTTAGACTGTTGGGGGACTTCCCATGATATACCAAGCTCCTCTATTCTTCTCTCCCTCTCCATCTGTATGCATTCATGTCGTACTGTCCATGTCTTCTCGTCTTTCTCGTCTCACAGATTCTCATGACTAGCATCTGAACCTGGATTGTGGATTATGGTTGCATCTCATTGCCATGGCCCTGCCTGCCAGCCACTGTAATTGCTATTACAAAGCATACTTTCATTATTATTAGATTCATAGTGTTGTTATTATGTACATACAATTTGCGCAATTTGCAATGTTTGCACTGAAGCTGAACATTTTAGTTTCAACTGCCCCTGCAGTTCATCCACTTGTGGTTTTAGTTTCCATAATCAACCCAACTAGCTCCCACCCCAATGTAAAACTCACTGGAATCTGGCCCCAAGTGATTGTAAAAGCAGACGATGTAGATCAGGGGTGTCAAACTCATTTTAGCTCAGGGGCCACATGGAGGACGGAGGAAAATCCAGGTGGGCCTGACTGGTAAAATCATGGCATAATAACTTAAAAATAACGACAACTTCAGACTGTTTTCTTTGTTTTAGTTTGGTCCAAAATAGTACAAGCCCATTCTGAAAATGTACACATCACAAATAATCCTCTTGACAAAACACTTCAAATTAGTTGAAAATTCTGAGGACAAAATTGGTGCAGTTTCAAGAACACAATGCTTCAGTGATTGGAACTTAGATTTTGTCTCAGTGTGTCTACAAAGGCATATACAGCTTTAAGTAGCAGCCTATCTGGGATTGAACAAAATACAAACAACTCTTTTAGGTATCAAATACCTCATTTGTCATTTCCACATCTTAATCCTGAGCTAACTCACCACACCATACAAACTGAAACTATTCAAGAGGGTTGAGTTACTCCCTGCCTGCCTTGTAGGCTACACTATTTACTGAGAGAAAAGCTGTGCAATGCATGAACAATTTCAACAAACCAAACTTAGGAAATGTGAATTATTACAGTAAGTCACACACTGTTCACTTTCTTTAAATCTCCACAGATGATACTCATTTGTCACAGAACTATATCAGGGTGCATAAGCTTCTCATGCAGCATTTTAAGTGCATTCAACCCAGTGTTTATTTTACTCCTGAAACCTGGCATCTTTTAGCTTTCCCAAGTGCATCAATATCAGGCGTCACATCCTGAGCAGCAGCTAATTTCAGGATGTCATTCAAGTGCTTGAGCGTGAGCCTTGAGCGCAGCTTTGTTTTATTGATGCTCATTACAGAGAAAACTTGCTCACAAAGATATGCGGCTCCAAACATGCGCAACACTTTTGCAGCAAGGGCTGTCAAGTTGGGGTAACCTGGCAAGAGATACTGATGAAATGTGTCCAAGCCAACTGCCGCAAATTTGCCCTTCAAATCTGAGTCACACTGCAAGTCTATTATTTCAAGTTGGATGTTGACGGGCAGATCAGAGGCATTCACGGTGAATGGGAACAAAAAACTTTGAAGTCTTTCTCCAGTTCACCAAAAATGTGAAAGCGAACCTTCTGCTCTTGCTCAGGTGGTCAAACACCACCCGATCGGTAAGTTTGCCTGATGGCAATCATTGTCGTTCACAGCTGTCAGTGAGGTTTTGATTTGGTTTATTTGGCGCAGGTGCCGTGGAACGGAGGCAGCGCCGCGGACCGCTGTTTTGCTTCACGCAGCGTTGCTGTACATGGCTTTGCTTTACGCTGTTTTGCTTTGCACCACTCCTGCTTCAGTACGACGGCGATTATTTCACGCTGCCTTGCGCCACGGGGGTTTGCTACGCTTTATGGTCTGCTGTGCCTGGCGGTGACCGCTTCGCCCCGTACAGCAGTGCAACTACAACGCCGACTAGAAGAGCCATATATATATATTTTTTTAGCCCAGTTCCGTGGGTAACCGCTGGGTTTTAAGTGTGTGTGTGTGTGTGTGTGTGTGTGTGTGTGTGTGTGTGTGTGTGTGTGTGTGAACTGTGGGGTTCTGTAGTATAATTTTTCCAGCAGATATGTGATGATTTCAAGAGAATTGAGAGAAAACACTGTAATTAATAGTAAATGATAGTAGCTGATTTGTTGAGCATGATATTGTAAGTGAAGATGATATAATGCGATATTGTGATAATAGTTCATGTGCTTAGAGTGCAGCTGTTACTTTAAACACGACACTACAGAGAAGTGAAGGAGAAGCAGATAGATCATGAAATCACAGTCACAGAGCACCCTTATCAGTTTTCTGTGGCCTTGCAGGTGTCTCTACAGCAGCTTCTTTGTGTGGCTTTGTGCCTCTCTTACGGTTTGAACAAAGTCTTTAAACATGTATTCTCTTACAATCCGTATCTGAATATTTTGCCATAACTACTGATAGATTAACATTCTTATAATCACTCTATGGTTTAATATTTAATCTCACTATAATTTAATATAATCTCAAAAGTGCACTTAAAGGCAATAGTAGTGTGTGGTATGCCTTTATACTTTGTAAAATGCATTCTTTGCTTATAATAAAGTTTGTAAACTGTAGTATAATTTCTCAAATAAGACATGTGAAGATATGCGATAACTGGGGAAAATGTTACAACAAATGGTAGCTGATAACAATTGATTTAATGAACCTGATATTGCAGAAATGAATTGTTAGGATGTGATCTGTGATAGCAGCTGACTTGTTTAAGATTAAGATTAAGATTCCTTTATTTCGTCACAATTTTTTAACACACAACATGCAGAGTTGAGGAGGGAAACTGCACACGCCATGCATTTTGTGAAATTCTTTCTCCGCTTTTGACCCATCCATGGTCAAACCTTCCTCCATGGCAGACCAGGAGCGGTGGGCTGCTAGTCGACCAGCGCCCGGGGACCGGTTCCTTTTGTTGTCACCATTGGTCAGGTGGTGATCTTCTTGTTTTTAGTGGGGGTATTTTTTATGGAGGATACCCCAGGTGAGCACGGGGAGAACATGCAAACTCCACACAGAAAGGCCCCTTTTTCCTCGAGCAGCAGGCACTGAAGGCATGGTGGAGGACACGCCACCAGCGCCCACAGCGGGATTCGAACCGGGGACCTTCTAGCTGTGAGGCGACAGTGTTACCACTTGTGCCACCGTGCCACCAACCCAAATAGCAGAGGATGGTTTCGATTCATCGACCCCTGGGTTATGGGCCCAGCACGCTTCCACTGCGCCACTCTGCTGTCAGTCACCCCAGATGGGTTAAGAGTAATATCGTAGTAACAGCTGATGCGCCAAGCATAACACCGTAGAAAAAGTGAAGAAATTATGAAATCAACTAATCTCATGGAAAATCCTTATCAGGGGCTACGCAGGTGTCTGTACAGCTGCCTTTTGGGCTTTCCCATGACCTTGCAGGTGTCTTGGCAGCTGCCTCTTCTTTGTGTGATGAATAGTATAAAAGACAGAGTGCAGACCACTGTAAGTTGGAGCTCATCAGGATTGCATTCTGTGCATTTCTGTGCGTGTTCCCCCTTATTGTCGACAATAAAGTACTTTGCTCTTCGGATCTTTATTTGGACGCCTTCAGGAAGATTTTTTCTGAAACAATTGGACATCTGAATTTGAGTGTTTTTTGGCCTGCTGTGTTTGTGCATTCGGCCTTCACATTCCACGACAGTTCACCCTAACTTTATTTTGTTTGCATTTCTGATTTTACTTTGTTACGTTTCTTTGAGTTTGTTAAGACAGCTATACATTGTTTTGGTTAAGTTGTATTGTGTTAATTTAATTTCGGTAGCTGTTTATATTATTTAATTCCTGATTTCTGTGAAACTTTGGGTTCTTGGTATTAATATTGATTTGTAGTGTTTTGATTTGTTTTGTTAACCAAATTGCTTTTGGCAGTTTATATTTGTTGTTTGGATTTTGGTTAATTTGTAATTCTGGCTGCGAATCAATCAATCAATCAATCAATCAATCAAACTGTATTTGTATAGCACCTTTCATACATAAAATGCAACACAAGGTGCTTGACAAAAGATAAAAACATGGAACATTAGTACAACGCCCATTCCCCCCAAACACCCCCACAGACCCCCGCAAACACAGGGCAGGGCACTGAGGAATCATGAGAGGAAAAGAAACCACGTATGGGGAGCTCATTCACACTGCAAGGGATCACAACCCAGAATAAAAAGACCTAAAACCTAAAAGACAATAGAATAAAAAGACCTAAAGCCTAAAAGACAAAAGAATAAAAGACTTAACACCTAAAATTGAATAGAATAAAAGGACCTAAAAGCTAAAAGACAATAGGCTAGGTAAAACAGGTCTAAATTAAAAGAGTAAAAGAAATCAATTAAAAGCCAAACTAAAAAGGTGAGTCTTGAGCCTCCTTTTAAAAACACCAACGGTCTCTGCGGTCCTGATGCCCTCTGGCAGGCTGTTCCAAAGCTTCAGACCACAATGGCTGAATGCCGCCTTCCCGTGGGTTTTGGTCCGAACCCTTGGAACAATTAAAAGGCCGATGCCAGAGGACCTCAGGATCCGCGAGGGCTGATATGATAAAAGCAGGTCAGATAAATAAGATGGCCTAAGACCGTTAAGACACTTAAAAACTAATAAAAGCACCTTAAAATCAATCCTGAAACACATGGGGAGCCAATGCAGCGATTCTAAAACCGGTGTAAAGTGCTCCCGCCCTCTGGTCCTCGTCAGCACACGTGCGGCTGAGTTCTGGAGTAATTGTAAGTTATAGATAGTCTTTTTGGGAAGACCAGAGAGCAGGGCATTACAATAGTCTCAACGGCAGGAGATAAAAGCATGCATCAGTACCTCCGTGTCAGCCTGAGAGAGAAACGGGCGGACTCTGGCTATATTTTTAAGATGGTAAAAACCTATCTTTGTTACATTTTTAATATGTCAGAAATGACACCCACGTTCTTAACAGATTGTGAGGGTGTAAAACCTTGGTAAAAGTGTCTCTCTCTTGCCTTCAGGACCAATAACTAAAACCTCTGTTTTATCCTGGTTGAGCTGTAGGAAGTTCTCTGCCATCATGACTTGATGTCTAAAATTCAGTTTAAAAGGGTATCAATAGGCCCCGTGTCATCAGGAGACATGGCAATGTAAAGCTGTGTATCGTCAGCGTAGCTGTGGAAGCTGATGCCATGTCTCCTGATGACATCCCCAAGGGGAAGCATGTAAAGATTAAAAAGTACTGGACCTAGAATTGACCCTTGGGGCACCCCACACTTCATTTCACGGGTTCCGGAGGAACATGTATCCAAACTTACATAGAAGAAATGGTCTGTGAGATAGGAGTAAAACCAATTAAAAACAGTACCAGAGAGGCCCACCACGTTTCTGAGTCTGTTTAATAAAATGTGATCTACTGTATCAAAGGCAGCACTTAGATCCAGTAGCACCAGGACTGTGAGTTTTTGTGAGCCTGCATTACACCTGATATCATTTAAAATCTTTAAAAGGGCTGTCTCGGTACTGTGGTTCACTCTAAAACCAGACTGACATTTCTCTAAAATGTTGTTAGAATGTTGTTACTTAAAAAGGGTAAGTTGGATACAGGTCGGATACAGTTATTAAAAATGCTGGGGTCTAAATTGCTCTTCTTCAGAAGGGGCTTCACCACTGCCGTTTTGAAGGCAGCAGGGAAGACACCCGTCTGAAGAGAGCAATTCACTATCTTTAAAATTTGTTCCTCGAAGAATCCATAAAATGTCTTTAAAAGTGATGTGGGAATTGGATCTAAAAGGCAGGTTGTTGGGTTTATAGTTGTCTGGGGATTTTTTAAAATTGGTGTTAGTTAAAAGATCGAAGGTGGAGAAAAGTAATTTTGGGTTGTTTTTGTTATCTGAGAAGAGTTTTGAGAAATGGGATATTCTTGCCTGTTTGACTGTTTTATTGTATGATTTGAGTTGTTCACGGAATATTTCATGGTGGACTGTGAGTTTGTTGTTTCTCCACCTTCTCTCTGCAATCCTGCATAGTCTTTTTGATTTTTTAATTTCATCTTTACTTCTCCACGGGGATAATTTTTGTTAAAAGTGGAGCCACAGAGTCTAAGGTTAATCACAATTTCCTGTTAAAATTGTCAATAACAAAATTACAGGGTGCAGGTAAAACTTCTGCAGGAGTGCTCTGTAAAATCTTGATAAAATTTGCAGCCACCTCAGAAGTTAGGTGGCGTTTCCTCACTGTTCTCACCAGGGCGTCCTGATGGTTAAAACTGGCGATGTTAAAATACACACAATAATGGTCGGACACAGCCAGGTCAACAACAGAGGACACACCAGTGGAGAGGCCATAGGTTATGACCAGGTCCAGGGTGTGTCCTCTGTTGTGAGTTGGTAGAAGGTTTGGTGTATTTAGGGATTGCTATTGTTTATTTGATTAGTGGATTCTGTTAATGGTTTTGTGAGTGTAACCCCATTAATTTTATTTCCCTTTTCCCCCTTAGTTGCTGAGAACTGATGGTGGTGGTCCTGGTGTCCTGGGTGGTGGTTTCCCTTCTCTTTTTTTTGGTGTGCTGTGCATCCCCTGGCCTGGTTTCCCCCTCACTAAAGTGTGCATGTGTGTGTGGCTGTCATGTGTGACAGGGGTGACCTTAAATTTCTGTTAGATCCCTCACACCCTTATGGATCTATCTCCCTGCTGGTAAGTCTCAGCACTGGTAGGCCCCCTTGTCCTTACATCCCTGTGTGCATGTTGCATCTATTGTTTTTTACTATTTTGTAATAAAGTGTTGATTTTTGACCTTACTTGGAAGCACGTCTCCTGCCTCATTGTACAGCGAACCTGAGTGCCTTAATTTGGAGTTTTGTTGCTTTAACTATTTCCTTGGGTGAAACTCCCAAGGTGGCGTTGTCCAGCTTGTCCAGATTAGTGTTAATCTTAGATTAATATTCACTAAACAGCCATTCACTTTCCTTCCGCCCTCATGTCGCCACACTGTGAATGTGATTTGGGACTGTTGGGATCAACATTTTAATAGATGAAGGCCAAAGGCTCCCCCATTCAGGAAACTCTAGGAAATGGGTGAAGTACTGTTTTTATCCATTGTCAACGCATCCTAGCTGCTTCCCCCAGAGAGAACTGACAAGGTACAAAGGACAAATTCTCTATTAGGGTGAGGAACATCAGCCCCCATGGTCCTTAATTGGTTCCAGAGAGTGGCTACCGTCTGTGCTGTTTCTCTGGAGCACATTAAAGAAAACAGAGATATTTCTCTTACAGAAGTGAGTCCAGGGTTGTGGAGGTTGACCTCGTTGACACTAGCAAAGAGCTAAATGAAGCAGATGGGGAGAAGTTGGGTGGGAGTGTCTCATATCCAAGCAGGAGGAAGACTATGAAAGCACCAATGTAATCAAACACAGGATGCTGTGGCCTGTACACCCCAACCTTTACAAGGAGATCTGCAGTTTATTGAAAAGTATGCAGGGGGGAGGGGTTCTTGGGAAGAGTAGTTGTCCATGGGTTGCCCTTATAGTGCTAGTCCAAACAAATGTGGAGATTGGTGATTTTATGTCCTCACACACAAAAGATGCTTTCCCCCTTCCCCATTTAGACCTGGCTGGTACACATTGGCAGGTTAAGGTCGAGGGCAGTGATAGGGAGAAAACAGCATTTGCCAACCTTTTTGGCTTGTTTGAAATTGAGAGAATGCCGTTCAGCTTTTGTAAGGCCCCTGCAACTTTTCAGAGGCTAATGCAGCAGTGTCAAGTAATGATGGCAAACTGAGGCTTGCTGAACCACTGAAGCTTTGCAGCCCATTGGTTTGCCAGAAGGTTCACTACCCAAAGCTTCATTCAGTTCTCATAGTGACACCTGCTGTGCAAAGAAATAAAACTAATTTTGCTCATCACCTGAGTGGACACTTTTTCTGTGGTTGTATATAATAAAACATTAATCTTTGTCACTGTTCTCTCACGTGCACATATTTATGCTCATTTGTAAAATAATTTTTAGATTACAGATGCCTGTATGAACACCACAAATAAAACTTTGTTTCTGTGCTTAGTGCAGGGATGTGGGACTGGGAATGTTAAAAATAAAAAACGTTTTTTAACAGTGTCAGGGCTCAGATGGTTCCCCTTCTTAGAAACAGTCTCTCCAGCCTTAGAAAATACCCTTTCATGTGGAACAGAAGATGCACGACAACATAAAAACATGAGAGCCAGCTGGTACAAGTGGGGATGTTGGTGTTTCTATCTACTCCAGTAGACAAGGGGCTCACATTACTACCAATTAATGTTAATTTTGACAAAACAAAGAAACAGACTACCTACTGTTGTTCATGAATGTTGTTGATGTTGATGCTGTTGCTGAAGAGGCTGCTACCTGAGCTGGGGTTTTTGCCATTGGCAGAATTTACTGCAGAGTTCCTGATAATGTTGGCACATCCATACTTCAGCCTTGTAACAGCCTCTTGTAGTCTCCCCTGACTTAAGAAGCCCAGTTTTTTAAACCTTGGGTCCAGTAAGATGGGTTATGTTATCACACTTTGTGATTCAACTGTTGTGATGATGTGCAAATAAAATAAAATGAAATATAATCATTCACGTATACCTTATTGTGAGCAACCATGTCAAAATACTTCCAGACAGGAGAAGAGTTCCTCTTTCTGTTAGGATCTGGCAGTTTGCCTCTCCCTTGTGTTTCCTTGTCCCTTTTCCCTGTGTGTTTTATCTGTCTGTTTTTCCCCTGCCTGGGCAGCTGGATGTGTCCTGCACCTGGCCAGCTCTGCCCACCGGTACACACCGGTTGCTCATCAGGCTCTTCAGGCACAGTATTTAAGGAGAGAGCTCTCTCCTAGCTGTTGCCGGATTGTTCCAGTCTCCTTCCTTCCAAGATCCTTCCAGGCCTGTTTGTGATCCAGCATAGTGAGCACTTTCTTTCTCTAGCTATCCCGAGTGTGCTAATGTGTTTTCTTTGTTCCACCACTAAAGGTGTGTTTCCTGTGTTGCCTGTCTGCCACTTCCACATGTGCCTTGCCTCAGACCCATCGTACAGAGCTCCCTTTGTTATCTCCACTCTGTTAGAGTGCGCTTTTCGTTATTTGTTATCTTTTCCACTCCTTTTGAGTGTACCTTTTGTGATTAATAAATTTGTGTTCTTTTACCTGCCTTCTATCTGGTCTGCATCATTGGGTCCTGTTAAAAGCCTTGGTGAAAACCATAACACTTTCTTGGAGGCTCCATAGAAAGAGAGGATTAAATATCACAGTGTACAACACTGTAATTCTCCAACTAGGTTTGGTGTAATTGTATGTACCCTAGAAGAAGCTAATACTAATAATAATACTATGACTAATGATAATAATTGTTATGATGGCACTAGTACTGATCTACCAATATAATCTACTTCATTCGCTAATAATCTATTTATATAATCTACTGAACTCGCTACTGATACGCTGAAACACTACCACCACACTACCATAAAGGCCGACACACCCACAAAGACGCGTGTGTTTTGAACCCGCTTTATACGGAAGTGATACTCGGAATGAGACAGTGATGTCACCCACACAAACCAAGCCTCGAATTGGGCTTTATCTGGCATGCCCACTTTTACTTGGCAGATGCTCTGACGCCTCAAATCATTTGTCCCATCATTAGTGTCAAGGCAATCATCTCACTGAATCCATTCTCATACCTGGATGATGTAATTGTGTTTTCAAAAGACTTTTCAACCCACTTTGACCATTTTGAGAAGGTGTTTCAGGGCCCTGGGTTGTTTTGGCATCTTTGGTTCAGAAGAAAGTCAAGTGTTTGGGACACAGTTGCACCCGACTCAAAGAAAGTGATAGCTGTACAAAGCTGGAAAGCTTCCGCCACAGTCAGACAGCGGCTGGATCCAACTCTCTGTCTTCACCATTGGTCAGGTGGTGATCTTCTTGCATGTTTTTAGTGGGGGTATATTGTATGGAGGATAGCCCAGGTGAACATGCAAACTCCACACAGAAAGGCCCCTTTCCTTGAGCAGCAGGCACTGAAGGCATGGTGGAGGACACGCCCCCGGCGCCCACAGCGAGAATTAAACCCGGGACCTTCTAGCTGTGAGGCGACAGTGTTACCACTGTCCCACCATGCCACCCACACATATGGCCCACACATGAAACTTGGCTTGGCAGTATTTTAACACTAGGTGGAGCTAATGGATTGAACAAGGCAGCTCCTCCACTAAACAAAATTAATAAAGATTGGTGTCCAAAAATGGCAGAACCATAGAAACACAAGATAGCAAGTGAGTGCAGAAAATTCCAGGCATGATGGCAAAATGAATACTTCTTTATGGAAGTCAAGGGGAAGTGTGTCTGTTTGATTTGCAATGAAAGTCTTGCAGTGATGAAAGAGTATAATGTACGACGACACTATGAAACCAAACATCAGACCAACACGTCCTACACTGGTGTGGAACGAGAACAGAAGGCAAAGCAAATGGCACTAGCTTGCTAGCTCAATAACAGTATTTTTTCCCTGCTAAAAAAACTCAAGAAAATGCCACAATAGCCAGCTATGAGGTAGCTCAACTCATTGCCCAACATGGGAAACCTTTCTCAGATGGTGACTTCATAAAACAGTGCCTCACTCAAGTTGCAGGAATTCAACAGCTTTAGCCTGTCAAGAAACACAGTTGTGCGGTGAATTGAAGACAGATGGGACTTCAATCGGACAAGCTGTGTGGAGTTACAATGGATGAGCCTCCACCTATGACAGGCACATGCTGTTTTTTCTTTGAAATTACAATATGTAAGTTGAAAAAACAATTTTCAATCAATTCAAACAATTATTCCTCCCATACAGTGCTGTCAAGAGGGACCATTCAGAAGCAATCATAGGATGCTGTTTTGAATGAATGAGCTGAATGAGCTGCCAACCCTTTTTGTTTTAAAAATAATAGAAAACCCATTCATGAAAAGCTGTGATGCAGGCCGATTGATTTTGCTAACTTAAATAAACTAGGTGAGGCACTATACACCTCACCTCCAGTGAGGGCCCCAGCTGTTTGTAGATTTTTCCATATGTTTGGACACCCCCTGTCTTAGACCATTTGAATTACAATATTCTGAAAGATTATTGTGGCCCTTTGATGCAAAACTATAAAATTAAAAATTAAAATAAGAAACACTGCCTTGCCCAGGTTTAAGCAAATGCTCTGACCAGTTCTTCCACTAGTTCTTACAAATATGGCCCATACTCATAATGAGTATAAGAGGGTTTATTCATGCAGAGTGCTTCAATTAAGTAATATGGCCAGAAGTGCCTTTTTTGGCTGTATTGTAGAACAGCCATCAATGAAACAACCAGTTAAAAACAAGATGTACTTTTTGCGGTCAGCCTGGCCATATTTATGGCATGAAATAGATTAAGCATATGTCAAGTATCTAAATGACCAATATCAAGTCTGAACGGTCAGTGCGCTCTACATGACAGTATGCTTAAGTTTATTTGGTTTGCTGTTACCTCTCCTGGTTGCATTGTTTTCCAGCCTAACGTTACCCATCTGAACCGCTGCCTATGCAGAGCTGGCAGCCGGAAGCTGTGATCAGCTGATGAAGGAGGTGCTGTAAGAGAAGTGAGCCATCTTCCCCCGGCAGACTGATACTCTCTGACAGAGTCTGGACTAGAGGGATACGGGGATCCCGTTGTCATTTGGAGGAAGAGACGTCTAAGGACAACCGATCTCATTCGCAAAGGATATCTGATGGACCGATCAGAAGTTTTGCGCCCGAAGTGAAGGGAGGAATATACCAGCTTTTAACGTCTAGCAGAAGGTAGTAACAATAATACAAAGAACGGAAACATTGAGCTCGAAGCCCAGAATAATATCGAAATATGAAATATATGCAACTTAGGAAAGTGCAAAAGTCCAGAGGATCGGCGATATAAATAAGCATGTAGTCCTTTAAGTATGACAGGTGTTCAGCTTCACCATTAAATGTAAACAAACAGCTATACCCAGCTAGTTGAACTTAGCCGATTGGGGGTTAGCTTTCTAGCACTAGTACACGGCTAACGGCTAAAGGGTATTTTTACCAGAGCGAAGGTAAACCGACCTAAACAAGCCTATTGTCGGGTTCTAAACCAAATCTAACCCTAATATAGTAGTCTACAGTCGATGACAGCTGTAAGTGTTATCTCAGTATGCAGTTATCAGCATAGATAGCTTCTCAGCTAACGTTGGCTAAATGTTATTTGCATTAGCAGCCTAGCATAATACCATGAAACTAACGTTAGCACACTAAATGTAGAACAAAGAAGACATTTGACAGTACTATGCATGTTTTGACGGTGGCCTATTTAAATTATATTTTGCTATGAGAAAGATTAAATACTTTCAGGATTGGTATAATGCTACAATAGATAATCGAGATATCAAGTGTAGTCCAGTTGATTGGCTGAGAAGAGTAAGACATCGGGATGAAGGAAACCTGTGTAATGACCTCTTACAGATGTAATCACATCGCTACCCAGAGCCAACGTTGTTGCAAAGCTTCAGTATGATGTATTCGCTGTCTTAGCTGCATAGTGGTTGGAATTTTTCACTTTTGCATTCTCGGTTTGTTTGATAGCAACACTGCTTAGCCGGTGTGTAGGGCTCGTTTGTCCTCTCAGGGGCAGCAGTCGGCAGTTGTACAGTCAAACAAACGACAGGACCTTATGTTGTAAGTAATAGGCTGGGAGCCGCGACTCAACCGGGCGGTATGGAGTGGGTTGATAAATCGATCTAAATCAGTCGTTTGATTTGAATAGATGAGAAACAAATAAGTTACATATAAACAGTTTGTAGTTGTGTTGTGTGTTTAATGCAGACTATTTCGTGGAGAACTCCGCTTTGTCAGAATTAGTATTATGTAGTAGTGTTTGAGGGCCCATCGGTAAGCCTCTCAGCTGTGTTTTGGTTTCTAGTGGCCTCCCCTCCCCCAGTCTTGAGAGTCTTGATTCGCCGTAGGAGTTGTACACTATTCGTCGGGTTTTGCCTGGATTTTAGACTGAAGAAAGGCCGTGGCCTCAAGTCGCAGTCCCCTGGACTCCGAAGCAGTTAAAAAAGTGGATGTAATGGAACTTATGTTCGCCGAGTGGGAGGATGGGGAGAGGTTCTCCTTCGAAGACTCGGACCGGTTCGAGGAAGACTCTCTGTGTTCCTTCATCTCTGAGGCCGAGAGTCTCTGTCAAAACTGGAGGGGATGGAGGAAGCAGTCGGCTGGACCCAACTCCCCAACTGTCAAGATTAAAGGTTGGAGAAGGACGGACACACACACACACACACACACACACACACACACACACACACACAAACAAACACTTTCATTCATTCTGAATACATCCATGAACACACACAGTGAGTGTAAAAGGCATTATGTTGGTTACAACAGGGTTAAAGGACATTGCCAGTATTACCTGTTGTTGGGAAACACGTTGTATTTGTTTGTATAGTATTTTAAAAATATAATTGTAATATACATATTAATTGGATTGATAGAATAGATAATCTTTCTTGTCAGTTTAGCAATATGGCTGTAACTGATATTATTGCTACACAGTAAAAAAAAAAAAACAAAAAAAAAAGTCCAGCACTCTCTGCTTTCATTAGCTTTATTAGTTTATTGCTGTACATACTGTAGGCTTCAAAGCAAGACTGACTTACCACTGAACTTTTTTGGATTTAATCGAAATTATGGTGGCAGTTTTTCACAGGTTAGTCAACAAGCTACTCCTCCAATCCCAATCTGAAAGCCTTTTTGGAAGAGGATTTGTACTGTGTTTTTAAATCATCATATGGATTATAATGTCATGGAAGTGTCCTGGGAATGTGGAACCCACTGGCTACAGAAGCCTCGTAGCAACCTCATGCTCTTCTTTAGGATTAATCTCGAGAGACCCCTCCATGTTCCTGTTTACTAAACGAATCAACAAGTAGAAAGCCCTGTGCCACAGGAACAGCCATCAGTGCTAGTGAATGAGAGTAACTGCTTTCATAGGCAGCGTCTTACACTATCAGAATAAGAGCTCAGTTATAATAAAAATGCCTTAGTCTGAACAAACTGTTTTACTCTGAAATCCATTTAATTTTATTTGAAATATTTGTTTGAACTCCTCACAATTTGTTCCAAAGATAAAAATGTGTCCTTTTTATTTGTCTCTTAACTCAGTGGCACCAGACAGTCGAAATGTGGAGTGTGGAATATATCATGTAACCTGAATTCCTTACTTCAAGAATTTAAGGATTTTTTTTTTACCTGCCACAGCCAAGATTTGCCCTGTACATGGGAGGTGTCAGATGCTAATTTAGTTCCCTGAACGTGTCCCATAAGAAAAGAGGAATGCAGAGGAAGTAACTATTCAGCTCTGCTGATGAATGATGGTTGTAAGATGTTGTGGTGGCATTTGTAAACAGGAACTTGATTTCATCTGCAGCAGCGAATACATGGTCTTCTAACACTATTGGGCTGTAACCTGAGCTTATTTGGACACTTTTACAATAGTATAACTTACTACATGAAGCATACACTTTACAGTGGCTGCGGTAACATGCAGATACTCTACAGTCTTGCGCACAAGAGAAATTTACTTTCCACAATACTGATGATCACACCCACACAGGTCAAAAACAAGTGAAAATATATATTTTTAAGACGGTGGTCATATAAACAATTTCACTTTTTTATAAGTCACTAATGAAAACACTGGGGGAAGAGCTTTGAATTGTAAAGAAATCTTCATCCTATACATCCTCACCTTTTTGTTGTGACAATGGCCTTTTTTAGTGTCAAAATAGGTCATTCATATGAATTGTGTTGATCCAGAGGCACAAAACTTCAACTTTCAAAGCTTTGGGCAAGCTTCTATTTTACTAGAGAACATTAATATGCACTGTTGCTCATGTCATGTGTGAAAGCTTCAGGAAAGTGGACTTACATGAGAATGATTCCCCAATGACATGAGAGTTTGGCATGAGCCCAGTTTGATTACCTGCAGCCCGAGCAACAAAAGCGCAAATATTGGCACAGCAGCCACTGCCTTACAGAACAATGTAACATAAAGACAGCCACCTCCCTGTGCATCGTTAGCTGGTTTGGCTAGCCTTAGCTAACTTCGTGGCATTTCTCAATTTACCATGAAGGTGGCAAGTTTCCAGTGGTGGAACTAAGTACTTTTACTTAAGCACTGTACATTGTACAAATACGAATTTGAGGTACTTGTATTTGACAATTTTACTTGTATTTTTTACTCCTCTACATTTATCTCACAGCTTTAGTTACTAGTTGATTTGCAGATTCAGAGTAGCAATACAAAATGTAATTGGTAAATAAATTATGATATCTATAAGGTTTTATCAGTCCCCAGGGGGTATTTCATAATCCATAGCAGTTAGGTTGTCACAAGTATCGATGCTTCAGTACTTTTTCAATACCACATGTCTAAAATGATACAATCGCCATTTATTATGGTGCAGGTGCATTTTTGTAGCCTGATATATTAGGACTACTCTTGATAAAATTTTAACAGTTACCTGTGACAGGCTTTAGTAGTTGTACTGTATGTCATATTGCTTGGAGTTCACTAAGAAATACAATTCTGTTACAGCTGCCCAGGCAACTGTGTCTTGCAAAGTCTGGTATCTGGACCTTCAGGAGGAGGAGGAGGAGGGCTTGATGTGGGAAGGTGTCATGTATGTGCAATCTGACTTGTATTACTGATAAAGGCCTTGGTAATAAAAGGACAACTTAAAGATATAGCAATGTGCCTTTTTATTTTAAAGGAAATAATCACGCAGTGAAGTAGAGCTTTTAGGGGAAATCATCTTCCATTTACAGCACCTCCTGAAACCAGATATTATATAAACCATTGATTGAAAAAAGTTTAAACTTTCTCTTTGGGATACAGGGAGAGGATATTATGTGTTTTTTTTGTCCGTTTGTTATCATATGTATGTTTATTATTATCGCACACAAAAAGATTGAGGTGTTTTAGAGGAAGTTTTTCAAGTGTCCCAGTGAATTCAAGTAATAGACATCAGGGTCTCACAGACCCCAGGGGAGAGTTCATAATAAAACTGCTAGTACTCCTGTGTACAATGACATTTAGATTTGTGATTTGGTTATAGCTTTTGATTAGAAAATAGGTCTGGCAAATGAGCTTGTTTTAACAAAGTGTAACAAACAGTCTACAAAGAGTACCAAATGCATTGCACACTAGCAACAACTGCTTATGTATTGAGGAAATGGATTAGATGATTGATTGTAGAAAGCTTTCTTTTCTTTTTAATTGCTGTGGTGGCCTACCATCACAAAACATTACCAGCAGAAACACTGCCTCTGATTTTAAAAACAAAACAAAAACACTTAGTTATAAAATTTAGCTGTACTGCCTCCAAATACTAAAGACTAAATGGCTAGCAGTCTGGAGCCCTGCAAAATATAATGAAACACCAGAAGGAAGATTTCTCACAGCCCAAGGTATTCTGCTAAATAAGAAAATAAATTTTATATATATATATATATATATA